>JAZKJV010006318.1:0-557556 GCA_037367405.1 Ottelia alismoides | reverse complement strand
TGACATTGTAAATATAATGGAAATGTGGACGTGAACATGTCACAAATGGAAAACAACTTTTAAATTTCAAGGTTTTGTGCTATTTTCTCCTGCTTTTGTTTGCCGAGTACCCGAATCTTAAGGACGTCATAGCTTGATATCAGAGCAGTGGTACTCCGTTCCATTTCACATATATCATTCTTCATGGGTGTTTGAATACTGGATAGCGTTAAAGTCTCCTGACCAAACACGAGTCCACTGGAAAATAACATGATTGCATCCATGTCCACATGTCTCTCATAATGTCTCTCTTAAGAAAATAAGTATTAATTCTTTGGTTCTTTTTGCAGAACCATGACGCCTCGCGTAGATCCAGATGTGGCGCAACAGTTGGCTCTCCTTGTACAGGCAGTACAGGAGATCCAGCAGCGCCAAGAGGCGATGGAGCAGCGGCTCCAGCGACAGGATGACCCCTCCTACCATCCCTCTCACGACGGGAGGAGAGTGTCAACTTATCGTTTTCCTTGGAGCCTGAGCAGCCAGAAGATGCAGATGCTTTATAGAAGCATCAGAGCATGTACGCCGCTTACCAGCGGGCGGAGGTACCACAATTCCTTGGTACCACCACCCCTGACAACGCCGAGCTATGGATGTCACAGGTTGCCAAAGTTCTGAAGACGATACGTGCACCGAGTACACATGGGTGTCATTTTCAGAGTACTCACTGGCTGGATATACAGAGAGATGGTGGAATACCACCAAGGAGCACTTGACGGGACCCATCATGTGGGAGACCTTCTTTGATGAGTTTTGTGAAGAGTTTTACCTGGACCATTGGGTGGAAGATCAGAGGAGGCAGTTTGCTGAATTGAGACAAGGGTCGATGACGACACAAGAGTACCTGATTCGATACACAGAGCTCTCTCGCCATTCCCCGGCTATGACAACCTACCCCCGGGAGAACTTGCAGAAGTTCATCCGAGGAATGTGCGAGGAGGTACAGGAGCGGCTCTCTACCCTGGACCTCACCTCCAACAAGAAGGTTACTGCGAAGGCGACAAAGTGGGAAGCTACACAACGTCGATTACATGGGGGTCAGTCACAGTTACCTCCACCCAGCCTAGCAGAGTTGTGCGTAGGGATTTCTCGCAGTTCCGTAGGATCGTCGCCACCACCCGACATCGACGACACCATCTACTAGCAGGTTTGCACCATCCCCTACCTTGGGGCAGGCCTTGGCAGGATGCAGTTCAGTTTCTTCTCGCCCCCCTACACATGCACCGAGTCGTAGGTTTGGAGCTGGAAGTTTTGCTTCTGGTGGGAGCTCGTCACATGCAGACAGTCGTACTTGCTACCTTTGTAGACAGTCGGGCCACTTCAAGGCCCAATGCCCTTTGCGTGCCATCAGCTCAGGCACGCAACAACAACAGAGTGGAAGACCAACTGGGTCTTCTGGCCAGTTTCAGAGATCAGGATTCCGTCAAGGAGGTCGTGACTTCCAGCGAGGCCCACAACAGACAGTCAGTTTGCGGGATCTAGTGTACCACGGCGAGGACAGCTGAATGCAGTGACACAAGAGCAAGCTCACGCTTCTGGATCAGTCGTCAAAGGTATGACTTTAGCTCATTGGACATCCTTACATGCACTGTTTGATTCAGGGGCTACACATTCATCTCTTGTACATCGTATGGCGTCCACGTTGGGCAAGTCAGTGATGGAGGTTGCTTCCCCATACTACATCAAGGGCCCAGGGGGCCAATTATTCATTATCCGCCAGGTAGTGGAGGATGTGGATGTGCAGATAGGTGGGCATGAGATGCCAGCATTCTTGTTGTTGATACAGTTAGAGGATTTTGACATCATCCTCAGCATGGACTGGTTTGATAGGCACCATGTGTGCCTGGACTATTTTGGGAAGACGGTGGTCTTCCACTTACCTGTTATGCCACCATTTCAGTTCGATGGACGCACATCTGAGGGCGGGATTGAGTGCATCTCCACCTTGAGGGTACAACAGTGTCTTACCCATGGTTGTGTAGGCTACATTCCTACGTGGCAGATTCAGCGGCACAGGATCAGATGATAGAGGATGTCAGAGTTGTACGTGAGTTCCCTGATGTATTTCCAGACGAACTGCCTGGATTACCGCCAATACGAGAGATAGAGTTTGATATCACGCTATTGCCAGATACACAGCCGATTTCTATCCCTCCATACAGGTTGGCACCAGCTGAGCTCAAGGAGCTCAAGGTACAGTTGCAGGAGCTGTTGGAGAAGCGATTCATCCGCCCCAGTACTTCACCATGGGGAGTCCTGGTCCTCTTCGTGAGGAAGAAGGATGGATCCCTAAGGCTATGCATAGACTATAGGCAGCTGAACAAGAGAATGGTCAAGAACCGTTACCCACTTCCCAGGATAGATGATCTATTTGACCAGTTGCAGGGAGCATCAGTGTTATCTAAGATTGACCTGCGGTCGGGATATCATCAGTTAAGGATCAAGGAAGCCTATGTAATGAAGACTGCATTTCGCACGAGATATGGCCACTGTGAGTTCTTGGTGATGCCATTTGGACTCACGAATGCACCTGCCGCATTCATGGATTTGATGAACCGGGTCTTCCTTCCGCATTTAGCGTGTTCATTGATGATGTTCTAGTCTACTCTCATGTCGAATACGAGCTTGAGTCTCATCTCCGCACCGTACTAGAGACGCTCCGAGAGCACCGGTTGTATGCTAAATACAACAAGTGTGAGTTTTGGCTTTCTGAGGTGGCTTTTCTTGTCCACGTAGTTTCTAGGGCAGGGGTGTCAGTTGACCCCGCCAAGATAGAGGTAGTGGTGTCTTGGGAGCGGCCCAAGACGGTTACAGAGATTCGCAGTTTCCTTGGCCTCGTCGGATACTATTGGAGGTTTGTCAGAGGGCTCTTTCAGTTGGCTCTACCCCTCACCCGGTTGACGCAGAAGGATGTTCCATTTGTTTGGAGCGATATAAAAGAGAGTTGAGCTTCCGAACGCTCAAGGAGCGATTGACTTCTGCGCCCATCCTCACCCTTCCTTCTGGTACCTTAGATTTCACCGTGTACACGGATGCTTCCAAGGAGGGTTTGGATGCAGTGTTAATGCAGCGTGGACTGGTTGTGGCGTACGCGTCACGACAATTGAAGAACCATGAACGCAACTACCCCACTCATGACTTGGAGTTGGCGGATGTAGTCTTTGCATTAAAGATATGGCGTCACTATTTGTATGGGGTGATATTTGAGATCTTCACAGACCACAGGAGCCTCAAATATATTTTTGATCAGAAGGAGCTGAATATGAGGCAAAGGTGATGGATGGAACTACTAAAAGATTATGATTGTACCATCTCCTACCATCTTGGTAAGGGGAATGTGGTAGCAGACGCCTTGAGTAGGCGACCATACACTGAGGGTTCGACAACCTGGTTGCAGACTTGGGATGTGCTCATTGCACTTAGTGAGTTGCATCCATTTGAGGGTACATCCGATGTAGTGGCAGTGCCGGCCAAGTATAGCAGCTTGTGGGATGGGATCGTCCAAGGGCAACAGACAGATCAGAGGATTCAAGACTTGTACCACAGATGCTTGAAGGATGAATTTGATGGATTTCGAGTCCGCAAATCCATCATATGGAAGGGAGACCGTGTGTGTGTCCCAGATGACGAGGAGCTGAGGAAAGAGATCCTGGATGAGGCCCATAGCTCGAGACTTTCCATACATCCAGGTGGCACCAAGATGTACAGGGACCTCCGCCAACACTTTTGGTGGGAAGGCATGAAGAAGGACATAGCCGAACATGTTAGCATATGTCTTACCTGCCAGATGGTGAAGGCAGAACACCAGAGGCCTCCTGGTTTACTACAACCTCTTCCCATCCTAGTGTGGAAATGGGAGAGCATCTCCATGGATTTCGTCACATCATTGCGCGCACCCTTGGAGGACTTGATGCGATATGGGTCATCATTGATCGGTTGACCAAGTCAACCCATTTCATCCCGATCAACATGACATATACGCCAGTGCAACTAGCCAAGTTATATGTTCAGCACATCGTTCGATTGCATGGGATACCCAAGGAGCTAGTGTCAGACAGAGATTCTCGTTTCACGTCACATTACTGGGGAGAATTCATGAGAGCCTTGAGGACCGAACTGCGCATGAGTTCATCCTACCATCCACAGACAGATGGGCAGTCGGAGAGGACCATTCAGACCTTGGAGGATCTACTACGAGCATGTGCGGTTGAGTGGAAGGGATCTTGGAAGGATCACCTCCCACTAGTTGAATTTACATACAACAATAGCTACCACGCTAGTATAGGCATGGCACCATTTGAGGCATTGTACGGGAGGCGGGGCACCACTCCTTTGTGTTGGCAGCAGGTGAGTGACAACATCGTGTTCACCCCTCAGATCATTGAGGAGACCTCCAGGGTGGTGGAGACTGCCAGGAGGAAATTGATGACCGCACAGAGCCGTCAGAAGAGTTACGCCGACCAGCGGCGTAGAGACCTTGAGTTTCAGGTATGTTGTTGTACATTCATGCCCTAATGGGTATAATTCTTAGCCAATCTTGTGTGGCTAAAGCATTTTTTATGATCGCAGGTTGGGGACTTCGTGTTCTTACATGTGCTCCCAATGAGGGGCGTACAACGTTTCGGTGCAAATGGCAAGCTAGCACCGCGTTCTGTGGGGCCATTCGAGATTTTGGCACGTGTTGGGAAAGTAGCCTACAGGGTGGCCCTTCCCCCACATCTCGAGGGAATCCACGGCATGTTTCACGTGTTGAATCTGCAGAAGTACATTCGAGTTTTAATGAAAAGAAGTTCAAGTTTACATCTACCTTGTGCATTGAATCATATTCTCTCCATCTTATTTGCTTCTTATATACCACTAATCTTCCGCTGCCCCAACAAGTTTGGTATCAGAGCAAGGTTCATCCTTATATCCTTGTTGAATCCTTTTCTTGTTTCTCCTCTCCATGGCATCCACCTCCAACACACCTTTATTCAAATATACCCAAAAGCTTCATTATATTTGATGGAAGAAAGTTATGGTTATTGAAGTCTTCAAATGAAGACTCTCTTCATCTCACAAGACTTGTGGGATCTTGTACTAGAATGTTATGAGGAGGCTAAAGATGCAGATGCACTTGCTTCACTAAGTGAATGAAAGAAGAAAGAACTCAATGAGAACAAGAAGAAAGATGCAAAGTGCCTTCTCTTCATTCAACAAGGAGTAAATAAATCTATCTTTCCCTGTATTTCTGGAGCAACTACTTTTAAAGAAGCATGTGAGATTTTAAAGAAAGAATTTCAAGAATCCACCAAGGTAATCTCCATCAAGCTTTAATATTTATGGAGAGAATTTGATAATCTTTTGATGAAAGATGGTGAAACCATCCAAGGGTTCTTTTCAAGAGTTTCTATTATTATAAATCAAATTCGAAGTTATGGTGATACCATTACTGATAAGAAGGTTGTTGAAAAGATTTTAAGAAGTTTACCTGCTAAATTTGATCATTTGTTTCTACTATTGAAGAATCTAAAGATTTATTTTCTCTATCTACATACGAATTAATAGTTTCACTTGAAGCACATAAGCAAAGAATTAGCAGGTTTACTACTCAACCCTTAGAGGAAGAATTTCAAACAAAATTAGAATCTCCAAAGCTAAAAATGAAGATTATGACAAGCAAATAAGGGGACAATATTCAAGGAGACAAGAGAATGATGGAAGACATGGATCTTCAGGAGGTCAAGATAATGGAAAATCCAAAGGAGGATATAATCAAAGAGCACCAGGTATAAGAAAATCTTCTTCTCATTTCATTATTTGCAAGAAAGGTAATAATGAATCCAAAGATTGTAGATTTTGCTGCATAAGGTATAAAATTGCAAATCATTCCCAAAAGGACTGTTGGTTCCAAAAGAATGAGTCTAATTATATTGCAAAAGATGAGGATTCCAATCCATTACTTTATTCTTACATGAATACTAAAGAGGTGTCTAGAGACATTTGGTATGTCGATAGTGGTTGTAGTAACCACATGACAGTGAACAAAGATGCATTTGTGAGCTTTGAAAAAGGGTATAGCTCACAAATTAAGCTTGGGGACGAAAAGCTGCAAAATGTGGAAGGCAAAGGAGTTATTGCAGTACAAATAAAGAAAGGTACTTCTAAACTCATTCACGATGTTCTCTATATTCTAGGATTAACTGAGAATCTTCTAAGTGTTGGCCAACTTATGAATAATGGTCACTCTCCAAGATTTGATAATGGAGTATGCAAAATCTTTGATAAAAGAAGAAAGCTACTAATCGCACACATTAAAATGTCTCCAAATAAAGTTTTTCCATTATCTATGCCTTTAAATGAATGCTATGCACTAAAGGCTATAAATGAAGATGATTCCTTATTATGACATTTACGATATGGACACTTAAATTTTAGAAGACTCATATTATTAAAGCAGAAGAACTTGGTTGTTGGGCTTCTGTTCGTCAAGAAAAATGAAAACATATGTGAAGTTGCATATATGGAAAGATGCATAGATTGCCATTCACAAAGACGTCATGGAGAGCAAAAGCTCCACTTGAGTTGATACACTCAGATGTATGTGGACCAACTCAAACTCCTTCTATCAATGGAGGCATGTACTTCTTATTCTTTGTTGATGATTACAGTAGAATGATGTGGATTTACTTTTTGAAAGAAAAGTCAGAAGTCTTTTCTGCCTTTATCAAGTATAAAGCTTTTGTTGAAAAGCAAATTGGAAGAAAAATAAAAGTCTTCTGATCAGATCGTGGAGGAGAATTTACATCTAAAGAATTTCAAGACTTCTGCATAACTGAAGAAATCAAGAATGAGCTAACAACAAGATATACTACTCAACAAAATGGAGTAGCTGAAAGAAAAAATTGAACAATCGTTGAGATGACAAGAAGAATGCTGAAAGGTAAGGGCCTTCCTAATAAACTTTGGGCAGAAACAAAAAAACTGTAGTTTATATATTGAATAGATCTCCTACGAAAGCAGTATTGGATATAACACCTTATGAAGCATGGTATGAAAGGAAGGCCAAGCTTAGTCATTTCAAAATCTTTGTCTCTATTGCATATGCTCATACTCCATCTTAATGTAGACAAGAAAAGTTTGATGAAAAAGGAGAAAAATTTTATCTTCATTGGATATTGTGATGAATCTAAAGCTTATAGATTATATGAGCCCAAAGAAGGGAAAATAATTATATCAAGAGATGTTATCTTTGATAAAACATTTTCATGGAAATAGGATAATTCTTCAGTACAACAAAAGCAAGCTGCGGTTGAAGAAGACAAATCAAATGATGAAGATAATTTTCCTTCCATTCAAAGACCAATCGGTACAAATGTCTCTGATTCAGAACATCCACGTCAAAAGGTACGGTCTCTTCAAGAAATTTACATATCATCTTGTGCTATTGCTTTATTTGCTTGTGAGCCACAGAAATTTGAAGAAGCAGTTAAAGGAAAAGTATGGATTCAAGCAATGAATAAAGAGATTACAGTCATTAATAAAAATCACACTAGGGAGCTCCCTGATCGACATCAGGATAAAGATGTCATTGGTCATGGATTTATAAAGTCAAATATAATGAAGACGGTTCCATTCACAAGTATACTGTAACAGCCCGGATCCTCGGTGACTAGCGGAAACATATCAAACGCCACGTCGGATCTGAGTGCTACTCCCGATCAACAATGATATCACATTTCCAGCTAGGAATCATCTGTACATTTTTTCCATAAAAATAATATACATCTCTAACACAACACCAAGATCTTTCGTTCCGGTGGGCACAATGATATCCTTCCTTTAGCCCTTGCAACAAGTCTTGAATTACCACTAAATTTATCCTTACTTCGACCTGCAATAAAAACACAAAAATATACGGTGTGAGCTAACGCTCAGTATGTGTCGAGAAAAACATATCAAGCCAGCTAGCGGAAAATCAAGTCTCCTTATGCTATTACAAATAACTCCATGCACATATAACTAGCTGGATAAATATTTTCCACAATGGATCCTTATAAATTTTCTATATTCTCCAATATGGAATAATGTACATAACATGCAATATCCATGGATACATTCCTTGAGTATGATCTTAATTATAACATAATATGCATGGATTTCACTATTTTTCTCTAGTCAAATTTACAATATCAATAATTACATAAAGATGATACATATATGTAATTATATTTTAAGTCCATGCATCTATTGCAATGAATTTTCTCATATAAGTCCTTATCTTATCCTAACAATGAAGTTTGCTTTGTTCTCATTTCCATCATCATAATTATATACTTTTTCATAGAACATCTCATACACAAAAGTAATACCATGGCATATTCATTCACAAAATACCTTAATGTTAGTTAATAAAATATTTGATCGTTGTCATACAATAACATCATATGGATCACTCATGAACATAATTATGCATACAAAGGATGTTCTTTTTATACATGTATCTCATACCATACTTTCATATATGTCTTTAAGATTTCTCATATTTGCATATATGTCCTTAACATTAACACTATTGCACGTATACCCATAACAATAACATAATCACACGTAGAAACTTAGCAATTCACATAATTTCACATATACACTTAATATTTCACATAATTGCACGTATACACTTCATATTTCACATGATTGCACATATACACTTCATATTTCACATGATTGCACATATACACTTAGCATTTCATATAATTACGCATATGTACTTAACATTTCACATGAATACACATATACTCTTAACATTCACTCAGTTGCACATATGCACTTGGCATTTCACATAAGCACCTAGCTTCCTCATAAGCACTTAGTTTATTCATTACGTATTTATCTTATCTCATAATTTGTTGGGTGGCTTTGGTGGCTTTTACCGCCGGCACAAGCGGTCACTCAATCATTACATAGAACATGATGACATCAGCGGAGTCAATAGGTGGACTTTCCACTAGGTTCAACTGAACCTGACACCCCCGGAAGGTGTTGCCCTTTAGGCCATGTGTCCGTATCGGACTCGGTAAGGGGACTCTAGAGGTGACTCCCACCATGATGTGTAGCACTTAGATCCGCTTACCGTTAATGTGCCAATTGATACTTTGTTAACTTGGGTTCGGACCCAAATGGTATCAGAGCCAAATTCTCTCTGATAGTGGAAAGGGCTACCCGAGAGGTGGAGCCGCCCCTACAAAGAGGTTGGAGGAAATGGCTACCTGGAGCGTGCAGCCGCCACTATCACTGGGAAGAAGTGATGGGCCATGTCGCAACGAGGATGTTGCGAAAATAAGTGGAGGAGGTTATAACACCCATACCCCCAAACATAGTACCACATCTAAAACTCACGAAGTATGGGTGTGGTTTATAAGTGGTGGGGATTACTACTTGACAACTTGGGCTTAAGCATTTTGGGTGGTTGTCAACGGATCTATTTGGGCTCGTACCCAACAAGTTGTCAGGGCCAGTTTTCCTCAATAACGGATCAAGGACCTAAGCCCGGGACGTTACATATACAGCATGATTGGTTGCCAAATGCTACTCGCAACATCCACGTATTGATTATAATGAAACTTTTGCACATGTTGCTCGTATGGAGACAATTAAAATCTTACTTGCACTTGTTGCTCAAAAGAAGTTACCGGTTTATCAATTTGATGTTAAATATGTATTTCTTAAAGGAGATCTTGAAGAAGAGATTTATGTTGAATAACCTCAAGGATATATCTCCAAAGATAATGAAGAAAATATTTATCGTCTCCGCAAGGCCTTATATGGCTTAAAGTAAGCACCAAGAGCTTGGAATAATAAAATTGATGGATATTTTCGTGATAATGGATTTTTAAGAAGTCCTAATGGACCATCTTTTTATGTGAAGAAAGAATGTATGGAAATTTTCCTTATCGTATGTCTTTAGGTTGATGATCTTATATATACAAGCAATTCCTTCAAGATGGTTGAAAAATTTAAGAAAGCAATGATGAAAGAATATGAAATGACAGATCTCGATCTTATGAGATATTTTCTTGGTATTCAAGCTCAACAGAAAGAAGGTGAAGTATTTATCTGTCAAGAAAAATATGTTCATGATCTTCTCAAGAAATTTCATATGTTAAATTGCAAATCAGAAGCAACTCCTATGTCTGTCAGTATAAAACTTTCCATAAATGATGGGTTTCAAGAATCTGATGGTTCTCTTTATACGAGTCTTGTAGGCTCCTTGTTATATTTAACTAATACAAGACCAGATATAGTATATGCAGTCAGTGTTGTATCAAGATTCATGAGCAAGCCAAGCAAGCTTCATTGCTGCAAAAAGGATTCTTCGTTATGTTCAAGGTACCAAAGATTTTGGAATTAAATATACTACAGAAGAAGATAATTGTCTCAAAGGCTATTCAGATAGTGTTGGGTTGGATCTATAGATGATAGAAAAAGCACATCATGTTATTTATTTTGAATAGGATATAAAGTCATATCTTGGAGTTCTAAGAAGCAAAAGACAATAGCCCTTTCCTCTGCTGGAGCTGAATATATTTCTGTTACAAGTGCATCATGTGAAGCTGTGTGGCTGAGAAGACTTCTTCATAATATTCAAGAAGCGAATGTTCTTCCAACAAGTATATTATGTGACAACATGTCAGCCATTGCTATGACAAAGAATCCAGTCTTTCATGGAAAAACAAAACATATTGAACTTCGTCATCATTAAGTTCGAGAGCTAGTGGAAAATGGCGATATCAAGTTGGAGTTCATCAATACAGAGGATCAACTTGTAGATATTTTTACAAAGACATTTCCAACAAAAAAATTCCAACACTTCAGATGAACAATGCAAATTACAAATTAAGAGAGAGTGTTGAAAATGTAATTTGTAATTAGTCCATGAAGTATTATTGTAATGGGCTATTATACATGGGCCTACAATCCTCCACCCACATGGGAAGATGTGGGCCTATATCTTCCACCAACATATAGAAAATCTTAATGAAGACATGTACATGGAAGAATATTCTAGAAAAGAGAGTGGTAGGGAAAATATCTAGATATTTCTCCACCTCCCACCAAAATATCTAGATATTTTCTCTTAAAGGATAAGTATGGAAGATGATTCTAGACCACTCTTCCAAAATGTCTCCACCCTCTTGAGGGCCTATAAATACCACCAAGAGGTCATCATTTAAAAAACAACAACAAGAAATCCTCTACCAACACAAGAGTCTCTCAAGTGTCCTCCTCCTTCCAAGTGTTGTAAGTCCCTCTTCCCTTGTTGTAAATATTGTAAGTCCTCTTCTTATAAAGATTTAAGTGTTGTATGCAATTTGAAGTTTTAATGAAAAGAAGTTCTTAAGTTTACATCTACCTTGTGCATTGATCCATATTCTCTCCCTTTAATTTGCTTCTTATACACCACTAATCTTTCGTTGTCGTAACAAACATGTCGTAAGTAACTTCAATATTATTCTCAAGAATGGGTCCATGAAAATCCTTATAAGCACTGCATCACTTTAAACATCCACCAAGAAGTTTGACTACTTTACTGGAAAACTAAAAGAGTGGGATGTCGATGCTTGTAGATGATTTACAAGACATCAATGTCCAAAGGAACAATGGACATTAGTTATGATGTCGATTTCATATTTGTACACACAACCGCCAATCTCAATGAAAGTTTTAGTGTTGTCTTAAAAGATGCACGATGTTTGCCCATTACCGTACAATAATTTTGGGTCATATTTTATGGCTCGGGGAGATGAGACTTTTGTTGCCATTGTTGGTGGTCAAAAGTATACAAAATGGACAACAAAAACTACAAAGGTGGAGTGCTCACGCAAATGATACACGATTACATGTATTCAACAACAATCAAATTTACTTTTTTATGTCTTACTAGTGTGTGTCATACATAATATGACATCAGAGATCGCAAGAGATATATTGTTCATATAAGACAAATAATATGTACATGCCAAAAAATGTAAACATATCGTATTTTGTGCCTAATGCAATTGTCATTATTTCTCAGAGATGTACCGAGATTAATTCCCTCATTGGTGAATTGTATATTTTTGGAGCACGTGTTAAATGTATACTGGGTAAAGTTTTTTCCCATTAGTGATAAGGATTGTACCCAAAGTTAAGACCCAACAGTTAGCTGAAATTAAGTAAAAGGAGACCTAAGGGTGCGTTTGGTACATGGATTAAGGTAGGTTAACTGGTAGGGGGTAACCCATTTTTGTGTTTTGGTGTTTGGATAGAGGATTAAATCGGGGGTAGATTTGTTGTGGGTTTGTTATGATATGACTGCATTGAAGTTTGGAAAAGAGAGTAGTTATTGTGATGTGATTGTATTGGAGTTTGGAAAAGTATGTATAAGCTGAGTAGTTTATATTTTTTAGATGATATGATGGTATAATATATTATTTTTTAGATAAAAGAGAAATGATATATTTAATGTATTAAAAAAGAGAGGAAGAGTGGGCTCCACATGAGAGAGAAAAAATTGAGGTTCGTGGGGGTAAACCCCTTGGGAGTGGGTTAACCCCCAGCCGAACATGCTCTACGGGTGCATTTGGTACGCCGGTTAGGACGGGTTAAATTGGTAGAGGGTAACTTGTTTTAATGTTTTGGTGTTTGGATAAAGAGTTAATGTGGGGGTGTGTTTGAAGTGGGTTTGTTGTGATATGATTGTATTGAAGTTTGAAAAAGTGTGTAATTATTGTGATGTGATTGTATTGCAGTTTGAAAAAATGAGTAGAAATTGAGTAGTTTATAATTTTTATAGGATATGATGGTAACGGAATTGATAAAAGAGAATTGATTTTTTTAATATATTAAAAAGGATAAAATGTGAGACCCACATGAAAGATAAAAGGAGTGAGTTAAGGGTGGTAACATTAGGTCATAACAAACATGTGTCCAAATAAGTATTTACAACCACCTTCCTCTTCACCAATCCCAGACTCTACTTGTAGAAATAAAAAGTAAGTGTGGACAATGCAGAATGAAGGGGACGGAATAATTTCGACAACAAGGATCCTCGTTCGACACATTCCAATGGACGGTCACATTAGGCCATAATTAGATTTCATCTCAATGGACTGAAACCTCGCACACCATCGATTTGAGTGGAAAGGTTGATGTCCGACTGGAGAGACAAGCATGACACTCGTGTCGTTGCCTGGATATAACCTAATCAGAGAGTGGCACCACTAGACTAATCCAACAGAATGAGTGTGAATCCGAATTGCATGGATTGGTATCTTCGCACAAGCAGAAGATTCGTTGAGAGACTATGTGCAATTAGGCATACAATGTGGATCTTTTGAACTATTCACCATCCATTAGGTTTTTCCAGTGAGTAGAAGTAAATAGCGTGCTTAAAATATTGATCATAGTTTCTCAAATCATGACCACTGACATTGTAACCTTTGGCATCTACCATAACAGAGAACAAATCCTTGTAGTACCGTAGAGGTCTGATGTAACTCCTCACCAATCCCGAGCTGCTCGATCAAGATCGAGCAGTTCACATGGTAAGGTCTTTGAAAAACCCAGATTTCGTGTGAACCGCTCGATCTTGATCGAGCGGCTCCGAGTTGGTGAGGAGTTACAACGGACCTCTGCAGTACTGTAGAGGATCCTCTCGCACCAACCATCAACACCATACCCATATATATATATATATGTAATTATTGTAGGTCTTTGATGAAATGTAAGAGAGAGTAAATAGTGTGATTTGAAAAGACGATACATACGGCACATTAATATTTATTTTGTTTCTTTGCATATTTATTCAAAGTGCATAGTTTTTTTAATAGTAGGCTCGATAATTTTGGAGGTCCAGAGCGTCCCTCTTGAGATTCGAACCCGAGAGGCCCTGTTCGTTTGGGGTATAAGGTGGAATGGAATAAGGGGAATAAGCCCCCAACACGCTTCCCCGTGGTACGACTATTCCCCATTATTTCATCTTATTTCACTCTTATTCCTATCTTTATCCCACCTTACCTACCTTTATTTCACCTTATTCTCCTTATTCTTATCCTCCAGCCGAACGGAGAATATATCCCTATTCCCCTTATTCCCCATCCTTATTCCTGCTTATTCTCCTACCGAACGGGCCCTGCACTACCACCAGACTACTCCTTTAGTCACAGTGCATAAGTTAATGGTTTGTAATATTTGGTTAAGATTGTAATAGGAGATACGTTGAATAAGCTCAACTATAAGGCACGTAGACTAAACATTTGCGTGTGAGTAGGCATGCATGCATTTATGTTCGAATGCTTATGTATTCGTATATGTGTGTATAATTGTGCAACTATGTACTGTAATTACGTAAGATTGTGTGTGTTTGCGTGTGACTGTGCTTGTTTGGACCAATGTGCATGTGTGTATGCGTGTATATATAAATTTACATGTGTGTGTATCGGTGTGTATTTGTATACATATGTGGATGTGCTTATGTGTGTACACGCACAGATATATGTGTGTGTTGTGTGTGTGCATGCATTTATGTTGTTTATATATGTATGTATAGGTGTATGTAATGTCTATGTCTACCTATATGTAATGTACGTGTATGTGTATAGCTATGTCATTTTTATATCATATACTTCTCGTGGTAATTGGTTGCATTATAATGAAATTAATGGTAAGATGCATCCCATTTATATGTAGTTAATCGGGTAAATTTACTGGTTATGTTATAGTTGAATAAGAGCTCTCCATGTCGAAAGGCGTAGATCCATGCACACCAGTAGGTGTTTGTGCAAAAATTTGGATCCATTTTCATGTTTTATTTTTTCACAAAATTATTTGACACACTTGGGACATGACATCCATATCCAATGGTCATGGATTTTGACGCGTGCATGCACATGCCATATAACAATAAGCACGCATAACATTAATCATGTATATGCAGACAATTTAGTGCAAAATAATACGAGCACTAAGTTATGTGCACGATCAAAACCTTTTTTTTAAACAAGAGGGGGAACGCTTCAATGATCTGGTGGTAGCACAATGTGCCTACCACTCAAAATAGCAAGGTTCAAATCGCTCCTTGCGGGGGTTGCGTTAGGTAGACGACATCCAGCGTAAAAAATTGTCGGATCTTTCAACATGGATTCAAGTAAAAATCCATATAGCCGACCCTACTTAAAGTTGGAGAAGACTTTGCTATTTTTTAAGAGGGTGAAATGTGCACAGGTGCCCGCCCCAAGATTTGAACCCTGGTCTTTTTGGGTGGTAGACACACTGCATGATCAGAACTTATGATCGTATTATGCAGACATCTTATATCTTTCATATGTACAACATATATATGCATGACATAAGGTGTCCTTATAATTCCTTACAGTTATAGATCATGTTTGATTATGCTCCTCCGGCTAATTTGATAATAATACAACCACGTGTTGAAAACAAGGACGACATAATGGATGAAGAATAATAAGAACTAGTAAGTACCCGTGCGCTGCACGGGTGAAATGATTTGGCATTACAATGTGGAACCGGACACAAAATAAGATGCTTTGTGCTGCTATTTTATATGAATTTTTATTTTTCCATAGATATATATTAGTATGCAATAATATATATCTATTGTAATTTTTTAGAAATTTTAATTGTATATTTAAAGTTTTATAACTATTTAATGGTAAAGGGGTAGACATCGAAGCTCGATTTCGTATGATTTTCATAAGGTTTTACTATTTTTATGATTTTATTGTATATTTAATGTATTTTTCATATATGTATTGTGCAATGTATTTTTAATCAAGTTTTAGTGTATATTTGAAGTTGTATGCTTTATAGGAAGAAAGTGGTATTTTTATACAACTTTATGATTTATTAAAAATGGTAAATGTTCATATTCTTAAAAAAATATGTGATAGTTTATATTTATATGTATGCAATAGTATTTTGATTTTATGTATATAATATTATTTTGATTTTTTTTACTTAGTATAGAACATAAACTATTTTCATGCGTGGCAATTAATTAAGCTACTCTCGTGCATGAATTGGCTGTAATTGCGCTGCTAAAACACGATTTCGGTCACTAATTGCTCTATTCAATTGTTGATCCAATGACCTCTGTCAGATCTGGGGGTACTTGTGTTCTTCCCGAGCTCTATGTTGTTCTGATGGTGAATGTAGTTGAGTGGATCTGCAGGCGGAACTTGATCTCTGATGTTATTCGGTTTGATTAATGAAAGGATGTTAAGCACATAATCATAAAACATACACCTAGAGAGAGATTATTTCTCTGGAACATTTTATAGGCATGCTTAATAAAGTGAAGACATGTTGATAGATAGGAGTATTAACATTAAGTTTTGAAATGAGTTTTATTTTATTAATGGTATCTCAACTACAATAAAACTGAGACATTGAGAACTAAAAGGAAATATATATATATATATATGCGCACTTTGTTTTTGTTGTAATTGTATCTTATGATCAATGCTTTCTTTAATGTAAGGGGCCTGCCTTGTGTATTACTAATCGAGGATAGATGATGCATCTCTTTAATTCGGGTCCTATATTGACATCTCATCATTCCAAGTCATATGATGATACGTCCCGTCAGTCCCCAGCTTCTGCCGACATACCTTGGCTGCTGGCAATGGCGAACATGGGATCTGCCATTTGCGGGATCTGTTTTCTTATATGGTACGTCATTTTTATGGTTTTGGTTGCAAATCTCAAGCCTTGACTGGTATTTACTGGACCATGTTGTGTGGTTCCTGTTTGGGCATTGTTTAGGCCTTGTTGTCAATCTGGTTTTCATCCAATACTTGATGCCCAAGACTATTTAGTTTCTGCTTGGATCCAACCTTCAGGTCTCGTGTACAATCTTTTCCCTGATCCCCGATGCTCGAGTCTACTTTTGGCTTATACCTAGATCTGACACTCAAGTTTCATTTTAGCTTATACTTGGACTGTAATGCTCAAATATTCGTTGAGCTTCTGCATGGATCGTGTTTGAAGCGATTTGCGTGAGACACGTGACTTGAGATTGTTTTCGGTCATCACCATGTAAGTAAACGCAAAAACTGACAATGGCACAAATCATACATTTCCCGGACATCTAGTAAACTTATCGTTGTGTTTAGATAGGGACAAACTGAAGGCAATATGTATATACCATGCTACGTTCTCTTCTAAAAATAAATAAAAAACAATGTCAATAGAAAATACATCTACAAGCTAGCATGAACATATGGCAAAGCATTTAATTTTTAATTTTCTACCAATAAGAACAAATAATCGATGACCATGGAAATGCCTGGTTCCAAATAAATAGCAATTGGAGCCCACGACAGGAAATGGAAGCAAGGAAATAATTTGATTAACGGACAGGATCGTTGTGGCAAAGGTCGTAATGCCAAAGCAGTCATGACCACGAGGCGTGATGTAGAGGTTGGAAATTGATTTTCTAACTGAGATGCGTGAGAAATGAAAGATATTATTCACAGAGTATTGACCAAAAAGTATAAGACGTATTTGCAAGATGCAAGGAGGATTATGGGGATTGCAATCAATTACTTCAGAACGGCCTAAAGATCAGAGATAATTGCTGAATTGAGAGCGAACGAAAATCAGGAAAGAGGGTCACCTTATTGTCCTTAATCTCGCTGGACTGTATCCACGTCTTGATCTGGTCCCGGTACCTCTGGAGCTTCTTGATCTCCTTCTTCAGATCGGCCTCGAACTTCTCCTTCTGGTTGGCATTGTCCGTGTCGTAGACCTAAAGCAGACAGACGGAGAGAGGGCGTCATTAAATGGAAGAGGGAAGCAAAGGGCTTCCGGCAAATGAGTGAGATGGCTGATACCTTGTTCCAGATGCTGTCAAAGACATCGACACCTTCCTGGACCTTCTCAAGGACGCGATCGATCTCGCCCTGCAGCTTGCGGCTCGCTCCCATGGCAGGATACTGTGGGGGTGGCAAGTTGGAGATGACACGCCGGGGTCTCCGTCCTGACCTTTGTTTTTGCAGCCAACACCGGTGGTGCTACGACGAGGAGGGCATGATCTTAAAGATGTGAGCGCGTAGGAGGAGAAGAGGGTGCAGAGGAGGTGGCGGGTGTCGGAAGGGTTTGGGGTGTCTTGTGTAGTTCTTTGGAAAAGTCGAGGCTAAAAATGGAAGGACGGCTGGGGATTGGTGGCAAGTAAATTGGAAAGGGTAAATGGGGAATTTTATGGCCGAAAGTTATTCTCTTGACGGTCTTTAATTTATATATATTGGACTCGAAGAAAATGATAACATTATTGAAATTAATTACTCTAACGAGGAAGATAGAAATGCTTGTAAAACGTTCAAGAAGATTTGACGTGCTATTAGATGCAACTTTTAATATTTTTTATTTTTGATTTTCTCTTTATTAAATTTTTTTATTTTTAATTGATTATTGAAAACTTTTTGAATTTTTATAAAAGGATTTTTAATTTCCACATTTGCAGGCATTAAAATGTAATATAATATATAATTAGAAGAGAAAAAAAATATTTTTGTGTTTTCAATTTTGAAAAGGTATTAGCGGACACATTTTTAAGATTTTAGAAGATTTTATAAAAAAAATAGAAGAAGGGGGGAAATAAAATAAGTAAATAACACAGGGTCTCAAAAGCTTATGGAAGCATGTATCTATGATAAAAAATAGGTATTTTTACATTCATAACCCTGAATAACTTCGCAATTACAATCATAACTCTGCATAATCGTGAATTACACCAAAACCGTGGATAAATGCTCCGTTTTACACCCATAACCTTCCGTTAGTTGAGTTCAATAACTCAACCAGATGTTTGAGTTAATCTAACTCGTCCATGATCTAATGGTTGGGAGGATTAATAAAATAGGATGTGCGTGGCAGCAGGGGAGAAAGGCCTGCAAGGGCGGTGGGCAGCAGGGCGCGGTGGCCTGCTGGGCTGCCGGGGAACTGCCCGGGGGGGGGGGGGGGGTCGAGCGACGACGGGATCTTCGGTGGCGTGCGGGATGGGAGGGTGGGGGACGGGAAGGGTCGGTGACGTGTGTGTGTGTATGGGTGGGGGGGGGGGGGGGGCTTCGAGCTTCGGCGTGGGGACCTTCGAGCTTGGAGCGGAAGGGCGGGGAACAGGAAGGGTCGACGACGGGTGGGGTTGGGCTCCCGCAGGGGAAGAGGGCATGGGGGCTTCGAACTTGGGGCGACGCGTGGGGTGGGAGGGGAGGGGAGGGGAAGGGTTGACGACCGAGGGGGTGTTCGAGGAGAGCTGCTCGGTGGATGGCTTGAGCAGTGGATGATCAGCAGGAGCTCCAGGAGCAGTGGATGATCGACAGGAGCTTCGAGTAGGGAAGGATCGGCGGGCGGCTATAAGGGGATGAATAGCGGCAGGCTGCTTGGGGCTTTGAGCAGGGGAGGATCAGCCGCGAGTTGTTTCGAGCAGGCTTCGACCGGGGGGAGAGGGGCAGACATGAAGAGAGGATGGCATTTTTGTAAATAAGAATGAGTTTTAGGGGTAGTTTTTCCTTTTTCAACAAAAAATATCAAATATAACAGAGGTCCCAAACGGAATATAACACGTGGTTATGTCATGTAAGAATTAAGCATTACTCGGGGTTTCTAATGTAATTCACGATTATGCATGGTTATGATTGTAATTGTGAAATTACTCAAGATTATGGGTGTAAAAAAAAGATTGTTATCCCTCTTTGTCACATTTAAAGAAAAAAGAGACATAATTTAATTGAGAATGGAAATGAAGCTGAAGCTTTTTTTTTAATTACCTAATCCAAATGCAACCCCCGAGTTTAAAATCTGAAAAAAAAACTCAAACAATCTCATTTCTCATTTCCCTCCCTTAACAACTCGGGTCTCCCCCTCCCCTTCCTCCCAACGGGAACCTCCTCTTGCACCTGAGCTCTCCCCATGGCGATGGAGGTCGACCAGAAGCCTCTCCACCGCAAGCAGTCCTCCTACACATCCCTAGTGCGATTTTGGCTCTTCTCCTCTCCCTTCCCCATCTTCCTCGGTTGCTCACCACGCCATTGTAGCAGGACTCGAGGTTCGAGATAAGGGAAGAGAAGTACAAGGGGCAGCAGTACAGCCAGATCTACTTCACCCGCCTCCACCACATGCGCAACCTCCTCTACTCCCTCGTCCCCAACTGGAAGCCCCATCTTCCAGGTATGCCCTAAATGTCTAGGGTCGACGTATGGCCGAAATATTTAGGGTTTCTTGGGCGGTGGCAGTATCATTTGCTGCTGCCCTGTTCATTTCGATTCCACCCTGCACAGTTTACTCAATTTACACCGTTTTGCGTCTCGCAGTCTGCACGGTTTTGGGACTGGAAGAAGGTAAAGAGTGCATTATTGTTGGAACCTTGTACAAACACATGAAGTTAAAGCCTTGTATACTGGATGAATACTCCAAGGAGGTTTGGGAGTTTTTCTTTGCATTCCTTCAAACTTATCATACCAAAATTTGTCCGATTGGTTGTTTGTAGTGGTCCTATTTTTTGTTGTGCTTGTTATTTCAGAGATCCGTGGTTCCTCTTGTGAAGCCTCATAATTTCATGCACCCAGATGACCACCTTATTTTGGAAGATGAGAGTGGAAGGGTGAAACTCGCTGGGACCGTACTTGTGCCATCGGTTTACGTGACGGGTTAGTGTTTTGTCAAGAACCTTATCATACGCATCACATAATATTCTAGAATTCAGCGAGACTAATTTTCCTGCCAAGTTTTAGTGTCAAAGTTTACCTTTTCAATCCTATGTTTCCCCTGAACAGGTATTATAGTTGCTGTCCATGGTAAGGAAACGGGCAATGGTGATTTCTTGGTCGAAGATTGCCTTGACGCAGGATTACCTCCACAAGTACAACGTCCTATCGATTTAGGTGCTATTTCTTATCCTTCCATTGGTTCTCATTATATATTCAATCTTTTGTGCACTATTACCCCTTTACGAAGAGTGGTGGAAACTTAGGTAACTTGTGCAAAATTTTATTGTATCTTGGGTAGACCCTAAACTTCATCATGAGCTTATTTGAAGGTAGCTGCATGTTTTGAGTACATGCAAGGCAACATCTGCCAATTGTCACTCAATCTAAGTTGTTTTGAAGAAATTGAAGGGTGTACACCCAAAAGATGATCACTCTATCTTCATACACTCAATCCAAGTTATCAAGGCAATTGAAAAGTCGATTGGGGTGATCCAAATCATCATTAAGCGTGGATGGGGTCAGCATTTCGCCTTCAGATTCGCACTCCTATCCTCATGTGCTCTCCATTGATCATCCTTTTGAGGGATTCTCCACAAATATGGAGCATACACATGCGGGGTTTTTGCCTATGGAGGAGCCGATCGTGGAACAACCAAGAAGCTCCTCAAGATACGGAGAAGCCCCTCTTGGGTTTTTCGAGTTTTGAAGGAACGGCACCAAGGGATCTGTTGGGGAGGACAAGGTGAGAGGGAGACCATCGCCATTTCTCTACTCAATGAAGCCGTATGACATGGCTGTTGCTGGAGTTGGACTTGCATTGGGTTCTTGCAAGTCTTGTTGGATTAGTTTGTTGGAGTTGAGGTATGTCTTTTGTTGTGAGGGAGCAACCATGGCATGGGATTTGGCCCTTGAGTGCAGTTGCTGGCTCTTCTGTCCTTTGTGGTGCAGGTGTTCCGGCTGACCTTGCATACCAATCACCATGTGCGGTGGTGTTGGTAATTTTTTCTGCAAGGAAGGCATGCAAGGTGCTTTTGGGGGCATTGATACATGATGCATGGAATCTAGACAAGAGATGTGGGTTGTTGTATGACGGGTTAAATATCTTATTGTGGTTGCTTCATAGATCAAGGATTATGATGAGTGTCTTATGGGTGAGGTTCTTTAATGAGGCAGATGTTACATGCACTTTTTGTACTGGTCACGTGGAAGATATTTTACACCCACTCTTCTATTGTGAGCTTGCTTAATGAGATGTGGACGATTGCAGTTGCAAGCATGGATTAGATTGGCACCGTTGCGCTCTCCTAGGAATTGTATGAAGCTTTCACCATTTGTTTAGGCCTTGTTAACAAAAAATGCAACAACTTTTGTTAGAAACTTAGAAGGGACTTTATGTGTTCATGCCAATATTCTTTTCGAGGTGTGATTATGTATATTTGATTCGTGATTAACATATTTGTGGGTGTGCACAATTATGGGTGTTCATGTATTTTCAATTTTTATTCAGTCATGCACTGTAACGATCGATTTCGGATCGTCGGATCCTTTCATTTATCAGATCTAGTTACTCAGCAATAACTCAATGATCCAATAATAACGAGTAACTTCAGAAATAAACTGCACTGAAATTTCTATAAAGAGAGCATCTCACAATTTTCCATTCACAAGTAAAGCTTACATAGCAAACTGTCCCACTATATTCCTTTATATGTACATCAAGATTGAAAGAAAAAGACAAACGAACTACTAACTATCTTAAAATAGAAATGACTACTATTGATCGATTGGATGGATGCTTAAAGCCTGGACCATGGCTCACCGATGCTTGTTGGGTTTCCGGAAATCATAAGGTAACGATTAGGTAGTGCTAAGTAACGAATGGGAGAAAAGTAAACAAGCATAGTAAGTTAGCAGAACTTATTCACCATCACCACCACCACCAACAAAGCCTTTTCCCACATTAAGTAGGGCCATCTTTATGGATTCTTTGCCTCCATTCAGATCTATTTTGGGTCAATCTCGAACTTAGAATAAAAAAACTAAGATCCCCTTGTATAGTGTCATTCTAAAACTTATTATTGTAGAAAAATCCCATCTCTTCTCATTAAGCCTTATTCCTTCTATTCCACGTCGGGGATTAGTTCAGGTGATTTACCTCATATTTCATGGAATTTGAAGCTGTGTACACTTCATGATTGGAGATTTCGTTGATCTGATGAGATTATGCCGCTGCATGTCGCTTCAACCAATCCTCCAATACTACCTTGACTCTTTTCTTTTATTTAATTATTCAGGATTCTAAATACCCAATCTGATAAACAAGAAAACACGCCATCCTCGAAGACCCAATAGCTTAAAACGACAGGCTAACATTTAATCATACATACGAGCGACTTTAAATGCATGTTATCGCGACCTAGATGCTATTAAACCACCAGTGCATTCACATATCATGACCACATCTTCAGTCAATCAATCCGTCAAAAGGCAGCCGAGTACCTCGCATTGCAAATAATTTATTACGCACGCTCAACATATTCAGACAACCGTGTACCACCTAGGTTTGTCTTGCCATACGGATGCTCTTCTGACATATACTGGTTGCATGTCCGACGTGTAGTATCTGTTGCAAGTCATCCTTATCGTAAAAGATAGTACAAAAATCACAGCTGGATCCACCTTAAGCCATATCAAATTTCACCTAATATTGATATAATATTGCACATAAATCATAACAGCTGCAAGGATGATTCATTACACCAAGTCTTTTTTAGCAATTATTTTAGAGTAAATCATGAGCAATCATGTGATTGTTCTTCATAATAAAGAATAGAATAACCACTAATTTTATCCAGTTTAGCTTGAAAATCCATCATCAAGAGACATGATTTCGTTACTTGATCGTGTTAACATCTCAGTGGAGTCAATATACCTTGATTCGTGTTCAACTAGGGATTTATTAGCTCATGAAATGATTCAATTCCATTTACGAGTCAAGAACACGAAGACTATGCAAAGAACGCGAAGAACAGGCGGAAAACACGAAGAACATGAATTCTTTCAAAATTTTAGCAGTCTCCCCTTGTATCAGGTGATATTACAAGGAAAATTTCGGCAGAGTCTCCCTTATATTAGGTGATACTACAAGGAAAATTTCGACAAAAATTTGCTTATATTTAGAGAAACTCAAAAGAAAACACGGGGTTTTGAAGAATTTTTTTGAAATGTGAAATTAAGAAGATCTACTTACCTCCTTTCTGAAGCTTTCGAGGAGAGGAGCGCTCCATCTTCCTTCTCATCTTCTTCCTGGCAGCGCTTCGCTAGCGCTTCTTCCTCGCCTCCCTCCCATTCTCTCAATCTCTCAACCCTAGCCTTGGGATAGGGGCGGATGGAATGGAAGTTGTAGAGAATGAAGTGATGGGGGGAGGGTATTTATAGGCCTCCAATGTACCTACGTGTCATCTCAGTCAGCGCCTAGTTAACAAGACCGGTGTATTTGTCTGCTGCACAATACAGTCCCAATCAGCCGCCCAGTCATCGCCAAAACCCTGGGCTACCCAGCCCACGGTTTTGCTCAAGCTTGTCACAAAGCCCATGGTTTCCCTAATGACGCTTCATTAACGCTAATCGTCATTAGTTAGCACTGATCGTGATTAATTGTTATTAATTGTGATTAACACCTATTAATGTACCTGTCTTATACATTAACCTCATAAAAGATATGTATGATATGACTTTATCTTGTGTAAGGACCCTGTCTGGGAAGACTGACTATTTTGAATCAACATTGGTTTACATCAAGATTCATCTTTGAGTCCATTTCTTTTTACTTTGATTTTGGATGAGTTGACAAGTCAGATTCATGATGAGTTACCTTGGTATATGTTATTTGCTGATGATATTAGGTTGATTGACGAGACTAAAGATGGAGTAAATAAGAAGCTTGAGGTCTGGAGACATGCATTGGAGACTAAGGTAGCGTTCCCCCTTAACCCACATCCCCCTCTCTCCTCGTGGGCCCATTTTATTCCTTTTTTAAAAAAATTAAATAAATCAATTTTACATCATCAATCCTATTAAAAAATAATATATTATACCATCATATCATATAAAAATTATAAACTACTCTACTTCTACTCACTTTTCCAAACTTCAATACAATCACATCACAATAACTACCCATTTTTTCAAACTTCAATATAATCATATCACCAAAACTCACTTCTAACCCACCCCCAGATTAACCCTCTATCCAAACACCAAAATTCAAAAAGGGGTTACCCTCTACCAGTTTAACCCGCCTTAACTTGCCAACCAAACCCAAAGGATTTCGTATAAGTAGGGCTAAAACGGAATATATGGAGTGCACCTTTGATCATGGCCTTAAATTTCGGCGAATTTCGGCCGAAATTCGGTCGAAATTCGATTTCGTGGCGATACCGATATCGAAACCATGTATAATATCTGTTTCCAGGATTTCGGCCGAAATTTCGGCCGAATTTCGGTCATTTCGGTCATTTCGGTCCATTTCGGTCCATTTCGGTGGAAATTGTTCACAGATTTCTCGGATTTCGGTGGAATTTCGGTGGAATTTCGGTTCATTTCGGTCCATTTCGACTGAAATTGTTCTAGGTCACCATATGTCATGCCTAGGCCACTTATTGATATTCATAGGTACTATTTGGTCACTAAATGAAATTTATAGGTCACTATTTCAACCACCATTGCAATATAAGCCACTATTCCAGCCACCATTGTAATAAATAAGGCCATTAAGGGTCCTCTTTAAACCCAATAAATATGATGTATATGTTCTCATTCCATCTCACAACTTCACAAGTCACAATTCACAACCTAACTTAAGTCTTGGAGAGCCAAGTTTCCAAATTCCAAGTCTCGTATAACATATATTTTTACGATCACAAGCTCTACTATGCATTTATTTTGGCATACACGTTAAAATATTTGTGTTTGTGTGTGTGTCTTATTTTATTTTTGAATAAAAGTATTATTATTCTTTTGAGAATTGATAGAAAAATTGAATGCCAAAATTTAACTATGTACTGAAATATAAAATTTCACTCTGAACGGTCATCGATATGATGACCGAAGTCATTATTTTAAGGTACTAAACATTATAACATCTTATTATGAACAAAAAAACTTGTATTTATGTCTCTTTTATTGATTAAACAACATTACAAATCTTAAATTTTGAAAAAATGAGTTTTCCGGTCGTTTTCCCAATTTCCGGCCATTTCACCGAAATTCCACCGAAATTCCACCGAAATTCCTTTTCTGGGCTTACCGAAACGAAACCGAAATCCGACATTTGAGGCCTTGCCTTTGATGGAAGCAATGGTGAAGGAATCGAGGTGAAGATTGGTGACGATAACATTCGAAAGAGAGATTGTTTTAGATATCTGGGATCTATTTTGCAACATGATGGGGAAATTGATGGAGATGTTACTAATAGTATAAATGCAGGCTGGCTAAAGTGGAGAGGAGCCTCTGCTGTTCTCTGTGAGAAGAAAATTCCTTTAAAAATTAAAGAAAAGTTTTACAAAGCAGCCGTAAGACCTGCTATGCTTTATGGATCTGAATGTTGGCCTGTGAACCATAAACATGTGTAGAGAGTGGCTGTAGCAGAAATGAAAATGCTAAGGTAGATGTGTGGACACACACATAAAGATTGGATTCGGAATGATGCAATCGGAAAGAAAGTTGGTGTAGCTCCGATCGAGGATAAGATGCGAGAAAACCACTTAAGATGATTTGATCATTTGCAAAGAAGGTCGGCTGATGCACCAGTTAGGATATGCGAGTGTTGGGATGTTGAGCCGGTTAAGAGAGGGCGAGGACGACCCAAGAAGTGTTGGAAAAAGACTATACGAAGGGATCTTATTTTTTTGAATATTAGCCCGAGATTGACCCAAGAT
This sequence comes from Ottelia alismoides, assembly GCA_037367405.1. Taxonomy (NCBI): domain Eukaryota; kingdom Viridiplantae; phylum Streptophyta; class Magnoliopsida; order Alismatales; family Hydrocharitaceae; genus Ottelia; species Ottelia alismoides. The sequence continues at coordinate 530,837 of JAZKJV010006318.1, read as the reverse complement.
AGATCTGAATGGAGGCGAAGAATCCATGTAGCCGTCCCTACTTAATTGTGGGAAGAGGCTTTGTTGTTGTTGTTTGAACACCTACTAATCTACGATTAATGTTGACTAATCATGATTAGTACCTTTAGTCATCATCAATCTCCTTAATCATGATTAATCCGTGCTAATGACAATGATTAAGGGTTAATGACAGCTTAACCGACATCAACTTCTTTTACTTCCGAAATTCTTAACAATTTGAGACGACCTCCGATTCTGATGAAATCAGTTCTGTTGGTATCGTCTCATCGGGCTGGATCTATTATCCATATGCCCATCCAAAGTGGATTTTTAGGGATTTACATACATGAAACGATTGGATTCGGGACTATGTGGAAAGTTGGTGTATGTCGGATTAAAGATGAGACGAGTGAGAACCGCTAGGTAGTTTAGCCATTTGCAAAAGAGGTCTGCTGATGCACCAATTAGAAGATGCAAGATTCAAGATGTTGAACCGGCTAAGAGAGGGTGAGGAAAGCAAGAAGTGTTGGATGGAGACTATCCGGAGGGATCTTACTTACTTGGATCTAAGAGGCAAAGAATCCATGTAGGCGAGCATACTTAATGTGTGAAAAGGCTTTGTTGTTGTGTGTTGTGTGAGTTTAACAATACTTATGCTCATTTTCTCCGTTGATCAGCAGACCATACTCATTTTTGTTAATATTGTGCAAGTGATGACAAATACATTGTTTTCTTATCCGGATTGAGTGTCGGAAGCAACATGTTTAATTATGGTGTTCAGCCTTTTCTTTCCATTTTTTCTCAATCAGTATAACGATATTTATGCACATTTCTTCTCTTGATCACCAGGCCATCATGCTTTTTTTACTATAACTGCACAGGTGAAGACAAATACATTGTTTTCTTGTCTGGACTTAGTGTAGGAAGCAATGAGTTCAATCCTCTGCAATTCCAACTTCTTGTGGACCACGTGACTGGTCATCTAGGTGATGAAAAGGTCTACTATATTTTTCTCATACTAGTTGTATAATTCTCTCTGGAAATTTCTGTAATTATTTCATTAAAACTGGGGATTAACAGGACCAGAATATAACTTCCAAAATAGTTCGTGTTCTGATTGCTGGAAATTCTATTGAAATTCCAAAAGGGATCCTAACTGGTCAGGTATAACTTCTAATCTGTGTTTGTGGGCATCTTGGGAATGGCTATGTAATTTCTTTGAACGGCATTTTTATTTTCTCGTGGCTGACCATATAGGTTCCTATGTTAAAATACTCGGCACTTTTCTGTCCCTGTTTCCCTGTTCAAATTTCTACTGTAGCATGATTTCTGTTGCCACTTTTGTATTCTTTAGTCAGTTACATCCAAGGATCAGTCCAGGCTATTCGAACCCATCAAAGAACTTGATATTTCTCTCACTCAGGTATGTCATAACGTTGTTATTGTTTGCAATACAATATATTGAAATGACATTCCTGTTCTTGTTGCCCTTGAGATTGATGGAGATAATGTGTTGTAGAATAGTAGAGGGCAAGGTGGGAATACATGGTTTTTTGTACCGAGGAAAGAATCTTATTGCCATGAAAATTTGGTGATGGGTAGATGCATGGCCTGAATTCTATTTCCATCATTCAAGGGTTTTGAACACGTTAGTTGATAACTTGTTTATATTTTAGAAGAATACGGTACTGTTTTTTTTAAATTTAACGTTATAGTAATGGAATCTAGACCCTAATAAAGAAATCTTGGGGCAACACGCCGGATACTATGTTGTTGTAACTTATCTAGCTACTTTTTTTCCCATATTGTCATTGATTTTGTTTTTATTTGCAAACGTGATAATTTTTTTTATTTTTCTGCTTGCCTAATTGCAGCTTGCTGCGGCTATGCCTGTAGATATAATGCCAGGGACTAATGACCCTGCGAATTTTGCTCTGCCCCAGCAGGTATTTTCCTTCAAAATTTCCAGAAGAAATATTAATTTCTTTTCCTAAAAAATATATATTATGAATTCAGACTGGAAATACACATTTTCCTCCACTTTTTCTCCCCTCCGTAGCTGGATAATTATTTCATGTCTCTATCTTACTTTTTCAGCCACTAAACAGGTGCCTCTTCCCTGGAGCATCACTTTACAATACTTTTATTTCGTGTACGAACCCTCATATGTTTGAGCTGGATAATACATGGTAAAGAAAAAAATGCTGCAAGTTAATTTCTTGTGATTTCTATTTAAGAGCAAAAAATGTTGCAAGGTAATTTCTTGTGATTTCTATCTAAGACCATGTTTCTGATGGCTTAACATGTTTGATTTCCCTTTTGGATTTTAGCTTTCTTGGAACATCGGGTCAGAATATAGACGATCTATATAAATACTCTGATGCAAAGAATAAACTAGAGTTTATGGAAAGGACCTTGAGATGGAGACATCTGGCCCCAACAGCCCCAAACACCCTTGGTAAAATGAATTCTCAATCCTCCTGTTGAATTTATCATGTATTTTCTTTTTCTAGTAATATATTCCACCGATCAGATCTGTCAGTGTAGTTCAACAGCATGTGCGTGTTAATACTTCAGGAATTTCACCGAGTGACTGAAGTGTTCTCAATACAACCCATAAATAGTGCTGTTTTGCTTATCTGTCCAAATTTTGGAACAAGTACTGATTCAAATTGCATGCTGTAATGGGTATTGGTCTCTCTGCTGGAGTATTCTTATCCCTTTCAGTAATATAGTTACGGAGGACTGCTTTTTGGACTATAATGTTGCAACTCTAGGTTGATCCAGATCCTTTCCAAATGCTCTCATGTGGGGTGTTAAGTGTTAACTATAATCCCGATCAAGATCATAGTTATCCAACATCGAGTGCGAACAATTACATGAACCCACCACAACTATTCTCATAAGCATAAAAGATGTATATATATTTAACATGAAATACGATGCATGATATATCAATATCTCCAAATTTCCACATCTACTGTATGACGGCAAATACGTGCCACAATGTGTACGATAAAAGTAAACTAGCTATTGACTGAAAAGATAGGAAACCACCGCAAGTAGGAACGAACTAAGTACTCAACATAGTTGTCAAGTGAACCTACTGTAATGGTCTGTTGGTAGTGCAATGTGCCTACCACTTAAAGGACTAAGGTTCAAATCTTGGGGTTGGCACTTGTGCGTGTTTCTCGCTATTGTTTTAAAAGAATATAGTTGTCTAGTGTCTCCTCCTTTACTTCTGCCTTGCATGGACACAATGTCAAAATCGAGCTACAACAAACCCAACAAAGTTAATTAAATATGTTATTCAAGAGGATCAAACGTACACAAATCAGCTTGACTAGTCAAGTCGAAAGGGTACCCGACCCGAATAGGACTAGTCAGCTGACAATCTGATTGCTTTAGGTTGACCAGATACTAGTTAGTGTAGTAGACCGACTAGTCAGTTGTTTTTTTTATAATTAGTGTTGAGATATTAGTTATCGTTTTATTACTTTTATGTATTTTCTTTTCTTTCTGTCTAATTTATGTAGTTTGCTCATCACGTTTCTCCTCTATATAAGAGGACCCTAGGACCTCATGAACAATCAACTTATTATTCTCTTTCCACATGGTATCAGAGAGGCATTCCTAGACCGGAGTTCTCGTACCCCACAACCCTAACCCCACTCGCCATCTGTCTCCTCATGCACCGCCAACAAGTCCTCACGCATCTTGTGCAATCAGAAAGCATTAGCCTTTTCATCCGAAGTCACAAAGCACATCCCATCCATTGCATCAGTTCTCCATCCCTTTGGGCATCTCAGGCAATCTTGCTGATCACACATGCTTACAAGCTCTATCCACGTCGAGATGATATTTCAGATCATCAGACCGTCGGCGCTCGTGCGCTACAACGGCCCTCCACGGGCCTTCTTGTGCCCTTCTGCGATGCTACAACAACCCTCCATGGGTCCATGGGTCTCACGAGCGGCTATAGCTGTGACACCCCTTGGAGCCGGATATGGACATTCCAATCCACAGCTTCACTACTATTTTGTAACCAACCCTGGAAAGTCTAATCTTGAAAATTTCCTGAATCACGTAAACTACAACTCCTGAAACTCCCTGCTTAGTGCTTCCACCCGGAATACCAATTAATGTAGCCTACACCAGCCAGTACACGAGTACCAACCGTAAGTGAAAGAAGCAAAGAACATGAAACCAATCATAACTATTTGACATCGTACATCTGAAGCCGAGACTGTACTCCGGGAAAAAAGGTTCACCGGTGCGCCTAGTAGCATGTCCCTCGACTGACCTGGTGGGATCGCGGCCAACTAATGCTTCTACCAGGGCCCCTAAGGGTGCATGTCCCTCCCTTGACGGTGCTACTCCAAACTACTCCCATGCTACTGAAAATCAGACATTGTAGCATGAAATTGGAACTACAATGGGAAACTCGACCGCTAGTCCGAAGAGTCGAAACTCAGATCTGAAGGTGTACGTAAGATGCTCAAGCTCATTCTCACCGATCCTCACTGAATCAATTAGCGTCCTTTATTTTTAATTACGTTGTACCGAACCCATTTCACTTGATTATCAATTTATTGCTTTATAATCCTGACATTTAACACACACACATAAATGTCCTATATGGTCTATATCAGGATCAAATTCCATAAATTTTATGGTCTAGGTCCAAATGGGTCCACAGTCCCATAATGATTGATCAATACTTATCGATCATAAAGCCAACCATGATCTATCATCTTAGGCTAAAAATGATTGAACCTTGAGGGCATGATCGATCAAGCATGATCGATCAACTAAACAGTACGATCGATCATATCTGGGACGGTAGCCGGAACCGCTCTGGCGATGTCCCACAAACTCGCTCCGATCGTCGATTCAACCACACCATTGTGTTCATGCTAACATCTACATCAAGAATATATACACGCAAATCACGCATGCAAGTCACAGATTGATCGGAAAGTCTAAAATTATGATGTGATAAGTTACCCATTGCGCTCAAAACTGTGATGAAATGCGATGAAAACACTGGTAGCGGATAGCTCGTAACCCCCGTAACCCAATGGCACAAAAACATTGCGATTCTGACTGCAAACAAAGGGTTAAAAACCGTAACTTGGGTCATCCTCGCGACATTCCCTTGCCAAGAACGGTTGTTCCATGCCATTTAGTGGGAATTCACGCTCACCACGCGACTCCCCATGCTGAGATCTTCGAAATGACACCCTCGGATCTTTGATTGATTGTTGAAAATATCTCCTGTAGCGAAGCTCCAACGAGGTCTAGTCATACCTCTTTGGGCGCACCCCTTTATATAGGCTTGAACCTAATCGGATCCAAGTTCGGATCCGGCTCAGAAAGCCGTAAATGATTTTTTTATTCGTAACTTCCTCACGCGAACTCCGATTTTGATATTCTTGAGGTCGTTGGAAAGGTCCCGAGGAGTATTATACGATAGAGTTTGTTTCATTTGAATACTGGATCTGGTCTGAAGCTTAGAATTAGTGATTTCCTATACTTAGAGGTCTTACAGTAGCCCTCCATAGGGTTCTGTGCACATGGCTGCATCCTTACCCAATACTGCCGTGCCGTCGTCGGTCTCATCCAACCGCTCATTTGCCACCGCTACTACAATCCAGCCTCTCCTGCACGGCTGCTGCTGCAGTTCGACCCCTTATCCATCGTTGTTGCGGACCCTAGGGCCACCGTTGGCCCTCCGCCAACCCCCTAGGCTACTTCGATTCACTCTTCGACAACTCCTAACACTCCAGAACGGTCTAATTTTGACCGTAAAGGGTGATTACAGATCAATAAATCACTTTTTCCGGTCCTAGCTTGAATCGATGATTGATAAGGATGATTGTTTGAGTCTACACGTACAATCGATCCTCTATATGATCATGTAGACTTGCTCGGATCAGTCTATTACCCTAGTCAAGTTCCGTTTCGGCCTCCTTTTTCGTCATGTCAGAGAACAACGGTGACATCTTTTGTTTGGTGCATTCAATGACACGATTCCCATAGTGTAGATGGATGGGACTAACTATGAGTTGTGATTTATGTAGTTCTTGACCCGTATGCGATGCAATAACAAGGAGCACATTCAGACAAAGGCAGAGCTGGTAGATAAGATTGAGGAGAATGCTTCGTGGAAGCAAAATGATGCTTACACACGTGTTTGGCTCTTCGCTACTCTTATCACAGAGATTGCCAATGGCATTGTGAATCACACTACCACCAATGTGATGTGAGATATTCTAGCAACCATGCATGCCGGCCAAAAAACGAGGCCAAGATTCTTCAACTGCAATTTGATATCTACATAACCAAGCAGAATGACCATCCTCTACATATATTCTACTCTTCGCTTCGTGGTGTGTTTAAGAAGCTTTACAGGTTCATGTCTGTTAAAATATCTATTGAGCAACAAATATCATATTGGAGCTCCATAATGGTTGGAGTTTTCTTGGCAGCTATGGATCCGAAGTACGAGGCAACACACACATAGCTTCTTATAGGCGCTACCATACCTCCCATATAGGAGACCTACAATTGTCTCTACATGCTACTTATCCCACCACCTGCCACCAAACACACCTCAACGATGGTTGCATCTCATGGCAGATGAGGTTCTACACCGTTCATAGGGTATAATCCCCCGTGGCAGAGGAGGTGGATGCCAGCGTGGCCCCTGCACCTATTGCTGTCGCACATGCCATCCTGAGTGTTTTATAATTATATTACAATTATGTTTGTTACCCTTCGGGTTCCGTAACCCCTCAAGGGTATTTATGTATTTTTCCTCTTGTACTCTCTAGCGTTTTCTCTCTATATAAGAGACCCTAGCCCTATGGAATAGGCATCCCATTTGTCTCTCTTCTCCACATGGTATCAGAGCAACGGTCCTAGAGCGAGGTTTTGACCTAAAATCCCCACCGCCACCTTCAAGCCTTGCAAAAGCCTGTGCGGGCCCTCTTCCCTGAATTAGGGCCCCGCGCAAGTCCCTCCAAATCGCCTCCAGCGCAACAGCCCTTCCGCTAGCGCTACCCTGCGCTTTCAGGACCTCCTACGAAGGTCGTCAGCCTTGGCTTCAAAAAGAAAAACGAAGGTCGTCAGCCCCACAGCTACCCTCCATGGGTACCGTAGGACTTTTTGGAGATCCAAAACTCATCACGGACCGTATCCAAGAATTCAGATATGCTTTCCATTGAGGGTTTTTCAGCTCTTCAAGGGCAAACGTGAGTTCTAGGGCATTTTTTAGCTCTTATGTGCATCCTTAATTGATTACAGGATCTTATTTCTATTTTAAGACCACCATGGCGCGTTCTTCTACCGAGACAAAGCCCTTGGCCACGAATATTATGGCACATGGCACAACTATCAAACTTAGTGGCACAGAAAATTACGTGCTCTGGTCTCGATCTTCTATGGTGTTCATTGGTGGTTAGAGAAAACTCTACATTTTGACTTAAAAAGCAAACTTATTCTAATATGTTTAATGTTATATTTAAAGATAATTACTTCTTTTATTTCATTATGATAGTATAGAAAATAGACAAATCATTGTAAATATTTAAGAATGTGTATAAAAAATGATTTATATATTTAAAATAATTAAAAAATTTAAAATCGGCTAATGGCCGACTAATTTCGATTAGTCGCCCGACTGACAATTAAACCTTAGTCAGTGACCCTACAAATCGAGTATCGACTACCGCTTTCTGCAACCTTGACAACGATAAGTTCGATATGACCAAGGCCCTAAATGTCGATTTCGGTCATCATTTCGGTATTGACCAAAACAGAATTTCGATGGAATTTCGGTGGAATTTCGACCGAAATTTCGATCATTTTGGTCATTTTTTGTACTAGGACCCCCATATTTCGGTCATTTCGGTCATTTCGGTCTAATTTCGATTTCGACTGGATATCGATATTCGACAGACATTCGACTGAATTTCGCTGAAATTTGAGGCCATGGATATGACCGTACAATATAAGGGTCATATATGATCGAAATGTGTGATCTAAGAGTATATTTGTAAGTTTCTGTGTTCTAAGAACTTGGACGATCTCTATTTCCAATATCTATCGGTCAACAATTAACGGTACTCGCGATATGTTTGATATGACTGATATGTGCGATATAAAGATCATAGATGAACTATATGTGTTATCTAATTGTATATTTGTAAGTTATTTCATGTTATAAAAACTTGAATGAAATCCATTTCCAATATTTAAGTCAAGAATCAACATTAACATCGATATGTTCGAAATGACCGGTATGTGCGATATATGGGGTATAAATGGACCGATATGTGTGATATAAGCGTGTATTTGTAGGTTATTTGTTGTTTTAATATCTTGGATGATCTTAATTTCTGAAAAAATGGCAAAAAGATACCATTTTGAGCCTTTCCGACATTTCCACTGATATTGTCGATATATCGGCAATATATCCCGATATATCCTTTTCGGGGTAGACCGATATGATATCGATATCGATATGGCCTTCCTTGTGTACAGGTTGTGTTGATCCTAGGATAGCTGTCTCCATTATTCAATGACGAAGCCTTCTCCCACTTTTCAGTAGGGTCGGCTACATGGATTCTTGCTCTAATTCATGTTGAAATTTGGTCAAGAAAATCCGAGTCTCGATTATTCAATCTTCAAATTTATTTTGGTCATGTTGAATCTCGGTTAATTGAATCAGTTTCCTGCTATTCGGGTTTGTGTCGTTGAGACTTGGACCTGATCACATTTATAATATTATAATGGCTGCCATCTAATTGCATGTACTCTCACATCTTCTTTTCGTTTTGGAAAATTGTATTCTCAAATCTATTATTTCTTGCTTTCAGGATGTTATCCATTTACTGACAGAGATCCATTTATGATCGAGAGTTGCCCACATGTATATTTTTGTGGCAATCAAAGCCAATACAGAACGCATCTATTAAAGGGCAAGTATCACCTTTCCAGAGACTTGTTGGTTTCGTCTTATAATTGAATGGGTATCTAATTGTATTTATTTAAATGACATAGGTCCAGAAGGACAACGGGTGAGATTGATCTGTATTCCAAGATTTTGTGAGACTGGAATTGCTGTTATGGTAATCTTTCCTCTCAATCAACTTATAATTTTATTCTAGATGAATGATACATTACCCTCTACATAAAATATATAATGTTAGCGCTCGATGGTTCTCAAGATGCACCTGCTAAAGTGACCCACAAAAGAAGAAAAATCTGAGTGGTAATATCGATGCTCATTTTTGCATGGCTAGATAATTAGTTTCAGGTTTGCATACAAAAGGGGGATAGATGAGCTTCCAAGAACAAATGCTCCACCAAACCTTCAATCATTTAGTTCGGACCAAGGTTTAAGAAAATGAAATGCAGAATGAAGCGGTTTCCACGATGCGCAACATCGAGGTGGTTGAGGCATTAGCCTCATTATTTCTTGAAAAAAATACACAATTTAATACAAATATTATGTCAATGTTAAGAAAAGTTATATTATAAGACAAACCTTTTATCATTTTATTTTCCATTGACATTTCTAAAATTTCAAGTAATAGAAAACACATATAAATAGATACAATCTTATAAAACTGAGGAGTCATACAAATGTTTAAATTCATATTGATATGTTGTCATTTATGCTTTTCTATAAAAACATCGTCATTTGTGCTAAATATATAAAGAATCATAATTATATTTATCAAATATAAAAGGAAATCGAGAGAGGAAAACACAAACCCAAGAAATTCCCACGAAGTTGTTGCAAAACAATGAAATTTCTAAAACAAATAATAAGCTTGCATGCGGCAAGCTTACCACTACCGACGGGACGAGCACCTGAGGTGAATGAAGCAAGGAGCCAAGGATGAGGACGGGAGCTTCTAGCTTTCAGGTGAGTTTTGTCGTGGGGGAGGGCGGCGTTCAATGATGTCGAGAGATATGTCGAAGTCTATCATTGGCAAGGGCAGGCGGATGTGTATGCTTATTATTAGTATGACTTGGGAAATCACGTTGGCTGGAGAAAAAGGCGCTTACACAAGGTGCATGTGGGGGCAATAATTTTTTTTTGAAACTCAAAAACGGGGGACGCACTCGATGGTGCTCTCCCCAAATTTATTAATGGAGAGAAGAGTAAAAGAGAAGAGAGAGACTTACAGGGGGGGAAACGCAGAGAAAAAGTGAAGGAAAGATAACAAAATCACAAACGGACTACATCACAAGATGATACCCCGACAACGCCAAGGACCAGTTAAGTGCTAGACCAATCACAAACCAGGCGTGAAGCAGAAATGAGGACATTATCCGAATAGAATCTTTGGCCAGCAAACAGAGCCTCATTCCTAGCATTCCAGATGCACCATAACCGAGCGATGGAGGAGAGAACGTCGATCCTACTCCTTGTCCGAGAACGAGCCAAGCAGTCGCAGAAGGAAGCAGAGCTGGAAGCGTCAAGCCAAGTCAGGTCCGACCAAATACGGCGCGTAGAACCGCAGCAGAAGAATAGGTGATCAATAGTCTCATCCTCCTGATTGCATAGACCACAGATAGGCGAGACCGCAGGGAAGAACACGGCACACCTACTACGAGACAGAAGACGCCCACGACGGAAAAGCCATAAGAAGATGCCAATCCGTTCTGGAACCCTTAGGCCCCAAAAGAATTGGCAATCCCTGAGCAGCGAGTCATCAACCACGACCAAGGGCGGAAGAAGGGCCTTGTAAGCGTCACGGACAGAGAAGGAGCCGTTCTTCCAGCATAGGTGATCACGACCCCCCAACGGCGATGGCGAGACCGCGAGGATCTCCAGGAGGGACATAAACTCAAGTTGCCGTTGTTCGGAGAGGTTGGCCATAAATCTCGGCCCCCAAGCAGCGCCATCCCAATAAGAAGCCACCGTAGCGTCAGGATCATCCACCAACGCAAAAAGCCGGGGGAATGCATCTCTAAGGGGACCCCTACCGGTCCAATCATCGCCCCAAAAACGAGTCAGGGAGCCATCACCCAGTTTGCTGACAAAGAGTGCACGGTTACGAACAAAAGTGTTGCCAATATCACGCGCGAACTGAGAGGAAGAAGCCATAAACCGGGCATCCATAACCGTGGCCAGCGACCGGTCAATACCAACCGCCCACCTTAAGAAATTAAGCATCAAATTATTCTCTGGCCCATAAAGGCGCGCAGCCCATTTAAGAAGAAACGCCTCATTAACAAGAGCCAATCTCCTAACCGCCAGCCCCCCCTCCTTTTTTGGCCTAGTCACATCATCCCAAGCCACCAAAGGAACGCCGCTACGCACCTCCCCCTTCTTACCCCAAAGGAACTTCCGCAAGCAAGAGTCGACCCGCCGACTAATTCCCGTGGGCATCCCCTTAACAGAAAGGAAGTAGATCGGCAGAGAAGAGAGGACCGACTTAAGGAGAACCAGACGCCCGCCCCGAGAGAGGATAGCGGCACGCCAGCCAGCCAAGCCGGCAGCCATGCGGTCCAACAATGGCTGCCAATCCCTTAAACGAGCCCGGCCAACAGACAACGGAAGGCCAAGGTAATCCAGAGGAAGAGAGCCCACTGCGCAGCGCAATATTCTCGAATAAGTTTCCACCTCCGCCGTGGGAATAGAAAAAGGGACCATAGAGGATTTATTATAATTGATGGTAAGCCCCGAAGCCTCGCAATAAAGTTCCAGAGTGGTTGCCATGCCCGCAATATTCGAGTCATCACCCTCAATAAAGCAGATGGTGTCATCCGCAAACTGAATAAGAGGCAAAGAGAAGGGCCCAAACGAGCACCCACTAGACAGATCGGCCCCGACGACGTTGGTAACCATAGATGAGAGAACGTCCGCAGCCAGAACGAAAAGTAATGGGGCAAGGGGGCAACCTTGCCGAATTCCCCGACGGGTCTGGAAAAAGCCCCCCGCCAAACGCCCGTTAAGCAAGACCGAGAGAGAGGCCGAGGTGACACAGCGGCGAACCCAGGAGATCCAAGTCGGGGGGAATCCCCGCTTCTCCAGAATAGACCATAAAAAGCGCCAGTCAAGGGAGTCGTACGCCTTAGAGAAATCGATTTTCCAAAGAACCCCCCTAGTGGCGTTCTTGTGCCAGGCATGAATGATTTCAGACGCCACCGCGTAGCAGTCGCCAATCTGTCTCCCCTTAATAAACGCCGCCTGGGAGGGCGAGATAAGCGAATCAAGGAGTGGGGCTAAACGGCGAGCTAATACCTTGGCAATGATAAGGTAGATAGCATTCGAGATGGAGATAGGTCTGAAATCCTCGATCCGGGTGGCGGTAGAAGTCTTTGGGATGAGAGCGATAATAGACTTGTTGAGCCTGTTGAAGCCGTTATTACCAGTACAAAATTCTTGAGCGACCTCCATAACGTCCTGAGATAGGATATCCCAAAATTCCTTGTAGAAAAAAACCGGGAAGCCATCAGGCCCTGGGGAAGCATCAGAGTTAAGAGACCAGACCGCATCTTTCAATTCCTCCAACGAAATCCGACGAGAGAGGCGATCAGCATCCGACTGAGGGAGCACAGCGAGGCAAGGTGTCTTTGCAGGCAAGGTGTATGCCTCTCCTCACCTTTTTCCATCTCTCTGCCTCATGTACGCCTTGGCCTAGCGAGGCACTTGCCTTGCCAATGACATTTGAGGCACCTGCCTTGAGGCGGAATCCCTCCGTTTCCCCTTGCCTCGTTTGCTTTTACACTTTGAGGCACATTTTTTTATTCGATGGCATGAGCGACTCTTGTTTCTGCGGTATTTTGAGAACCTGCAGTCTTAAACGTGCATCCTTATAAATTAAAATGAGCCAAATAGGTTTGACGTGGGCTGGGTTTGTGAACACAGAGTCATATTTATGTCCATGTTCTGTTTTGTCAGATTTAGCAGCGGAATGAAAATTATTTGGTATGATATTGCTTACTTGGAGCCAAATTCTAGTGTTAAGATATTTGATAAATGGGGACAGCCGGTCGATTAATATGGTTTGCGGGAAATAATTTTAAATGTGATTTTATGGGTACACACCTTTATTGATGATGACTAGATAAAAGACTTGTACATAGAGCTTTAGTAAGATACTCCAAGGAATTCCGCAGACTTCCCTTTGGGTAACTAGCACAAACCTCCAGAACAGTGGTACCGGATACCCTGCCCAACAGCTACGGCCGGGTTTCGTTAGAGCCCCCCTTCCAGGTCCTAATTTATGAGACCCCCTAAAACGCAATGAATTTTCGCCAGTGATTAAATATGCTTGTGGCAAATGACACTGTCAAGTCACAAGCATCCATAGAAGCTATGCCTTCTTAGCTTTGACCTTTTCATATTAAATATTTTTACTAAAGGTAAAGATGGAGCTGATAATCACTTGTAAGAATGTCTTGACAAGGCTGTTATACATAACTTTGCTCAGAGAAGGAACATGAGGAAAATTCACGAGTAATGTATCTGGAAAACTTAATTCCTCGAATAAGCTAACATATTTTTTTTCTGTCAATACTGCAACTGTGTCGTATAGATTGTATGCGATGTATGGTAAGACATAATTTATGCGCTTCATGATACCGCATGGAATCTCTGCACCTTCTCCAGGTAAAACACATATAATCTATCTGATATGCTTTGCTACCCCAAAAAAATAAACAGATTGAGATGCAGTTCTGGGACCTTAAAAGACTAAGAGCAGCTCCGCTACATAAAATTCGAAGTTATTCACATCCATACTATTTCTATTTAAAGTCATACATATCATACATAATAAAAAAGATATCCGCAAAAGACTCCGTTAGATTAGAAAAGAGTTCATCATAGAATACATTTCCAAAAATCGTCATAGAATACATGTCCAAAAATCCATGATTCAGTTCTTTAATTACAGTACAAAAGTCTATTTATCTCTCCCTCCTTTGATAGGTTTTTGTGCCATCGCTACGATCAGTTCTCTCTAATTATGAATTTCCTGTGCCTTCATCCTCGTCGTAGGTGGGCACGGGTGGCGGGTAAGTGGAGCATACATTGGTTGAGCCACCCTATCTTCTTCTCCCCTCATGTTCCTTGCAGATGTCTGTGGAGTTGTCATCTCCCCTTCATGTGGCTCAACGAAAGGTGTGACGAATTTTGTTTCCAAAACGTACTCGGGGACATCGTCCATATCTAGTGATAGTACGTGATCCACCTCCGGATTTTCTCCTCCCTCATCGACATCGTGCGTAAAATTTTGCTGGCCTTGTCTACGACCTCGTCTACGACCCTCTTATTGTGCGCGTACCCTAGCCCGACCTCTTCCTCTCCATGGCCTCAAATTTCAGTGAAATTCGGTCGAATTTCTGTCGAATATCGATATCTTGTCAAAATCAAAATTCGACCGAAATGGCCGAAATGACCGAAATATGGGGGAACTAGTACAAAAAATGACAGAAATGATCGAAATTTCGGTTGAATTTCGACCGAAATTCCACCGAAATTCTGTTTCGGCCGGTCACCAAAATGGTGACCGAAATCGATATTTAGGGCCTTGTTCCTCTCCTACATCCTCTTCCTCTTCCTTGGACATGCTCCTGTTGCGCGTACTCCTCGTTAAAGGTCACATCATCTATAAATTCGATGGCCAACGCTCCATTTCAAACTAAGTCTCCTGTCTTATGTCTCTATACAAAAGCCTTAAATGTCGGTCAAGGTTGCAGAAGTCGGTAGTCGGTACTCAGTCGGCAGGATCACTGACTAAGGATTAATCGGCAGTCGGGAGAGTAATCGGATTTAGTCGGGCATTAGTCGGTTTTAATTTTTGTAATTATTTTAAATATATAAATCAATTTTTAATACATACACATATACAAATCTAGCAATATTAAATATTAATACATACAAACACAAAGCTAACCAAATTCACAAGTTAATAATCAACAAACTCACATGTTACTGATCATTGTAATTAACAATCACAAAACTAATCAACAAAACACAAAAGATAAATAAAAAGATGCAATAATTAGCTAACCTTATAGCTATTGACATAATTTGATGTACCACATTTAACATAATAAACATAAAGCTAACCTTATATAAGCTAATCAACATGCAAATCAACAAGAATATCAAGTTTTCACTCCGAAAAAAACCTAACAAGATTCTTCATTATGGAAATAAAGTAGATGCAGTTCGTAAACAATGGTGGTGGTAAATTCAACCATGGTAGAAGTATAATATGCAAAAAAAATCTGAAAGCAAAAAAACCCTAACCGTGTTCCTGGTGGAATGAGGTAGAGACGAGGGAGTTGCGAGTCGACGACAAGGAAGGCATATCAAAGGAGTTGCTGACTCGTCATCGGCGACACGAAGGAGGGGGTGACAACACCGTAGAGCTCAGGAACTATATGGGGAGCAACTGGGCGATGGAGTGCAGCAGTCCAGAACCTTTCGCGCGAGGGGTTTGAGGGATGAGGGTTACTGTTCGGCACTAACCCCAAATCCCTCCTTAACCGGGTATCCGGATCCTGTGTTTTTTGTTTAAAACTTCTATGCAAAAGTCGGCCGATTAGTCGGCCGACTAGGCCGATTACTCGGGCGACTAATCGGGTCGTCCCGACTATAGGCCGATTTGGCCTAGTCGAGTCGGATACCCCCCCGACTCGTCTAGTCGGGCCGACTAGTCGGTCGACTTTTACAACAGTGATGTCGGTTTTGGTTACCATTTCGGTGATCGATCGAAATGAAATTTCGGTCGAAATTCGACCGAAATTTCGGTCATTTTTTGTACTAGGGCCCCTATGTTTCGATCATTTTGGCCATTTCGATCGAATTTCGGTAATATGTCGAACTAAAATTCGATCGAAATTTGATTGAATTTCATCGAATTTTCAGGCCATGTCTATACTGGTAATGGGTTGGATCTCTTTTTCCCAACCACTATTTTAAAAATCCCCCGACTAGCCCGGCTAGTAGGTCCGACTAGTCTAGTCAGTGGGGTGGCCAACTGTGTATTGACTAATTTCGACTAGTCGATTGATTTTTGCTAGGAGATACCGTTTTTTATTTTTTTATTTTTTTAAAGCAAACCAAACTTATTCAGATACGCTTACTATTTTATTTAAATTCAATTACTTCTCTTCTTTCATTATGATAATAAAAAATGTACAAATCTATTTAAATATATAAGAACATATGTATATATATGATTTATATATTTAACATAATTAAACAAATTCGAAGCTGATTAAAACCCGACTAATTCTGATTAGTCGCCCGACTGCCTATTAATCCTTAGTGACCCAACCGATCGAGTACCGAGTACCGATTTTTGCAACCTTTCTCCCAACTCCATGACGAGATCCCATCTCTGCATTTTCAAATTTATATAATTATAACATAATGTAATCCATATGTAGTTGAATTATTTATAGACTCAGATTATATGCGAGAGTTGCGCTTAGTCTCCCTATAAATTTTCTAGTGATCCGTAGATACCAATTCTTGTAATATGGAGGTGTACTGACTTCAATTGATTGGCCTATATGGACAACTCTCTCGTGAGGAGACATCCAAGCAGTGATGTGATCCACATGCTTTTCTCTCCAATCCATATCCACCTTACTTCGCAAGTCTATGGCATGTAGCACCTCATCTGTGTCGCAAGGAGCTGGGATACTCTGACGGCTCCGAATTACCGTACGACACGATTTGGAAAGTAGTGCTTGATCACGCGGAAGTAGATGGGAGGAACACACGATGTTTAAAAATTCTGGCCATCGATGCAATAATGGCGGAGAGCTTCGAAGATGTCCGCACCATATGGCATCCACAAGACCCGTACGTTTACTATTTTGATCACTTCATATATATATATATCAAATAAATTATTTTTTTTAAAGTATATGGAGATTGCATATCGAATACATCGCGATATGGCCGAACAACGTATTGGTTGACGTCTGTTCTCAAAGTTTGCAACCCAACGAATGCCTAATGGTCGCTCATGCCATTGGGGCTTTACTCTAATAACATGGACAATATGGAGAACACGCTCCCACACCCAAAGTTGCAAATGTATAATAAAGCGACCTATCTCCTCCGTCTCCATATTCGCAATGTAGCACATGTTTGTATAAGTAAGCCAGTGTGGTTGATCCCCAATTGAATGTCCCAATGACCTCAAGATCAGACAAAAAGCGGTAAAGTAATAAGAGATATCAATGACCTACCCTTGTCCGTGAACAATACACCCCAAGGAGCCACAAGATGTACGCTCTTGCATAACGTATCAATGCCTCATCATCTGCATGGACTGGCACCTGTGAAAATGACTCATACAACCAACTCGCCAACACTCTTGATCCTTGGATCTCAGACTTCGCAGGTCGCACTCCTAGTAGTTGTTCGCAAACATCCACCAATTTCTCAGTAGTGGTGGTAGCACCTGTAACTGCCATGCCATCAACGTGCAAACCCATCAGTACGGCTACATCCTGAGCAGTGTTCATGAAATCAGCCGCATGGGTCGCATATGTGGCCGCATATGCCCGCATGGCATGCAGACCGAACTGATTTCATGAATCGGTGCAATATGCCCCCTTCCCGCATATGCGGCCTGCATATGCCCCACATACTGCTCCGACATCTGCAATTTTCCAATCCTCTCATTCATGTGCTTAATTCCATAGATCTGCCTCTTCCTCCATTCAATTGTTAGAATATGACATGCATTTGTATACAATTGCAATGCATTATACCCTTATATATATGCAATGTTTTATGTTTATCTCATGTACTGTTTTCATGTGTATATGCAATGTATCGTCAAATATTTAATATATGCCGATTGAGATTTTGCTCATGTAGTGCATGCATGTGTAATGAAGTATTGTTATTATGAATAATCTACTATGTGAAGTTTTTATGGCTAAATATTTATCTTTTGTGATTAAATGTTAGATAATCAAAAGCATATACTCAAGCATCTAACATGAACTGTTTTTCTTAGATATTCTTTAACTCCACTTAGATATATAAATTCAGTAGTAATGCTATTCATAAATATTTATTTATTTTTAAATTTAAAATTAGAAAACTGTGTAGAACCGCATATACCCCGCATATGCCCCCGCACACCGCTTATTCAGTATTCAGTGACATGTCCGAACGCATACGCATACCGCTTTCCTGAACCTTGATCGTGAAGTGTGATCGTCATCTCTGGTTGATTATATGAAATGTATGTGTTTCCGGCCTCTATCGCTCTACCAAGGCTGTGATAAAATGCCGTTAAGGCCAATGAACTCCAATTCTGTAACACCACCAAAAACGACATGTACAATATAAGACCGAATGCGATCGTCAAGTGGTTTGGGTCGAACATGTTTCTCCCTTCTTGGACACCGTAGCCATGATGAAACCTGCCGACAACATACAAGAATGAATACATGAATTGTTACTCATAAGATTTATAGTTGTATATAAATGGCATAACTTACATCACCTTCCCATATGCTGCATGAATGGTGTCGAATGTCGATCTTGCCGCGTTAGCACAATAGTGTCAATGGGACACAAATCCATCTACAACAAATATAGTAGTTGTATTATTAATTGAGAAAGAGAAGATATATCAAATGTTCGAAGCACTAAATCATTTAGGAGTTGTATAACATTTGTCGTAAAGAGATATGACCATGATTTTAAAAAAATGCACCTTAAGGCGTTGTGGCGTCTGCCTCGAGGCGTCTGCCTCAAGCAACCTAGGTGAGGCGTGCACCTCGAGGCACTGCTGTAGTCCTAGAGGTGCTGAGGCGTTCTCGAGGCATTGCCTCAGACTGTACATGTTTGATACATAATTTTTAATGTTTTATATATTAATTTTTTATATTTTAAGTATAATATTAATTATTAACAATTTAATTTGTTATATACTTGTATATATTTATTCTATATCCACAAAATAATGTGTTAATCATGTAAATTTTGTTTCAGAAATCCCATGCTGGTAGGGTATGGTACTAAAGGAGAGTGCATACAACGATTCTTTAACTGGGTTTAGCAAATCTGATGATTAGGATTCTAAGCATATCAATATATATATGTTCGTCATATAACATATATAATACAAAATGAACATATTGTATGCTGTGTGTGTTAATAATATATATTAGTCACATAATTTTTCTTCACCCATGCACATAAAGGGATGTACTGTATATCCACAAGAACTTTACCCTACCAACATTAATGGAAGTCATGATGAGTTTTGCATTGTATATGACTTCCTCTTTTCGGACGACTTCTTGTCTCTCCCTTTCTCACTCATCCCCTTCACATCCTTTCATTTGGTGTGCAGTTCAACCACTGGCATCTCATCTCTCTCACACCTTTCGACAATCATCTACCCTTCATCTATATGATATTTTCCTGATAAGATAGTACTATTCGCCTCGACAATCATTTCATCTCTCTATCACCTCCATCTCATAATATATAGTACTATTCCTTCTTTTACCGAACCTTGCCTACCTCCTTTTTTCTCCCCGGTAATAGCGCTGGACGAGTCTAATATATAAAGATGGGATGGCAATATGAGTTAGAATTTAAATCAAATCATGCAAAGAAAACTATATATTCTCATGTTCATAACATATACGATGAATATGTTGGGGAATATATAAATTTATGATTTTATAATTATATATAATTATGCTTAATTGTATTTATCTATATTTTCCTATATAAATCAAGGCTTACACCTCGATTGCCTTGAGGCCTACGCCTCACCTCGTCAAGGGAAAATCGCCTGGATCCGTCTCAAGTTTTTAAAACCTTGGATATAACAACCTTATTGAGGCTGATGCATTTTGTTTATTACGCACTTCCCCTCCACATTTCCCACACATGTTTTTGTTAATTTGTAGTATTAGGAGCAATAGTGGATGAATGTTGTTGTGAGTTTTTATTTGGACATGCGTTTTTGGCATGACCCTTTATTTCGCTTAAAATCCGTGTCAGGTCGCAACTCTGGATAAGACAAGGGCACTCGCATATCCCTATCTCTCACGGGAAAAAAAATTCCCTGTTACACCTTGAGTTGGTGCTCCTAAGTGTACCGCTCACTTATATATGAATCAATTTCAAAATGCCTTTGAGACTTAACATCAATTACATGTGAACAAGGAATTCGATATGTCTGTCATTTCTGGCATGTACATGTTCCTTTGCTGATCACAACTGTATATTTCTTGCATCCTCTTATGCCATATTGGGTAGTCCTAGCACATGTAACCACCTCAAATAGTAAATTAGATTGTTGTTGTACACGGGTAACCTTGTGCCCATTCGCATATGGACTCCAACTTTGTATTTTCCTAGCAGCCCACGCGGTATGTTTCTATCAACTAATAGTGGCAACAACAACCTCATTTGCTTGGCTATTGAAATATAAAACACAAATTTAAAAAATTTCCAATCAGTGATGCAATGAGCAAACAACATGCATCCTTCAGCACTACATTGTAACTCTCATTGAAATTGGTGGTCGACTTGCCGTACCTGAAACCACCATCATAGGCCGAAGTCCATTGCTCCTTCGGACAATCATGTGTTTCAAACCATCTGGTTACATTTGGTAATTTTCTCATGAAGTATGTAAATTTCTTCGAGGGTGTCTGAAAGGCAGCTGCAATCGCTAGTGATTTCACAGACCCATTCTTGAATACAATGTTGAAGACTTGAAGTTGCTCACCACTTGTCGGGAACATAAACGCCAATGTGCAAATGGAGGAAGCAAGTCAACATCAACATCATTCATCGCAGGATTTATACTAGGATGGCGGGTCCGATATAATACAAATTGAATACGGATGCATTCCGACAACTTTGATCCATTGCAGAGAAAAAAACCACTTCCAACTTGGCACAAACTTCTTGTCCACGATGTCAAAAGCTAATCTGACAATATGTTTATCACCGCCAATCCCATATGCCAGCAATAATTTCTACTTTTATTTCCCATATAAATGTGTCCGTCTTATCTTATCAAAGGCTTGCAATGCTTGAAGGCTTCAATGCATGGTCCAAACACCCATAAACATTGATGAAATCTACGACAATGTAGTTTCTTTGGATCAAGGTGCTCCACATGTGTGATTGAAATTTTCGTCCCTGGTATGGCAACATGCAAGGCATGTAGCAAGTGTGGCATCTCGCATACGATTTGTTCCATTCACCATAGACGATTGCAGTTGCCTTTCTTTTAGCATCTCAGACTCTTTTCTTTGTAACCCACTACTTGTATACCTTTTAACTATTGGTTCTGCGAATGGACACATGAGCAATGGGTCCCTCACAAAGCCTAGTACTTCTCAGGCCATGAAGTTGTAGTCAAGTTGGGGATGGTCCTAACTGACAGACAGATTTATACGGGAGTGTGGATTGCCAAGCTTAGAGATTGCCCACATCCCATTAAATAAACGATAATGCCCACATGAAAATCACTTGCAACCTTGGAGTCCATCGCACACAAGATGGACCAAACCAATGTCGTAGATTCTTTGATTGCGGAGTTGTAATGAGAAAATGTGGCACTTCTTCTCAGAATAGATAAGGTCATCTTTTATTTTGAAAGTTCGACCCTTACACGGTTCATGACCAATGCTGTCAATGCTAATTTCATTTCGAAAATTCTATTCAAAATTGGCAAGCCCACCGCTGACTCTCACATTGTAGAATGGTATGGAAGAGGCAATAAGCTGGTTAAGAGGAATGCCATTTGTTAGATGATCAAGTTCGCAACATCGTCTCCAACTTCCTCAGCCTCTATCTCATCGTCAGTGACACGATAGACAATCATCCATAAAACGATTTACTTCTCTCGGCACAACCTCAGTGATATAGCTACTCTCATTAAGGGCCAGATTAGGCAGGACACCACTAGTCAGATCCGCCATAGGGAGTGGACCATGTGCTCCTAAGGTGTGGTCATCAGATGCACCTTCAATAGGATGTATATGTACTATCATCTCTATGGGAGCTAACTTTGCAACTGTCTTGGCGTAAAGCAAAAAAACCTTGGACGTCATCATCATCTGTGATGGCTGTCATCTTTGTGCTAGTTCCAGTGCGATGCGATTTCTTGATGTTGTGATTGCTCCTATTCAATGGAAATTTCCGACAAACCAATTCCAATAACTCTCCAAAAGACATGGACGTTCGCAATCCCATAATATCGGACAACTGGATTCACCATTACGACTGTTCAATTCTAACATGTAATACATGGATGCGATTGACCCCCTACAAAATGCATCAATGTCATCTTAGGTCATGCATAAGATCAATGTTCAACTAAACAACCATTAGTAATGAATAAAAACTAAAAGAAAATATAAAACCCTAAGTTTTCAAACATCAGACAAGGCATTGTCTTACTATGACTTGAGAGGAGGCTACTCTAGCAGAGAAAAACACTGGTGGAGCACAAGAGATGGCGACGAGCATGCGTCGGCGACAGAGGGCATGGCAACGGAGGGTAAGGCAGCCACTTCGTTTGCTTTGGAGAATGAGAGAACATGGAGTTGGTGAACTGAGAGCACCCTCGTGAGAAACAGTGAGTGAGTCCGTTGTCGGGCGGGGTTTCAGGTTTTAAGGTTCTGTTTATTTTTTAGTAGCAGAGCATAGCCCATAGATTGTTTGCGCGTTCGATATACAAAATGCGGAGATTCCCTACGTTATCTTAAAGCACATGAGTTATATGTGTTACCCTATATCACATACACTCTATGCGATACTGTTGCACTATTGACAAAAAAATGTTGGCTTATTGGAGGAATTAATTTTTCCAGATGCATTACTCCGGAATTTGCTCCGAAGAAACATGTAGTGTTGTAATGTTGCAGGGTCATTTCATGTGTGAGTTTTATTGCTCAGCATTGTTAGTTGGTTTTGGAGATGCTGCTAAGAAAGTTAAAAAAAGATGGCAGGGGTATACATCAACTGGTAGATGGTTGAATCTGAAGATAACAAGAAGTTTTAAAAGATGTTTTAATAAATAATGTTTTTTCTTCTTCCTAAGCGGGAGACGACTGAAATAATTGAGGATGTTAAGCCGACTGCTCTTTCTAATGCCTTGTACCTGATTGTGGCGAAGGTCTTTGCTATTAAGCTGAACATGATGCTAGAGCACATTGTCTCCCCCTTGCACTCGGCTTTTGTCTCTGGTAGACAGATTGCTGATAGCTTAGTGATGGCCTCTGAGATTATTGCTGGCTGGAAGAGAAGAGGGGTGAAGGCGTTGTTATGGAAGGTTGATTTTGCAAAGGCCTACGACACGTTGGATTGGCGGTTTTTCTGGTCGGCTTTACATAGGAGGGGTTTTCTGGAGATCTGGGTTTCTTGGATGAAGCGTTGCGATACCACTTCGTTTATGGCGGTTCTCGTGAATGGTCATTCAGAGGGAGGCTTCTTTCAACCACAGAGGGGAGTCAGGCAGGCTGCCCTCTTGCACCTCTGCTGTTTGTCATCGCCTCTGATGTTATTGCCTGCATGGTTGACTGGGTACAGAGCGGTGGGCTCACGGGCTACTCGAGGGATGGGCTAGTTATCCCTCTTTTACAGTATGCTGATGACACAATCTTCTCCATCGAGGGTGGTAAGGAGGAATACAATGGTATGTCAGTCACGATGGAGTTGTTTGGAGAGATGTCTGGTTTGGCTTTGAATCGTGGCAAGTCTACGGTGATTCCATTTGCACTCTCTGGGGATGAGGCGTCCTCTTGTAGTATTGAGCTGGGTACGAAGTGTTGTTCCCTTCCTATCCGTTACTTGGGTTTGCCGTAGGCATCTGGCAGGGTGAAGTTGGCAGATTGGCTTCCAGTTGTTGAGAAGTTGGAGAGGAAGCTTACAGGCTGGAAATCTTCTATCCTTTCCACGGGTTGTCGTCTTGTGATGGTGAAGGCGGTGCTTTCAGCGATCCCGATATTCTTCATGTCTACTCGCCTTCTACCCACTGGAATTAGGAAGCGTCTTGAGAGACTATTTTGGAGATTACTATGGAACCATGGCCTCAAATTTCAGCGAAATTAGGTCGAATTTCTGTCGAATATCGATATCCAGTCGAAATCAAATTTCGACCGAAATGACCGAAATATGGGGGTCCTAGTACAAAAAATGATCGAAATTTCGGTCGAAATTCCACCGAAATTCCACCGAAATTCTGTTTTGGTCGATACCAAAATGATGTCCGAAACCGACATTTAAGGCCTTGTATGGAACAAGTCCGGTCAGGAGGCTAATGGGATGCATCTTGTGGACTGGGAGAGGGTCACAGTTCCCAAGGCGGAGGGCAGTCTAGGTTTTAAGCGTCTGGATGTGATGAACGAAGCACTACTAATGAAGTGGATGAGCAGGCTTTGGGGACGTAGTGAAGATATCTGCTGTGTTCTTGTTTGCCGTATTTACGACATTTCTAGCCCATCTTTGTTGGCAACTGATACTGGGCCGATGCCATCACCTTTTTGGAAGGGAGTTCTGAAGGTTATTCCTCGCTTCCATGCGCTTTTTCGCCCTGTTCTGGGTAATGGGTAATCTTTTACTTTCTGGACGGACGATTGGTCGGGCGATAGACCGATTTCTATCCGTTTTCCCCGCCTTTATGCCTTGGCGGCCGACTGTGAGGCGCGCGTTGTTAGCTGCTGGAGCAACTGGAACTGGATGCCATTATTCTCCTCAAATTTTTCTGACCGGTGCTTGGAAGAGCTCCTTCTGCTACTTGATTCCCTGAGACATTTTGGTGGCCTTTGGTGGGGCGCGATCACTGGGTGTGGAACGGTAACTCTTTCTCAGTCAAGAAGGTTTACGGGGCGATCTGCAGACCACCTTCCTCGAGGACGGGCGATTTGGTTAGGGATTGCAACTTCATCTGGAGGCTCGGCCTACTCGAGAGGATTGGCTTTTTTCTATGGTTTCACAAGCGTAAGAGAATTATGACGAGAGATTGGTGTGCCGGACTATTTGAGGTGGTTTCTGATAGATGCCTTATTTGCGGGAGCGGAATTGAATCTGTGGAGCACCTTTTCTTTCTTTGTCCTTGTACGACACCTATCTGGGATGCTCTCGAACTGGGCTGGGTTTGTGTGAGGAGCCATGCCTCTTTCTGGAATTCTTTAGTGTTGGCCAGGCAACGCCTGAGGAGAGATCTGCTTCGTCCTCTGGCTCTTTTATGGGCTATCTGGTTGACCAAGAATGCCCTTCTTTTCTCTGGTCAAAGGTTCTATCGGGAGAATGTATGTATCCAGTTTAGGGGTCTTCTTGACTCATGGCTTATGTAATGGTCTAAGGTTGTACTTCTATCCTAATTAATAATATTTGATCTGGTGCGGACACCATCGCTTGTTTCCCCTTTTTTTTTGACTTCGAAAAAGTAATAATGATTTCATAGTACCAACAGAACATGAGAACTTGTTACAAAGGTAGCCAGGTAATAGCTTTTGTCCATGGAAGGATATCTCATAAAAGGAAGTTTGGTTGTAGTAAAGAAGTAGAAGAGAAACTTTGCAAGCATATGTTTCAAAGCCTTCTCTCAAGACAAAATGGATAAGAGCTTAAACAATGTATAAAGACAGAAAATGAAGCAGACACATTGCACAACAGAAGTTAAAAAACATGGTGTTGCAAAAAAAGGGGGTTTGGATCATCTGCATGGAAAACATGATTATAAAGAAGGTTGGCATCTTTAAACTAGCTTGAAAAATGATTTTGCATGGTTATTAGGTATGATACAGAACTCAGCCATGGCCGGTCCCAATTCTGGGTAAATTGAGGTGGGTTGCATGTTAAGTAGCCGACAATCAGTGTAAGAGAGAGAAATTCCTAGATACTTTTCTTTCTATGAACAATATTTAGGAATTTGTATTAAAACAGTTTGGATCTTTTCAATATGGATTAGTCAAACATTTAGATTTCTTTAGGGCGTTCTGAGAAGTTGGCACGTGCCGCTACATCGCTGCCCGGATGCAATTCAAAATTTGCAAGGGTTCTTGCACGAGGAACACATGCGAGTAAATAAGTTAGTTCCGCTGCATTGCAATCCGAATGCAGTCCAAAATTTGCAAAGGTTCTCGCATGATGGATGCATGTGGGTAAAGAAGTTAGTCAAAAAGAGATTGCAAAGGAAATTGTGGATAAGTAGTTGGAATATTGACACTTTGACTTGTAAATCGATGATGATAGTCGATTCATTGGAAAGAAGAAAGATTCAGATACGATGTCTCCAAGAGACAAAATGGGTTGGAGAGAAAGGGAGATCGAGAAGACATGCTTTAAACTTTGGTATTCAGATAAAGATAAGAGTAGAAACGATGTTGAATAATTGCGTGTTTTATTCTGGAGGTCTAGGGTCCTTTTATTGGAGGAAACCCTAGAGATCTCAATATGGGAAAAATACAAAACTATCCCTAAAGGGATTTACAATAAACAATAAGTGCAGTAAGAATATAAATATATATAACTAGCACTCCCCCTCAAGTTGGAGCATGTCTATCAGTCAGCCCAACTTGGAAACAATCCACGAGAGGCCTTCTTGGGTAATGCTTTTGTGAACACATCTGCAAGCTGAAGATCTGTGGTGATGTGAGTAGTAATCTTCCCAATCCGGATGGTGTCGCGAACAAAACGACAGCCAATCTCTATATGTTTGGTTCGCTCATGAAACACGAGATTTGTGGCAATGCAGGTGCAGTTTTGTTGTCGCAATATAATGGTATAGAAGTGG
Organism: Ottelia alismoides; assembly: GCA_037367405.1. NCBI lineage: Eukaryota > Viridiplantae > Streptophyta > Magnoliopsida > Alismatales > Hydrocharitaceae > Ottelia > Ottelia alismoides. Next base: position 504,048 of record JAZKJV010006318.1, on the reverse strand, counting down.
TGACGACAATGCCGAGTTCGTGCAGAAATGTTAATAGCCACGTGATCTCACATGCAGCTTGGGCTATTGTCCTATACTCAGCTTCTGTGCTGGATCCAGAAACAACATTTTGTTTCTTGCTTCTCTAAGTAATCAGGTTTCCTCCCACCATAATAGCATAACCTGTGGTAGAGCGACGATCCTTTTATGAGCTTGCATAATCTGCATCAACATATGCAATGACATCGGTGTAGCCGTTTGCCCCATAGAAGAGGCCATGGAAGGACATATCGAAATCGGTATCGATATCGGTACCATGTCGATACCGATATATCGTCGATATATCTTCGATATATCGATCCATATCACTGAAATTGAACCGAGATTGTGAATAAAATGGCTTGTCGATACCGATATCGATCATATCAGCGATATATCAGTGACCTGTCGATACCGATATATCGCCGATATATCGCCGATATATTGCGATATGGCCTTCCATGGAAGAGGCTACTCCCTAGTGATTCCTTTAAGTATCGTAGATTTCGGAGGACATCCTGCCAGTGACTGTAACACAGTTTCTCCATGTGTTGGCTAGCTTTGCTCACCGCATAAGAAATATCTGGTCTTGTGATGCTGAGGTAACGAATTTTGCCAACCATGCTTCTTTATCGAGTAACATCTTCGAAGGCATGATCAGAGGAGGAGGGGTGCTTCTTCGGATCTGCAGGAATACCGGATGGCTTGCGTCCAAGTAGTCCAGCTTCAGTAATGATATCCAGACAGTTTTTTCTCTGTGAGAGATGGAGTCCTGTTACATGCCCAAGAAATATCACAGTTGACCAATATCCTTGGTGACGAACACCTTTTGAAGAAAGGCATTGGTTTCTAGTATCTCATTAACATCATCACCAGTAACAACCATGTCATCCACATAAACAACAAGTATAACAGTAGTGGATTTTCGTTTTCTGACAAATACATAATAGTCAGAAGTTGTTCTCTCGAAGCCAAGTTTGCTGATTTATGCAGTAAGTCTGTTAAACCATGCCCTTAGGCTCTGCTTCAGACCATATATCGTCTTGCAAAGTTGACATATACACTCCCCTCGACTTTGTAACCTGATGGCTGCATCATGTACACTTCCTCATCAAGGTTCTTATAAAGGAAGGCATTCTTCACATCCAACTGAAAGATGGGCCGGTCCTTGTTGGTTGCCACTGAAAGAATCGTCCTTATTGAACCCATTCGTGCAACATGTGAGGATGTCTCGAAGTAATCCGCCCCATATGTCTGTGTAAAACCTTTGTCCACAAGATGAGCTTTTAATATGTCAATGAACCCATCTGGCGACTGTTTTGTTGTGAATATCCATCTGCATGCCACAAGTCTAGTTCCCTTAGGACATGGTACCAGATCCCACGTCCCTTTGGAAGTGAGAGCCCCCATTTCTTCGTTCATGGCCTGCCACCATCCTGAATCCTGCAATGTATTGTGGTGATCTCTCAAAATTGAAATAGACATGAGAGCATTTGCGTATCTTCTATCAATGGATAATAAAATAGCAGTAGAAGTAAAATGAGACATAGGGTGAAAAGTGCATTGCCTCTTTGTCCTTCACAGAGCAATGGGAAGCTCCTGAGGACCATCCGGGACATCAGTCAGGGGATACTTGAAGAAGGCGTATCATCCTGTAAAAACAACACTGGTAAAGGTACAACTGGTAGTGGAGATACGTGCTTGCGTTTATAGACAATGGGTGAAGGTGGAAGGTCACGGGGAATGCCATTAATAGATTGAGTAAAGAAACTGCTCTGCTAAAAAAAAGTTACATATGCAGAGATGTAATACGATGTCTAGAAGGGTCATAGCACATGTATCCTTTTTGAGTACGAGAGTAACCTAAGAACACACATTTGTTTACACGAGAAGGTAACTTGTCTACAGTATGAAAATTATGGACAAATGCCATGCAACCAAAGATTCTCAGTGGTAGAGGAAATGGGGACTCAGTTGGATAGAGTAGGGAGAACGGGGTGGAGCCGTAAAGGGAAGTGGGGGGACTCTGTTTATAAGATGGACCGCGGTAAGGATAGCATCCCCGATAGATTTTAGGCATTTTCATCTGTGTGAGGAGGGAGCACGCAATATTTAGTAAATGTCTGAGTTTTCTCTCAGCTACCCCGTTTTGTTGGGAAGTATGTAGACATGATGTTTGATGAATGGTATCCTGGGAAGCAAAGAAATTTGTTAGGTCATATTGGGTAAATTCCAAGGCATATCGGAACGAAAAGTTTAGATACCAGATGAGAAAATATTCTTGACATAATGAAAGAAAATTTTGATAATATTATTAATCTCGGAACGTTCTTTTAACAGATAGATCCAGGACGACCTATTGTAATCATCAACAAAAATGACAAAAATACTTGTGTCCACTCAGAGTACGGACCATACAAGGTCCCTAAATATCACAATGGACTAAAGAGAATGGAACTTCACGATGTGGCTCAGTACACATAGGGAAGGACGCTCGATGATGTTTCCCAAACTGACACACCTCACAATCAAAAGGCTTGTACGTAGAAAGTTCAGGGTACATTAAAGAGAGCTTTGGCAGACGGATGACTGATGTGAAGATGCCAAAGAAGAGGATCATTGGAGATAGACGCAACGCCAGCCAAGTTTGCAAAAATCGGCCGACTAGTCGGTCCGACTACCCCGACTCGACTAGGCCTAGTCGGCCATTAGTCGGTCAGCCCGACTAGTCGGCTGACTAATCGACCGACTTTTACATCAAGCTTTTATATTTTTTTTTTCTTTTTTGTGTTTTTTAAAGCAAACTTATTCTAATATGCTTAATGTTATATTTAAAGTCAATTACTTCTTTTGTTTCATTATGTAAGTATAGAAATATAGAAATCTATGTTAATACATAATCAAACTTATTCTAATATGCAATAATGTTATATTTGAAGTCAATAACTTCTTTTATTTCATTATGAAAGTATAGAAAATGTACAAATCTGTGTATAAAAATGATTTATATATTTAAAATAATTAAAAAAATTTCAAAACCGACTAGTGGTCGACTAAATCCGATTAGTCGCCTGACTGCCGATTAATCCTTAGTCAGTGACCCTGCCGACCGAGTACCGACTACCGCTTTCTGCAACCTTGATGCCAGCAAAACCAGAGTCGGAGGGTATATCAAGTTAATAGAACTCGTTCTTCTCATGTCCCCCACCAAAAATCTATCTTGTCCGGATGTCTTGAAAATAACTATAGAATTCCTAAAAAATAACTCGATAATTAAGCTCCATGCACAACTTGTGAACTGATAAGAGACTAAGGGGAAAGTCAGGACCGCAATGAACTCCGGTAAGCCGGAGCTTGGAGGAAAATTCCATAGTGCTCACAATAGTAATAGGTGAATGAGCTCCATTGGCAACACGGACAATCTTCACAAAGGAAGACGGCTGGAAGAGTTGAGAAGGCTACCTTCTCCTGTCAAATGAGTCAAGGCATTCAAATCAATGATCCATGCAAGGCTGGATGCAGAGGCAAAGTTGGCAATAATACATGAAGTAGTGGCCATACTAGCAGTAGGAGCAGAATCATTAGTGATATTAGCAGAGTCCTGCAGTAGCTGACGAAGTTGAGCATACTCAGATGCAGTGAAAGATGTCTGACTATCACCAAAAGGTTGATCGTGCGAGGTGTCTGTAGTATCATATGAGCCTACGTATGAGGTTGTCTCATAGGCGTTGTTGGCATTAAGAGGCATGCCAAACTTTGCCCAGTAATGTTTTGACGGATGACTCCAGCGTCCACAATGAGCGCATGCTAGATAATGGGCAGTGGTGGGATCACGTCTACGTCCGCGTCTTGAATCACGTCCACGTCCAGTCTCACGATCGTGACCACGACCAAAAGTCACGACCACACCCTCCCTGGTAGTTGGGTCGTCCTCTAGCGAAATGTGATGTAGTCTCCGTAGATCGAGGAGGTGAAGGAGATTCAAGTTTCTGTAGTCAGCCATAGATGCTCTCAAGTATAGGCAGTGCATCAACAGTCAGAAATTGGTCCTTCACATGCTTTTATGTAATCCTGACAAGAAGCGATACACTTGCCATTCTGCATGTTATCCTATCTCTTTGTCACAACAAGCATGCTGAAAGATAAGAAGCTCCTCAAACAGGCTTGTGAGGAGTCTGTAGTACTCGACCAAGGATGTATATCCCTGATTTTTAGACCAAATCCATGTATAGATATCTGAGAGCTTGGACTTACTTGTCTTTTGGGAATATGTATTCTCAAGACTCCCACATTGCCTTTGCTGTCTCCTTGTAGAGAAGGTTTGATGCTATATTCGGATCGGCGTTGTTGGTCATCCAAGTAATCACCTGGCAGTTGTCCACACACATACCAGGTATCGTAGTCTTTGTCCGTCTTCGTGGGCGGATCTTTTGTAAGAACATAGTTCTTTCACCGACCACCAATAAACACCTTGAATGATCTATACCATAATACGTAGTTCTCGGAGCCCTTTAGCTTGATAAAAGTGCCCTATACCATCACAGAAGAAGTCAGGTACATGGGCTTGGGCTCTGCAAATGCCATGGTGGCCGTGTAGGTCAAGAAATAGTGACCTAGGTGGTTCTTGCAGTCTTATTCAAGCATCACGGAGACCTTGTAGTACATCGATGGGGGAGTCAACAACAAGTGATTATGCCCTAGGAGGTCGGCAAAGGAGAGAGAGAGAGGCAGCACTAGGGCTCCACTATAGGCCTGGTGGTGGCGCATGGGCACGTTGGAGCACCAGGTGGTGGCACGAAGGGGGCGCTGGACGAAGGTGCGAGGAGCGTCTAGGGGTGCGCAGGAGCGCTTTGCGGAGACGTGGAAGGGGGAGGGGGCTGGAGCGATGCGATGGGGCGTTTGAGCGCTGAGCGGAGGCGTAAGGAGGTGCATGGAGCGTCGAGCGATGACGCGAGCGATGCCTCAAGCACTTGGAGTCGGCACAGGTCAGGCGGCAACTGGTTGGGGAGAACTCGGGGTTGGTGGTGGCGGAGGAATTTAGATTAGAACATCGGTCTAGGACCGCTGCTCTGACACCATGTGGAAAACAATGAAAGAATAAAATTGCTTGTTTTATTCTGGAGGTCTAGGGGTCCTTATATAGGAGGAAACCCTAGAGATCTCAATATCGGAAAAATACAAAACTATTCCTGAAGGGATTTACAATGAACAATAAGTGTAGTAAGAATATAAATATATACAATTAACAGAAGGATTGCGTGATTAGGTGCAAAGATTCGGGGATCGGATTATTGTGCTAAAAGTGGTGATCAGAGAAGAAATTTTGAATACCATCTCAGTTTATGCACTGCAAATTGGTTTAGGTGAAAGGATTAAACAAGCTTTTTGGGAGGATTTGAATAAAATTTTGTAAGGAATCCCCACAAAGAGAGATGATTTGCCTATGTGGAGATCTTAATGGACAAGTGGGAAAGGATGTTTCAGGGTATGCTAGTGTTCATGGAGGACATGGCTTCAAGGATAGAAATAAAGAGGGAAAAGTCAGTCTGGATTTTTTAATGGCTTATGATTTTTTATATCACTCTCTTCAAGAAGGATGGGCATTTAATTACTTATAAGAGTGGTTCGACTAGAACACAGATAGATTATTTTGCGTTGAGGAGAAGAGATCAGTTGTGTTGCAAAGTCTGCAAAGTAATCACAAGAGAGAGAGAGTTTGACCACCCAACATCGCTTGCTAGTCATGAATGTGTAAATAAAAGGGTTGGTAAAGAAAAGGAGGGTTTCCAAGATCACTAGAACTAGATGGTGGATTCTTCAATTGAAGAAATCAAGCTTCAGGGAGAAGGTTTTAGAAGACTTATCCTTGGGATTGTCACGGAAGTGCAGAAGAGACGTGGGAGGCTGCAACATCTTGTATTCGAAGGGTAGACAAAGAGATGCTAGGCGAGTCAAAGGGAGGAACTCCAGACAAAAGAAGGCTTGGTGGTGGAGTTAAGCGATGCAAGAGAAGCTCAAAATTAAAAGAGCATACATTAAAGCTTTGTGTAAAGACAGAATTTATGAAACTATTACAAACTGCACAATAATGAAGAAGAAAGCAAGAATGGCTGTAAGCGAAGCTAAGTCAAAAGCTTATGATGTTTTGTACACAAATCTCGACTCTAAGGATGACCAAAAGGATATATACAGGTTGGCTAAAGCAAGAGAAAGAAAGACCAAAGACCTTTCTCAAGTGAGATGCATTAATGATAAGGAAGGTCACTTGCTTGTTAATCAAAAGGATATAGAGGTTAGATGGAAGTAATATTTCCATAAGCTTTTCATTAGAGAAGGAAATAGAGAGATCACTTTGGGAGATCTATCTAGTAGTGAAAGTTGAACTGTGCAAGCTATAGATGAATAGAAAGAAAGGAAGTATAGGAGGCTTTGAAGGTTATGAGACATGGGAAAGGTGTAGGACCTGATGATATTCCTATTGAAGTTTGAAGAAATTTAGGTGAGCGTGGTTTGACTTGGCTTATAAATTTATTCGTTGTTATTTGACGAAGCTAGAAAATGCATGAAGATTGAAGGAGAAGCATCATGGCACCTCTTTATAATAACAAAGGAGACATTCAAATCGTTCAAATTACAGAGGTATCAAGTTGATGAGTCACACTTTGAAAATTTGGGAACGTGTGATCAAAAGAAGGTCGAGGCAAATTTCCAAAGTAAAAGAAAACCAATTCAGATTCATGCTAAGTCGCTCAACTATTTAAGACATCCACTTGTTGAGGAGAACAATGAAGATTTATATAGCTAACATGAAGAACTTCTATATGATTTTTATTTATTTGGAGAAGGCTTATGATTCTATCCCACAGGAGATATTGTGGAGAGTTTTGGAGAAGAGACAAATACCTGTCCTATACATTAACCTCATAAAAGATATATATGATAGGGCTTCATCTTGTGTAAGTATACAATCTGGGAAGACTGACTATTTGACATCAACATTGGTCTGCATCAAGGTTCAACTAAGTCCATCTCTTTTTTACTTTGATTATGGACGAGTTGACAAGTCACATTCAGGATGAGATACCTTGGTGTATGTTATTCTCTGATGATATTGTGTCGAATGATGGGACCAGAGATGGAGTAAATGAGAAGCTTGGGGTATGGAGACATGCATTGGAGACTAAAGAATTTCATATAAGTAAAGCTAAAATTGAATATATGGAGTGCACTTTTGATTTAAGCAATGGTGAATGAATCAAGGTGAAGATTGGTGACGACAACATCCAGAAGAGAGATTCTTTTAGATACTTGAGATCTATTTTGTAACCTGATGGGGAAATTGATGGAGATGTTACAAATAGAATAAATGTTGGTTGACTAAAGTAGAGAGGAACCTCTACTGTTCTTTGTAATAAGAAAATTCCTTTGAAAATCAAAGGAATGTTTTACAAAGCAGCTGCTAGACCTGCTATACTCTATGGATCTGAATGTTAGCCTGTGAACCATAGATATGCGTAGAGAATGGCAGTAGCAGAAATGAAAATGCTAAGGTGAATGTGTGGATTCACACACACGTAAAGGTCAGATTCAGAATAGTAATCTTATGTTAATTCAAACTTAACGCCCTATAATTCTAACCCTAATAGGTGTTAACATTTTTATAGATTCAATCAAAGAAAAGAAACAAAATTGAATATCAAAGGTTGTAAGATTTGGTGTGTATCAAGTACAATTAAGCTTTGAAGATCGATACGACTTACGAGACACCATAGGTCCGATTGCTCTTAGTGAAATCAATGATGCTAATGTGTGGTTGCGAGGTGAAATGGAGACAAATAATGCGGAGGAAGATTGTCTTTGAAGACGATATATTGACATGGGGAGATATGGCAATAGCATATGGAGTTGCAGACACACATATACACAACATACAAGACATATGGCACCCATTATTGGATCTTCAAGTTGTTTTGTTGCTTCACAGAACAATGAAGATGAAGAAACAAAAGAGATTGAGGGGAATGATGGTGGAGATGAAGTCGATGCTAGTGATATCAATTTCAGTGATGATTAAGATGAATAACACACCATGGATCCACAATCATTACAATTTTTAGTTATTTATTCCACTTTTGTTTATGTAATTTGAACGTTCAAACTATTCCGAGAAATGTTTGATGTTTTTATCTTTTCTAGTATCTGTTTGAATGATGTTCATTGCTTGCTATTGTTACAATTATGTGATATCCTTAATTTGTATAAGTTATATAAATTTTCTAATGTGTACACACATACACACGTCTTTTTAGCGCCTCAATTGTCTCAGGTAAGCGCCTGGCGCTTTGGGTGTTTTGGACCTCTAGTTTCTTAGTGCGCCTCATGCCTTTGACAATATTTTTTCTATTATTATGATTTAAATAGGGAAGGATATCGACTACCTAAAAATTGTTTACCTGATGAGGCACTTCTTTCTTATGTTGACAAGGCGAGGAGGATATTGGGCATTTGTTTTTCATGTTTACTTTATGTTTAAGAGTTTGGGATGTTTTTTTTTCCGAACAAAAAAGGGCATGCTCCCCAAATGGTGCCCGCCTTCAATATATGTCAACAGGAGAGAGTGCAATATTGATGATCTAAACCAATGCATTTTTGATGGGGGCTTTCTATGAAAGGTTTAGGAGAAAAGTATATAGAGGAGAGGAGCGACGAAAAGCCTTTGTCGGTAATGCTGATTTGGGAATTGATACATGGAGAATGTAATCGTGGTAGTATCTTTTTAGCATCATCCTGAAGAGTTTTTTTTTGCAATGAGCTATTACTATTAAGTATTAATCTAGTCTTGAGAATAGTAACTTCATTAACCATTATTAAAGGCTAGGGAGCTTAGAATAAATCTTTTTATGCATGTAAGATGTAACTTGGATTAAGACATAAACATGTTTTTAACCAGTGAATATGGTGGGATAAGTTATTTTTTATTTGAGAAATGAGATAAGGTGGATATCATTTGTGTTTATTCCAATCTTAGGGTGATTTTGAGGCATTCATCGTGATTGGAGTTGGGCTATAGCCCCAGTTTATGATGATATCCTTGGCACTAGCACTAGAAATGAGTATGTTGGTGGCTTTTTAGGTGTGCATTGACTTCCTTTCCTTCTTAACTCTGTTGATGGAGGATGCTGTTTGACTCCTTTTGGCGTGGTGGTGGTAACAGATGGTCAAGGGAGCACTGGTGCAATAGTTGATTGACTGGACCAAATAATCGGTCCTACTATGAGGTGCAGTGGGGTGATTGACTGAATAGTACATATTCGGTCTGACTGAATAGACACAGTCCGACTATTCAGCTGATTAGTCGATCGACTATTGGTTGGCTGCTGAAAAATTTATTTTATTTTTTATATTTTCTTGGGTTTTAATTTACATTATGATTAGCATGTGAGATCATGACCTCAAATTTCAGCAAAATTCGGTCGAATTTCTGTCGAATATCGATATCCAGTCGAAATCGAAATTCGACCGAAATGACCGAAATATGGGGGTGCTAGTCAAAAAATGACCGAAATGACTGAAATTTCCGTCGAAATTCCACCGAAATTCCATCGAAATTATGTTTTGGTCGATACCGAAATGGTGACTGAAACCGACATTTAAGGCCTTGTGTGAGATTAGACCCCTTAACGGACCCCCTGTCCTTTGAAACCGCAACGTCTCACCTTTTCCCTCAATTCTGCCTGTCCTTTTCAAACTATAGCTAATCAATTGCTTGCCTAAACGCACACTCCATCAATCCTACTAGCCCCTCATCTTAACATTGCACCTATATCTATATTTCGTGGTAATTTTACAAAACTTTCTCCAACCCTTTATCTGGATTTATAGGCCATATCCCAATTCACATCACCTCTTTGATGACTCTATGGTGATGATAAGGGATAAAAAAAGTGAACAAAAAATAAGTTGGGTTCATCTTCTTCATTGTTGTTTTGTTGGTGTTGATATGCTGAGTTTCTATCTCAGTTTTCTTGTGGTTCTTTTTTAGTGGCCTCAACTACCATGATTAAATAGAAGTTATGATGCATTGCTTCTTCTTTTGTATTAAACCCACCAATTTGTTCATCTTGATTATGTCTAAAATTCAATTAGAACTTTTATCTTGTTAACGGATCACCATATACATAGATATATAAGAACTGATACAATTTTTATTAAAATCATCAACAAAAAGCCTTTTCCCACAGTAAGTAGGATCAGCTACATTGATTGTTTGCCTCCATTCAGATCTTATTTGGGACATCCTCGAGCTTAGATCCAAAAAAAACTAAGATCCCTTCGGATAGTATCATTCCAACACTTCTTGGGCCTTCCTCGTCGTCTCTTAGCCAGCTCAACATCCCAAAACTCGCATCTTCTAGCAGATGCATTAGCCGATCTCCTTTGTAAAGGGCCAAACCATCTTAAGTGTTTTCTCTTACATCTTATCTTTTATCAAAGCTGCACGAACTTTCCTTCGAATCGCATCATTCCAAATCTGATCTTTATGTGTATGATCATACATCCACCTTAGCATTTTCATTTATGCTAATGTCATTCTCTCCACATGTCTATGGTTCACAGGTCATCATTCATATCCATAGAGCATAACATGTTTCATAGATGCATTGTAGAGTTTTCATTTGATTTTCAAAGGAATTTTCTGATCACATGGAACAGTAGAGGCTCCTCTCCACTTAAGCCAGCCTGCATTTCTCCACAGTAGAGGCTCCTTTCCAGTTTTTATTAAAATAATTTTAAAATACATTAATGAACAAAATTCCAAATAGTCATTCGAATACTATTTATTCTTTATTCAATGACCCCTCACATGACCAGTTCCAAGAAGATGAAATGTTAGCGTCACGATCTGCAGAAGTTGGAGTGATACTCTTGACATGGATTTTTGGAAGCAAGCACGTGGAGGCTCCATTTTTTATCACCTTTTATGAAAACTCATAAACGCATGCCCTTTATTACATATAGGTCCAATATCGCTTTATGGTGGGGAGAAAACTCTAAATTGGAGGTGATTTTAGCCCAAAGCGATCATGAGAGTTGTGAATCCAATTTTGATTCCAGCATGATGGCCTTTCCGATCGATGGATCAACTTCGGGCATTTCGATTCCTCGGATTTAGAGGTCTTCCTTAAGATACAATGGGTGTCCCTTGTTGGTTTCAATGCCACCATACTTTTCATGGCAGGATGATGGTTGTTCCCTTGATGCCAAGTTGGTTGTAAGGCAATATTGCCGTTCGTGAAACAGGGTAGGTTGACATTGTTTTGAGATGGAAGAGGTTGAGATAAGATTCCCTGTGCTGGTTTGGAGGGGGCGATCGGATGAAGCACGAGTGTGAGGGACAACACACGTGTATGACTAAGATGATATGTATACGTGCGTCAAAGCTGGAAATCAACTGCAATAGAGGTGTTTAGGAGACAGAGCATGTCTACAGTATTTTGAGTAGGAAGCTGCTGAGATATGATCACCCGATGCTAATTATGTGTGTGTGGGGGGTGTTGGGACCACGAATGGTGCATCACAAAGCAAGGTATATCACTATGATGATGTGGGTGTATGAGTTGAAACCGACAAACTATAGTTGCAGAGGTTTCAGAGAATGCGTAATCATGATTAGACTTGTGGTCGATCTCACACTTTGATGTGCAAAAAGAGACAAACTAGAGTTGTTCTTTTTTTTAGAACGCTTCATAAAATAATGTAAAAAGAGACATTGGAGTGAACGGTGTGGAGGGTAGAAAGAGTGAGCGTAACTCATTATGTATTTGATGTTACGGAAGGTACACTGAGTTATGGATTGGGGTATCAAGTATCAACCACGGTTGGGCCTCCTACTTTATATGTGAAGTTGAGACAATGACGATGTGGATGAAGTTCAACCCAACCTTTCTTGGACAAACTTCAGCTTCTCAATGTCAAAGGGAATATTGTAAACTGGTGGATTTTCCATTATTGTCCTTAAGTGGAGACACTGTAGAGACGAGATCCATCTTCTATTTAGGCTGCTTAGAAACCATACCACTGAATCATGTCCCAGAGGGCTCATCTTGTAGAGATATATTTATATTTTATGCTTGTTTTTCTATTCTTCTTTTCTTCCGCCAGTCTTATGTAATTTACCCGTAGGTCTCTCCTCTATCTAAGAGAGCCTAAGGTTCCTTGGAATTATAACTCTCTCATTTTCCCAACATGGTATCAGAGCGGCGGTCCTAGACCTGAGCTCTCACACCCAAAAACCCTAACCCCACCACGCCGTTGTCGCCCTTTCTCTTTCCCATTCTCGGCACACCGTAATGTCACCCTTTCTCTCTCTAACTTGCGCCACCACACCTCTCTCCTTTAGGGGGGCACCACCCCTTCTCTCTCTAAGGTGTGCCACCTCACCTCCCTTGGAGTACCGCCACACCCCTCTCCTTTAGGGTGTCGTCGAGCCGTCGTCGCACCCCTCTCCTTAGGGTGTCATCGTTGCCAAGTTTGAAGAAACTAAAGGCAGAACGAGGCGTTTTCCTCGGAATCGAGGCGAGGCGTAGCCTCGAGGCGGTCGAGGCGTAAGCTTCAGTTTACAGAGAAAACTATGCATACAACTGTAATTATATATATTTATATGTTCTCTTCCCAACATATAATACTTAACACTATAAGATATGATGAAATAATAGAGATAAGGACCCCAAAATATAAGATAGAACAACATCATATCCCTTTCTACACATTTTCATCCAATCAAAAAAGAAATTCGTCGTCAATAAATGTCATGAAAGAATTAAACAATACATATCTATTTGAAATATTATTGTAATTAAAAGTACAATTAATATACGTCGAAGAAATTTATATTACCATGAATTCTATCCCGTTCGAACAAATCTTTGAAATATTTTTGTAATAAAAGTACGATTAAATATATGCCGAATTGTTGATATGCCTTGAATCCTAACCATCTGACCATTGTTGAAGAATTGTGTATGCACCCCTCCTGCCGTACCATACCCCAATCATGTAAACCATTAAAATCATCAAAAAAAACTTCAAAAAAGCAAAAACGCCTCGACCGCCTCAAGGCGAAAAGTCTCGAGGCTATGCCTCAGCCACCTGAGGCGCGCGCCTCACTGGACAGGGTCGAGTCGCACGCCTCGAGGCTAAAAAGGGTCGCCTCGCCTCGAGGCGTGCACCTCGACCGCCTGGAGGCACATTTTTTAATACCATGGTTGTCACACTTTTCTTCTTAGGGTGCCTCGCCGCACCTCTCTTTCTACCGTAGCCTTCGACTCGTGGTTGATGGGATTGGTTGCTTGGGTCTACACATGCAACCAAATCCCATTATGTCTGTGTAGACAAAAGTTTTTCCTAGTCTACATCCCTGTCTTCTCTAGCCAACAACATGTCAGAAAGTAAAATTAATATCCCCACCACAGGCGCCTTTCGTGGTCCAATGCTGATAGTCAAGATGGACGGGTCAAATTACGAGCTATGGGCCTTGCAGTTCATAAGCCTTATGAAGTCTATGAGTAAGAAGCACATTCTTACCGAAGTAGAGCTGGTGGAGAAGATATGGACGCATGCCTCCTGGGAGGCAAACAATGCTTATGCACACGTCTAGCTATCTGGTACATTGACACCAGAGATAACAATGTAGGATATTCTTGCTGCAGCCTATTCACGACCATTGTTTTAAAAAATGCGCCTCGAGGTGCTGAGGCATATGCCTCGAGGCGTTTTTCAGGCTATAACCTCATTCAGCCTCAGTGAGGTGTGCGTCTCGAGGCGCTGCCTCATTTGTGTGCTAATTTTTTTATTTTTTTCTATAATGTTTTTTCTTTTCCTTTTATTTGTGGGCTTTTCATCTTTCATAGACAAGTATTTTCAAGTCCTTAAGCTCACAATTCACTGAAATGTATTTGTTTAGTCTATTAAAGTATTAAGCTTATTTTTACTTTGTTATGCATGCTCTTTATAAATCAATATGAACAAAAAAATGAGTCTTATCCTTAAATCTAATGCCTCTACTCTTTAGTATGAATCAATCATAAATGCTTTCTTTATTAAAATGTTTGGATGCAAGTCCCCTAATTTGGTCTAAATTTAGAAAAGTATATTTTTGTAAACATGTCTCATCTTTTCTTCTATTCAATTGGGACTAAATTAATACACATCAAAGCATGCATGAACAAAGATGGTCATAACATGCAATATTCGAAGTATTTTATCCCCCAATCCTTATTTTAAAGTAAAAAGTGATCATTGATTCACTGCCTACTCTCCTATCCTTCTCAATTGAATGACACATATCTCACCTAATTTTGAAAATAATGTGTTGCATGTAGTTAAATTTTATTCAAAACTTTAAATTTTGCGGAGAGTTACCCATTATTGTGCTTGTATATCTATATTTACTTGACTCCTTACAGATTTAGAGTCCAAAAAAAGAGAGTTATATAACAACTTGGATGTTTAAACCATGATGTTAGCCTTGAAATATCATGGAGTTATGTATTTAATCATAACTATTTAAATTCTAGAACTTGAATATTTTAAGTACGATTGACTATTATGTTTTATGAAAAAAATCCTTTCACGAGTGAGGCTTACGCGTCGATACTCCTCGATGCAATACTGGGAAAACGCCTCGATACGCTTCACGCTTTTTAAAAACTTATTCATGGCAAAGAATGAGATGAAGATCCTACACCTTCAGCATGACATTTTTACCATAAAGCAGAATGGACACCCCCTTTATGCGCATTGCATGATCCTATGAGGGATTTTTGAAAAGCTTCACAGTTTTATGCCTCTCACATCGACCCTTGAACAACAGAAGACATATCGAATGCCACAATGGTTGGAATTTTCTTGGCATCTCTAGATTTACAATACGAGACATCATCTTCAAGATCTTGGCAGAAGAAGCCTTTCGCAGATTGTGCCGGATTAATGTGTCATCCCCTGCTCCAATGACGAATTCTTCTGCTATGGGGGCCTCCCGTGGAAGGGAAGGTACTTCTCAGTTACGAGGCCATCAACTACTTGGTAGAGGAGGTTGTGGTCGCCCGTTATCCTGCACCTTCTGTCATCGGTCTGGACATAGAGACACATGCTATTCCAAGCATGGATTTCTGGCATATGCATGTGTTGCAGAACAGAGTTCAACTCCATCATCCACGTCTTCCTCTAGGCAACGATATGATGATCTTGTTTTCCGTTTGAGGGATATTGTGCCACGCGTCAGTTCTGGTGATACATCAAGTCATGACATGGCAGCCTCCGATGGAGCCAGCACCTCATGTAGCATTATTGCATCTACTTCTTGTTGTGGCCCTGATATTACCAAGTGGATTATGGATTCCGGAGCAACATATTACTTGTGTGGTAATAGAGATATGCTTACTGCATATAGACATATTCCTCCTGGACGATCTGTTATCATAGCTGATGGGACTCATTCCTCAATCATAGGACATGGGGAGAGTAGTTTGACACCATCCATATGCCTGCAGAATGTGTTATATGCCTCACATTTCTCTATGAACTTATTGTCTATTAGTCAAGTTGCTAGAGATTTGAACTACCGTGCTATATTTGACCCATCGTCTCACTTCTTATGCTGGATTATCAACTCAGTCTACTACCCCTGCACCTCCGTTCACATGACATCTGTGTTTTGGTCATCTTCCCCTTCGGAAGTTACGTCACGTCCTTCCTCAGATTTCGCCTCGAGCATCATTTGATTGCGAGACATGTCAGTTGCTAAAGCATCATCGGTCTATCTTTCCTAGTCGTCAGAGTTGGAGCAGTCGTTCTCCTTTTGAGTTGTTTCATGTTGATATTTGGGGTCCAAGTCGGGTTCCTGATCATCAGGGATATCGTTTTTATTTAGTTGCTGTGGATGATTTTTCTTGTGTGTCATGGGTGTTTGATTTTTCTTGTTTGTCATGGGTGTTTGATTTTTCTTGTTTGTCATGGGTGTTTTTGATGAAAAATATATCTGAGGTTGGGTACTTGATTTTTTTTCTTACAATGCCAAGATTGTGAGGACTATCAATGCTCTAGAATTTTGTACTCGTGATCTTACTCAGTACTTCTCTTCTCATGGTATAATTCACCAAAGAACATGTGCTTACACGTCTCAACAAAATGGGGTCGCTGAAAGAAAACATCACCATATCCTTGATGTTGCTTATGCCCTTCTTATACCTCTAGTTCTTACAGCCTGTTACCTTATTAATCGAATGTCGTCTTCTGTCTTGGGAGAAAAAGTTCCCTTCTCTATTGTATTCCCAAAGGAGTTGTTACTATTGGTCCTCGTGTGTTTAGATGTGTTGCCTTTGTCCACAGCTTTTCTCCTAGAGTTGATAAGCTCTCTCCTAGATCTGTCAAATATGTGTGTGTGGGATATTCCGGGACTCAAAAGAGATATAGATGTTATGGTCCCGTGCACAGGAGATACTATATCAGCACAGATGTCACATGTTTTGAGTCCATAATGTATTTCTCTCCAACAGGTGATCGCTTAACTCCTTCAGACTTTGATACTGAAATATACATCCCACCTCCACCTCTATCCTCACCACCATCTTCACCACCATCCTCACCACTACCGCCTCCACCACACTCACCAATGTCATCTCCAGTTCCTCAACCTATTATCCCAATTCCACCATTACCACTTCACTACAGTCGCCGACCTCCTTTTGCTCTTGTTCACAACATGTTATCCAACACTTCTGAGGTATGTCTTGAATTCAAATTTTCTAACGATGAGTCTGGAGAAGTGTCTCAACAGATGCAATACATAAGACTATTGGGGATACAACTAGTGATCTTGATGTGCCCATTTCTATTTGGAAGCAGATGCATTCTTGAGCATCATATCCTATTGCTTCTCAAGTATTGCTCGGTCGACTTACAAGTGAATTCAAGCGATTTGCTATTGACCTGTCTACTGTGCATATCCCATAGACTTATCAAGAGGCATTAGAAGATAGTCAGTGGCGTAAAGCCATGGAGGAGGAGATGGCTGCCTTACAATCCCGAGGTACTTGGACATTGGTACATGCTCCTAGTAAGTCGTTTGTTGTGAGCTGCAAGTAGGCATTTACGGTCAAGTATCATGCAGATGGGAGCCTTGATAGGTACAAGGCTAGACTTGTTGCACGTGGTTTTACTCAGACATATGGGGTGGATTATCCGGACACATTCTCTCATGTTGCTCGACATTCTACTCTACGGGTTCTCGTCGTTGCAATGGTACGTGATTAGCCTTTATTCAAGCTTGATGTTAAAAATGCTTTCCTGTATTGTGATATTCATGAAGAGGTCTACATGCAGCAGCCTCCTCTGGGATTTGCTGCTGAGGGGGAGTGTCAATAGGTATGTAGACTCCATAAGGTAATATATGGCCTTAAGCAGAGCCCAAGAACTTGGTTTCAGAAGCTCTCAGATTTGTTTGAGAAGCAGGGATTCAGAAGGTTGAATACAAATCATTCTCTTTTTGTAAAAAAAACCTCCAAAGGTTTAGCGGTTATTATGGTATATTTTTATGATATGTTGGTTATAAGAGATAATATTCAAGGAATAAAAAAGGACGAAAGAATTTCTGGGAAACAATTCGTCACCAAAGATCTTGGCACCCTAAGATACTTTCTGGGGTTAGAGTTTGCCATGAATCAGTAGGGTCATGTGATGACTCAAAGATAGTATATCACGGACATGCTAAGTGAGACAGACATCCTTGGATGTCGACTTGCTATTACACCTATTGATCCAAGCATGAGAGTGTATGGTGTCTGTTAGAAAATCGGAAGCGGAAGCGATAACATGGATAAACGATAAAGAAGAATAAGAAGGCGGGATTTTACGTGGAACCCTACTCCGTGAGGAGCAGGTTGAAACCACGGGAGAAGCCCTCAAAAGGGCGTGTTATGCATTGCACTTTTCTCAATGGATACATGAGGTCTGGGGCTCCTTATATAGCCTCTCCAGAGCCTCCAAGTCCCACCACTGGACGATGTGGGACTAAATACTGGATGGGATAAATGGATCTCCTCCAGGATCCATTTACCCTGCTACAACACAATAGGCGCATACAACTTATACTCCAACACTCCCCCTCAAGCTGGAGCATGCAATGCTCAGCTTGGACAAACAGAAAGAGACTCAACTCAACGCTACAGGACACTACGGACAATATTAACCCAACACGCACATTGCTGCAGTCGAGGACGTTGCTTCTCATGCCGTGCAGGTGAGGAGGACGAACGGGCTGGAGTGTGAGTCAACTGAAGACTCGGAATCTGACCATCGAGTCTGAAACTGCGCCTGAAGTCTCCTCTTCGGAGAACTGGGTCTTTCCCATCTGGCTCAGAGAATGGTGGTCTACTCTGGAGTACCTATGATACCACATGAAAACCCTTGCCCTCAATGGCATATGGAATGGTCCTCTGCTCTGGAGTCCCTATGGCTCACATGAAAACTCTGACCGAAACAACCACAAGAATGATGGGGACCTCGAACAAATGATGGCAACATATGCTCATCTGAAAATGACCGCACACTCGTGCGTGTTTGAAAACTGGAATCGGAATCAATCATCGAGTCTGAACAACTGATCATCTGTAGAGTCTGGAAAATATGGCTGGTCTGGAGACTGGCATCTAAATCTGGATCTGGATGAAGACATGTGACTCTACCTATATACTCCCCCTTTCTCCCATACTTGTCGGAAAACATGGACGTCGACCAAGTTGGGAGAAGATAACATAATGGGGAAAACAAACATGAAACTTGCGTACGGCTTTTTCCAATTTTTTTATTTTTTAAAGCCGTCATCATTTTTTTATAAGCCGTTTCATCCCTTTTTTTACGGCTTTTGCTGCATTTTGTTTTTCCTTTTTTTTACTTGCGTACGGCTTTTTGTATCGTGTACGCCTCATTTTCTTCTTTTTTTCTCCTTTCTTTTTTTAATAACTTTTTTTTTGAAATACACAGCCAAAAAATGACCTAACTACAACACCCCTCCCCCCCTTTTTTTAATAAAAATAGACTCCAGCCCTTGCGTTGAATAAAAATAAGCCCTATTTAGGGCCCGCTACCCTTTAGGGTTCCCAACACGGGAACCCAATTCTCCGTCGTCGCCGCAGCTGTGCGGAACGACTGGAGTCACGCCTGGGCATCGCGCAAGGGAAGTGGGAGAGGATCTTCAGCTCTGGAATCTTCTGCAGCGTGCCGCCGTGGAATGTTGGAGAGGGAGCACCGCCAACGCGGGGTCGAGGGGAGCATCGCCAGCGCGGGGTCAAGTTGGAGATGGATTCGCTGGAGGGGCAGCACCGCTTGATGCACGAGGGGAATCTCTCGCCGCCGATGATGGTGAGCCCCTGGAGATCGAGGTGCCGCCGATGATTCTGGAACTGGTGGGACGGCGCGACTTGCGCCTTGCTGGGAAATGGTGCCGCCGCGCGAGTGCTGGAGGGTGCCGACCTGAAGGGCTGAGCGGGGATCTGATCTGAAGGTGCTCGGCGGTGAAACTGCTGCCTGGAGGTCGCGCTGCGGCTGAAGAGGAGCTCGAGCGGCCATCGATCAACCGTCGCATGTCGATGAAGAACCCATTGTTAGGGTTAAGGTTTCTTGCAGCGGCCACCGAGGGAAGAGACGACGCCGGGACTCGATTGGGCACGCTCGGGGATTGATCAGCCGCACCAACTGGATTGAGATTGCGAGAAGGAGGAGGGATCGCCGCCTGTGCGATCTGGAAATGCTGGATGCGACCCTTCGCTTGGAGATTTGGAGAAGACGACATAGAAATTCCAGAAAATAGGGTTTCATGAAACCCAAACAAAAACAACTCTTCAACAGATCTCGAATAATTTACATAACATCAAATCTCGAATAAATCAAGAACATAAGACCGCGAGAATCGAACCCGCTCTGATACCATGTTAGAAAATCGGAAGCGGAAGCGATAACATGGATAAACGATAAAGAAGAATAAGAAGGCGGGATTTTACGTGGAACCCTACTCCGTGAGGAGCAGGATGAAACCACGGGAGAAGCCCTCAAAAGGGCGTGTTATGCATTGCACTTTTCTCAATGGATACAGGAGGTCTGAAGCTCCTTATATAGCCTCTCCAGAGCCTCCAAGTCCTACCACTGGACGATGTGGGACTAAACACTGGATGGGGTAAATGGATCTCCTCCAAAATCCATTTACCCTGCTACAACACAATAGGCGCATACAACTTATACTCCAACAATGACGATACATATGAGGTAGACAAGAGGAGATATAGAGAGCTGGTGGGAAAGCTTCTCTATGTGACCATTACGAGACCTGTCATCTCCTTTGCAGCCAGTCGGGTTAGTCAGTTCATGGAGCAACTGCGTTAGGTACATATGGATGCTATACATATGATACTAAGGTATCTAAAATCATTTCCAGGTGCAGGGTTGCTATTCAGAAAAGGTGGAGATATTACTATTTCAGGTTGTGCGGATGCAAACTATGCAGGATGCCCTAAGGACATAAAGTCCACGTCAGGATTTGCTATATTTGTTGGATATTCAATTGTTTTTAGAAAAGTAAGAAACGAACTATGGTGGCCAGATCTAGTGCTGAATCCGAGTATAGAGCTATGGCACAAGCAAGTACAGAAATAATGTGAGTTCGAGTAGTACTTGCAGATCTACACATAGATGCACCTCTTCCCATGCCACTGAAATGTGATAATCAGGTTGCCCTATTTATATCAAATAATCATGCATTTCATGAAAGAACGAAACATATTGAAGTTGACTGCCACTATCTACGAGACATGGTTGAGAAGGGCTTCGTCTCTACTTCTCATGTCAGCGCTGCAGATCAAACGACAGATATTTGACCAAGGCATTGCTCAGAAGACCATTCCGGAAGTGTTCATCCAAGCTGAGCCTGATTGATATCTATGCTCCATCTTGCGGAGGAGTGTATAGCAGTGGTGGACCTAGGATTCTAAAGTAGGCGGGGCACATCAATAAGAGGCATATGTCAATAAATAGAAACTTTATAGTAGGGGATGAAAACATATGCAAACATATATGTATCCAAATTCGTTAAATGGAGGATATGAATACAATTTTTTTAATCCGACAAATAAGAATGCAAATACATGTTGAAATTCAACACATGCGAATACAAATACAAATTTGATATCTTTAATTTTGATGAATACGAATATGATACAAATGATCAAATTTTGGATGATCCATATACAAGGTTGCAAAAAGCGGTATGCGGTATTCAGTCGGTAGGGTCACTGATTACTGATTAAACGGTATGCGGGAGTTTAAACGGAAATTAAACTGGTTATGCGGTTTTGCATTTTTAATTAATAAAAAAATATTACATATATATAATTAATTAAAAAGTATAAATAAATTATAAAAATATAATCACATATTCACAATATAGACCAAATACTCTCAACTTTAAGGATTGTTTTTCATCCAAATGTCAAAATAAATAGCATAAACAAGCAGAATCCATAACCAAATGTGAAAATAAACAGCATAAACAAGTAGAATCCATAGTCAAATGTGAAAATAGACAGCATAAACTAGTAGAATCCATAGTCGAATGTGAAAATAGACAGCATAAACAAGAAGAATCCATAGCCAAATGTTAAAATAGACAAACATAAATAAGTAGAATCCGTAGCCAAATGTCAAAATAGACAACATAAATAACTGCAAATTACAATTCATAGCATGGTTCAAGAAAAGTCATGGATAACACAAAAAGGTCTGGCATTCATTCATCCAAAAATATAATGTCTCCAATGTCATTCTTCATCAGACTCGTCATCAAGCAACATTGGCTCTTCATCTCCATCCTCATCCTCATCATCTTCGTCAAATATTCCCTCATTATCACTTCCTCATGCAAAGTTTGCCCAGATGAACTTGAAGCTCTCAAATGTGCACGTTCACTTCTCCGTGGCTCAAGTATGTTTTTAGCTCCGCATGCCTCAGCAACTGAACCCCATGTAAATCCTGTGCCAGGAAATACTTCATCTTCTTCACAAGGTACATTTGAAATCCATGCCCTTGCATACTGGTGGTCCTTTGATAAAAGAGGATCCCTCCTCTTACTTTCACTGCGATCCTTAATCAATGAATTGAATCTAACAAATACTAAATCATTCACCCTCTTGGGATTCAATTTAGCTCTATTCTGCGTATGAACCTAAAATAAACACACGTACATATGTTATACACTAAAAAGTCATTTTATAATGAATGTTAATATACAAAATATAAAATTTATTACCGCTCCAAAAGCACTCCAGTTTCTCTCGCATCCAGATGATGACGAGGTCAAACTCAGAATTCTCATCGCCATTGCTTGCAAATTAGGGGTTTCACCTCCATGTAACGACCACCAATGAGCTGTTTCATTTTCAATATTAATTAGATGTCATCAATATGGACTATAAAATCATATTGAAAACTTGATAGCGATTCACCTGGATCAAAAAGGTCATCATTTATTGATCTTTGCTTTATTGCTAATGGCTTCCCAAATGGTCCTTGACAATGTTTGTAAATCACCAACTCCTTTCTTGTAATGATGTCTTGTTGATCTAAATCTGGATACAACTTCTCAATGCAGTCAAGAAGACCTTTTTTCACAACAACATCATTCTCAACATGATCTTTATAATAGAAGTAGGGGTTCAAATAGTACGCTGCAAGATGGAGGGGAGAATCAAGCCGTCCTTTAGTCTTCAAATTGATGGCATCAATGAAATGCTTATAGGACAATTCATTTCCATTGAAGGAATCAATTAATTCTTTCTTCACAACCACTAATCCTCCGTACACAAATCCCATAGATGGTTTCACGTCAGAATCAACAACGCGTAGAAGGTGAACCAATGGAGAAAAAACCCTCAATGCTAGAGTAACTTGATTCCAAAATGTGGGACTCAAGACAATGGATGTTGCTGCCTCTCCTTTCCTTGTCTTCGACCATCTACAATCTCTCCACTCATCTGAAGAGAACATGAGCCTCAACTTATCTTTCTTCTCTAGAACACTCTGTAATGTAAGAAATGCGGTAGCAAATCTAGTTTGCCCAGGCCTGACGATGTCTTTTTTTTGTGTAAAATTACGCATCATGCTTAAAGTCTTTGTGTGGTTATAAATGAAGACTGTAAGCGTTCTTGCCTTAGAGATGGCACTTTTCACCTTTGATTCTTTCCCCATCTCCTCTAACACCAAATCAAGACAATGGGCAGCACATGAGCTCCAAAAAATTTTGGGATACTTTTCCCCCATCATTCTCCCTGCAGCCATATTTGCAGATGCATTATCTATAACAACTTGGACAACATTTTCAATTCCAACCTGTTGGATGCATTCATCTACCAAGTTGAAAATGTATTCAGCGGTGTGTGGCTCATCAGAAGAGTCTACAGATCTCAAAAAACTTGTACCAAGTGAACAATTCACGCACAAGTTCATAATACTTCTACCACGGATATCAGTCCACGAATCAGTCATGATAGAGCATCCCATGCTTATCCACATTTATCTATGTGGTGCTAAGGCATCATTGACATCCTTAACCGCCTTGTTCAATTGAGGAACGGACATCTCATAACGAGTTGGAGGTTTGAGTCCTGGGCCATATTGCCCAATTGCTTCAAATGCTTTATGGCAATCTTTCATTTGAAATACATTGAATGGAATGTTTGCTTTGTAAGCCCAACGGCATACATATGCTATTGCCTTTTCCCTTTGATCTTTACAAAATGCATCCTTGATTGTTGTTTGTCGTTGAGCAACTGTCTCATTCATTGACTCAAGCATGTGAGGCTCTTTTGCTGAGCCCATTGTTGGTACATCACCTCCCATGATATGGACATCATTCCTCAGATCATCGATTTCCTTCATCTTTTTAGCTTTTCTCTTTAAAATTCCATCCAAATATTCTTTCATTTCTTTCTTGATCTCTTCATCAACCTTAGGACAAGAAGAGACTTGTCCACGAATATGAGCCAAATGTTGCTTGAGTCTGTAAATTCCACCTTTGATGGTTTTGCTGCAAAGTTTACAAACAATTGTATTCTGATCATCCTTTGTAAGCATATAACCAAACTTCCATCCTGGATCTGTAGATCCTTGTGGAACAAAACACATGGCATCCGTCCTCATTCCACTACTTGTGACAGGATCAGAAGACAAAGTGTCCATCTATTACTCAGGGACTACACCTATTCACCAATGTTATAAATTACATATCAACACAATAACATTATAAGATTAAAGAAACCACTTAATGACAAATCTCAATGCATTTGAAGAAATCACAAATAATGTTATTCAATGAGTACTAATAAGATGCTAATGAATGAGAAATCACAAATAAGAGGGAAAACTACAAATCATTTACAGAATAGCAATATTTAGAATGAAATGACAATATTTAGATCACGAGCATACGGAAATCTAGTGCTGTACATGCATTTGTGTTGGAATAAAATGACAATATTTAGAATGAAAAGGTCAAACCTCCAGGCAGTGGCAAGGCAAGAGCTACAAGCCTACAACAGCAACGAGTAGCAAGACAAGGGGCTTCAAGGCAACGAGCTTAACAGCAGCAAACCGCAGGGGCGAGGTTGTGCCTGTGCGCTGTGCGCTTGGCGGAGCCTGTGCAAACCGCAAGAGAATCAAACAGCAAACCGCAGGAGGCGGCGGAGGCGAAGCTTCAAACCGCAGGAGGCGGCGGAGGCGGAGCTCCAAACCGCAAGAAGGCGGAGGTATGGAGGCGGAGCTATGGAGGCGGAGGCGCAACTATCAGCTATGGAGGCAGAGCTATGGAGGCAAGGCTCCGAACAGCAGGAGGCAGAGCTATGGAGCCGAGTCGAGAAGGCGAGAGAGCTTTGGAGGCGAGACGGCGAGAGTTCCGAACAGCAGGAGTCGAGGGTTTGCGAATGTCGGGACTGGGGAGGGGTTCTCGCGCGGGGGTGCCTAGGGTTATTAATCTAGATTTTCAACTAAGTGATTTAAACGGCCGCTTAACCGGCCGCTTAAACGGCCGCTTAGACCCGCTTAATCGGACAGACCGCATATGAACCGACTTTTGTTAGTCGGTTCGGTCAGTGACCGAATGCGTTTAAACGGCCGTTTAAACGGCCGTTTAAGCCGTTTTTTGCATCCTTGTCCATATACATATATACATTTTAGGAGAATACAAATATGGGCACGAGCACAAATATTAATTCAAATGTTCATATATCGGACGATATCAATACACATATGATATGATTATTAATAAATATGTACTTAATATATATATATATATATATTAGTGATTTATCACTATTAAAAAGTGTGAATGTACTTATTATATATTAGAGTTTGTTATGAATCTAAAAAGTATTGCTTTTAAATAAATTAGAAAACATCTAACATTTGGAAAAAAAATCGAAAAACCCGTATTTGTTTGTTAATTATCTGTATCCATATTATCAATAACCATTAACAATGTTACATGCACTTGGAATTGGAGCTCTTAATCGAGATAGGTGATGGTGGGGAACTAGCTCACAAGGGAGACAAGTAGTGGGCACTTGAAGGAGGTGGGGGCACAGTGGGCCAACGCTTCATATCTGCTATGAGCATCATCGGGATTAGAACCGATGGGATGGGGACCGGAGCTAACATGTAAAGGAGATGAGTGGCCAGTCCAAGATTGGGGTGGGGGGGCACGGTGGTTTGCAATGGAGGACAACTGCAGCCAGTCCTCAACGGATGTGGAACCAACCAACGCCTGAGGAAGGAGGTGGTTCGAGGAGATGGAGGGCACATGCTCATGTTGGGTGGTTTCAATGGGGAGGCTAGGGGCACAAATGGACATAGTGAGGGAGGCGAGGGGCACAATTGAGAGTAGATGAAGGATTATTAGTAAGTGAGGGAGGGCACGTGCCCCCCGTACCATAACTTAGGTCCGCTCATGGTGTAGAGATATGTTTATGTTTTATGTTTATTTTTCTATTCTTCTTTTCTTCCGTCAGTCTTATGTAATTTACCCATAGGTCTCTCCTCTATATAAGCGAACCTAACGTTCCTTGGAAATTTAACACTCTCATTTTTCCCAACACATCTCATGTAGTCTTTTGATACTAGACTTGAAAACTGAATATGAAGGATCTGCTACCACTAAAAAATTACAATGCATTCTCCTAATCTGGTTTTACTTTTGCTCTTTATATGATGGATTATTGTCAATTTTAGATACATATGTTTTATGACATCTTTTACTATATTGAGCAGCTGAACCTGAGGAATCTTGAATGCCATACACTCAGTTTTTCAACCAATTTGGATTTGTGACATATAGAGCTTAAGTAAAATGGCAAGCATGCAAAATTTTTGAACCTGGAGATGAGTTTCTGGCAGTCGACTAACTGGCTACATTCAGGTAAGCTAGTAGATTTTGGTTTGTTGTTCCTGACTTTTGTAATAGCTTCTAACTGATAATTATCTAGAACTGACGTGAAAGACCCTCACCCTTAGCCAATGATTTGTATGTATAACTTTATATATGTAATGTCACTTTTTGAGCAGTCCTAGCCCATGATGGGTCGAGCAGGATCCATTATCTTGTATTTGATCTGAATTAAAACAGAAGGATTCCTTTCAAGGAACTCCCGATTTACTGGGTCTGTTTCATGTCCTTTGCAGTATCCACTTGCCTTTGGTTTTTAGGTCATCAACATCATGCCTTCTTGTTTATATCACTGTAACATGTGCCTGTGAAATCATTTACTCCGTCTTTTTTGTGCTATAACGAAAGGATTCTTTCAGGATCTGCTGCATGCGTTCCTTTCTGTATCATCTTTTTTTTGGAAGTCTGAGTGATTGACCATGTGATTCGTTAAAGCTGGTCCATACCTTTGTTGTTACTCTTTTCAATCTATGCATGCAGTGGCTGTTGTCATAAAATGTTCATGAAGTCAGGATATCGCGATCTTTCACCTGCGCTATGATTGATTGGGTTAAAGCACATATTTTTGTTGTATTTTTTCTCGTCACTGTACAAGGAAATTAGTTCTTGAACAGTAGCATTCATTCTTTCTTCCTCAATGCGAGGTCGATTTAAATCGGGAGCAAGCTTTGTGGTTTGCTTTTGTCTTGCATGAGGGAAAAACACTCCAGATGAAATGCCAGTCCTGTTCTAGTATTCTCTGAATCACAGAGGAGCCGAATAATCCGTTCTAGTTTGCGCTTTCGAATTGAGTTCCTTTCCATTTTCAGTATCAGTATTTAGTATTATGCACAATTGGTTGTGAATGCATGATGTCTTACTTTTAGCTGTGATGTTATAGTTATTTCACGATTTGTTGTCCTTTGATCATCCTGTCCTTCACATGTATTTGATTTCAGATAGGTCTAAAAGTCATTTATGTTGAGTGCCTGATGATTGATTTGTCTATATAGATTGGAGATTCTCTGCCACGTCGGCATGTATCGTCGCTAGATACATGCCGTCTTTCCCTTGCACACAGTATTTGCTATGTTCAAGTCGCCAATTTTGTGCACCTTCTGTGTGTTGGTTGATAGGAAGTTGAATGCATCCCCAACTTGCATTTCATAATAATGTCAGTAAATAGGTTAACAAATGAAACAATTCATATTAGTTCAATAGATTACGAAAAACATCTTGCCATATCTCGAGACATGATCCAAGGCTACACTTGATGTCCAAATACGTGGTCAAGAAAAAAAAATGCAGGGTTTAAAATTATATTTCCGAGGAGGAAGATGGTTTTGGAAAGAAAAAAAATAATTATTGATTTCGTGCAGAAGATTGATGTCCAAATGCTTGTTGTACATGTGATTAATAATATATATATATATATACGTTATTAAAGTAAATGATTGTTGCGAGGTTAGTAAAATCAGGACAATGACCATTAATTTATGTCTTTAATATTACCTTGTATAGAATTTAATAATTCAGGGACATTACTTGAGTAATATATTTGCAGTTCTTAATTAAATTATTGTTTTGAGATCAATGATATATTTACACGGTAATTTAAGATTATACTCAAACGTGATTTAATATACCTAAGAATATGTCAACCATTATGGAAATATGTCCCATTAATTACTTATTTGAAACATTCAAAACAGTAAATCCCTTTTTTTTTTTCATTTTTGATAGATTTTATGCCCACAAAAGATAGATTATTACCAATTAAGTGATAATGTTACTAAGATATGCATTTTTATTGGCGGTTCTTTGTCTACCACCAATATGTATGACTAAATTACTGCATTTGATAGTGTATGTTACTAATTCTAATGCATCGGTAAAGTTAGTCGTTGATTTAGTTGAGTGATATAGTTATATCATTAACTTACTATCATTGATTTATTAATTACGTACAAATTACACATTGTATGAGAACTTACTTTGATTTATAAATAGAAGCCCTTGAACTTAGTGATGTAATATACAAATTTACTCATAAACTGATCATTTGATTTTTAAACATTATCAGTTACAATTAAATTGTGCAATGTTACAAATGTAACACATAAAGTCACCTATCTTATATTTGTTGTTGATGTTCACATGTATTTCGCTATTACAAATATTATTGTCTAAGTTGTTGTTCTTGTGTTTGACATATTCAAAATCTCATTTTTTATGTCTTCATCCATGAATTATAAGACGTATCCATACATCTAACGTACTTGAAAAAAATAAAGCAGAAAATCATTAGTTACGAGTTGTAAGAATTAAATAGGGAATAGTAAAATATAACATTGAATCATAAGAAATAGTAGTAAGTAAACAATTCATATTTTTTTGTTGAAATGTTAGCAATACATGATGGAAATATTACAAAATAGTTGCAATACTGTAAATAATGTTAGCAATTGTATTGAAATGTAACTAAGACCTAGACATTAGTCAAAGCATGACGTTAGTAACTAAAAGGATACACAAAGAGGCACGAGTGAATCGGTGAATTATGTTAGTAATTAGAGCGTTACTATCATAAGTAATTGAGATTAGTTATTAGAAAACTCCAAGAAGCAGTATTGAATAAAATATTACTAATAAAGAAAAATATCCTCCTAGCCCGACAATGCATATTACTATATATTCGATGATTATTACTTATATGACTACGGAAATTACCAAACCTCTAAAATATTAGAGATTCACAATTTTTTTCTGTAAAATAAGAAATACGACGAGCTACAACGACGCGACAAGGTTATGAACGAATGTGGATTGGAAAAAATATAAAAATATGAAATCATATATATATATATATGTGTGTGTGTGCGCGCGTATTCATGCACCATAATTAATATTCAGAATGGTTAAGTACGAAAAGTGAAGAATAAAATGCTCCAACAATATTTATATATTCACGGTTCTTAAAATCTCATAAATTTCCAATAGAGACCACAATATATTGTTACATGACTAACAACTTAAACTGCAAGAACTACAAAAGTATAACGGTAAGTAGTACAACCCTACAAGTGAAAATGTACCCCACAGTCTGGAACAAACTGCAGAAGTTCGAGTCACTACTACTAGTCAACAACCTGCAAACCTGGATGGGTTTTCAAAGAAGTACATATGAGCAAAAAGCTTAGTACAACTAAAATAGGCTAACATCACTACACTAACAAAAGTGGAAAAGACTAAAGAGAGGGATGATCATGTTCCACTATTCTTGTAATTAATTTTCACCGCCACAACTATATGTAAAACAGTTACTATAAATTAAATACAATTTGCTACTTGTACTCTACAAATGTTAGTATTATCATCCATAAATGAGTTCATCAGATTTACATTTACTTATATGAATTATTAGGGTCAATCATATACGTATATGTACATAGGTATACTATTCAAGACATCCTTCCATCATTTAGTTGCTGAGTTCAAACAATAATAACATCATCTCAACAGTCACATCATGTGTACTAAAGCAACTAACTCAAACAACCGACCCCAACTCCAACCTCAACCCATTCCCCCCAATTTATCCACCACGAGGGGAATACCTAGGAACGAGTACACCGCGACCAAACGGGACTGCACCAGATATACACTTGTATGAAGTACGAGTCTTCGATGAGTGTCATACTGGGATGCAAACACATCGACTGTACCTGTAGCACTACACTTAATCAACAGAGTCGTGAAACACATCGACAAATCCACGGACTTAGAGCTAACATTCCATCTAGGATTCATCGGGACCACGAGAGTTACGCCCCACGTTGATATTAAATTAATATTCAGTTGAGAACACTACACCATTGATATCTGTATTTAAGTCCATGGGTTAGAATCATCACGGTATCTGATTTCAAATATTTGTCTTCAATCATGGATTATTTTTTTTCACAAACAAGCATATACCAACCATACAACCCGCCTACTCCGTCGAGTGACTCTGAATACGACCACACTTGTAGATGCAACTCTTCACCCAACTTGTCCGTTAAGGTTCTGGAGATCAAAGATGCATGTCCAATCCCTTGCGGAGCCTATCTCCATCCTCCCCCAATCATCATGAAATATAATCGAAGAAATAATAAAACCATGACATTGTAATATTGTCTAACCACTAGTAGGGGGTAGAACAGTTTGATACAATGATTGATATACTCACACTTCAGGATTGTTAATATTTTTAGTATTATAATTTATCACCTCTTATAATTAACTGAAGGATATATTTTGATGATCATCATGCGCAAATGTTTCTCTAAGAACACCAAAATCCATTCTAATGTTGCACTCTAACAAATTGTGATTACTAGTAAATGTTAAAGAAAGATGATGTGGTGATGTATGTTTAAAGAGATATATCCATGTCAATATAGATGCATATAATTACAATATTACGACACACACCTCTTTCATGTACGACCATCATACATGCATTATCGTTATAATTAACTCTATATTTATTGTATTAATATGGCCAGCATATGGCATGTTGAATGAAACACAAAAAAACACATAACGTCTTATGATTAGGAAGAACTCCTTGATCTATTATGGCACACATATACATATAGAATTCTTGTTTATCCTATGTTTATGTAACGACCCCGGATCTGAGCGGCCCAACGGAAGCATTTAAATACATTTTTATTTTGCCACGTCAGTCCTGGGGATTACATGATTGTATACATTGCACAATTCACAAACAAGTCACATGAAAAGTCAGCTTCTTATTATAAAAGATAACTAGTACATGTAAGTTTGTTCCTCAGATACAATGTAGTTCAAAAAAAACTATTCCTCGAGCAGTCAGATCTTCTAAGTCAAATCTTCTTCTCTAGCACCATGTCTCCTTCCAATTTACTCTTCTGCAGTATCTGTGGCGGGGCAACCACAGGAGCGTACAAAAATGCTCGTAAGCAACATGCTTAGTATGATATAAATAGGAGACAAAGAATTTATCAAATGCTTGCAATAACGATAAAATGACTAATGAAAACGTATCAGAATATTATCAAATTTTATCAGATGTATCATTGAAAATCCACGGGCAACATACTAATCATAATATTCTTGGCAATCATTTTTCATGACAGTATAAAAAATGTTGGCAACAATTCTGACTTCGTTGGGACTTGACAATAGCAATTAGTCAATAGTATAAATAACTATCAAATCATTAGTTAACCACTGGCACATGTGGTCCATAATAATCAATCAAAGATGACATCAGCTGATATATTTTTTTCACTTAGGTTCCTTCGAACCCTGACACCCCCGGTAGGTGTTGCCCTCTTTGGCCAATATGCCTGTCAGGACCCGACCATATGGACTCTAGAGGTGGCTCCCGCTTTAAATCGCGTAGCACTTAGCTC
Organism: Ottelia alismoides; assembly: GCA_037367405.1. NCBI lineage: Eukaryota > Viridiplantae > Streptophyta > Magnoliopsida > Alismatales > Hydrocharitaceae > Ottelia > Ottelia alismoides. The sequence goes on along the minus strand of JAZKJV010006318.1, from coordinate 472,068 downwards.
CATTGGTCGTTAATGGTTCCCGCAGACCCGACACATGGACTCTAGAGGTGGCTCCCGCATGTGCGTAGCACTTAGCTCCAAGTGTCGTTATGGTGCCATTATATTTAATCAATTACAAATAAATCTTGGAAATCTTGCGATGTTATTTATTCAATTATCATAGTAATGCTAAATCAGACATTATTTTGACATAATTGTTTTAATACAGAATTCATCATGCGAAATGCAATTAAATTTCAAATAAATTAAAAACTTGATGTACAGAACGATGATAAAATAACTAAGGAGTAATTAAAATATGCAACCAGATGCCCTTCAAAAGGTGAAGTATAGAGGAATGCAAATACATATTTTGGCAGCATAACGCTATATTAATTTGATAAAATGGGCCAATAGCAGAGTCATACTATATTTGTTTGATCAAAGGCAGATTGGTAAAAAAAATAACCATGCTATAATTGTTTGATCACAGGACAAAATGGCAATAAAACCATACCTAAAAATATGTTGCTCTCTCTCTCTCTCTTCTTTCTCTCTTCTTTCTCTCTCTTCTCTATCTCTCTTCCCCTTCTCTCTCTTCTCTCTCTCTCTCTACGCCTCTCTCTCTCTCCTTCTTCTCTCTGTCACGCTCCCTCTCTCGCACTCTCTTCTGCCTCTCGCAAATTGTAAATGGAATGTCCCTCCCACTTGCTATTTATAGCAAGTGGAGGCGGTCCTCTACCTCTCCCTTGCATGACACGTCCCCCCCTACTTTTCCCATTTTCATCCATGCCCTCTACCATTTCCAGCGTGTCCCCAATCTACCTCCTCATGCGTGGTCCCCACTCCACATCTCTTGCTTGGTCCCCACTCTACTGCACCTCTGCCGTCCCCATAATATTACAATCTATCCTACTTAAAAAGAATTTCGTCCCGAAATTCATAAGTCAAAGGGCTTACCAAAGAGTTCAGGATACTTGGCTTTCATCTCGTCTTCAATCTCCCAAGTCGCTTCTTCACGCTTGTGATGTTTCCATAAGACCTTCACCATAGATATTGTGCGTCGTCTCAGCTTGTTCTCCTTTCGATCAATGATCTTGATAGGTTTCTCTTCATAGGATAAGTCAACTTCTACCTCAGGAATTTCATATTCAATTACATGTGAAGGATCGGGTATATATTTCCTTAGCATGGAGACATGGAAAACATTATGCAGATTCTTGAACTGAGAAGGAAGATCAACCTGATAAGCAACTTCTCCAATCTTCTTGGTGATTACAAATAGTCCTATGTATCTAGGGTTTAACTTTCCTCTTTTCCCAAATCGAACAACTCCACGCATAGGAGAGACTTTTATAAAAATTTTATCACCTATCTCAAAACTCAGCTCTCTTCTTCTATTATCTGCATAGCTCTTTTGCCTGTTTTGAGCTGCTAACAATCTCCTTTTTATAATATCAATTTTCTCAACAGTGTCTAGTACTAGCTCAGGTCCAAGTATTTTCTTTTCTCCAACATCACTCCAACATAAAGGAGAGCGGCATAGTCTACCGTACAAGGCTTCATAGGGGGCCATCCCAATGCTATTGTGGTAGCTATTATTATAAGCAAATTCGACCAAAGGTAGATGGAAATCCCAATTTCCTGCAAAATCTAATGCACATGCTCGAAGCATATCCTCTAACGTTTGGATGGTCCTCTCTGACTGTCCATCTGTTTGTGGATGAAAAGATGTGCTGAACTTTAAATTTGTTCCCAATGCATCATTCAAAATTTTCCAGAATCTTGATGTGAACCGTGTATCTCGATCAGAGACAATTGACACAGGTACTCCATGCAGTTTTACTATTTCATGTACATATAGCTTAGCTAGACTCTCTGTGGACTGGCTAAGTCGTATAGGTAGGAAATGTGTTGTTTTAGTCAGACGATCAACAATTACCCAAATAGTATCATGCTTAGAACCCTTTGTAACTGGAAATCCTACTATAAAGTCCATTGTAATGTGTTCCCATTTCCATTGTGGTAGGTCTAATGGTTGTAGCTTCCCAGCTGGTCTCTGATGCTCGATCTTTACAAGTTCACAAATAGGGCATTTGGCTACGAATTCTGCAATTTCGAGCTTCATTTTTCTCCACCAAAAATTCCTTTTCAAATCTCTATACATTTTTGTACTTCCTGGATGAATGGAGTACATGGAACTGTGTGCTTCTTCTAAAATATCTTTCTTAATATTTTCGTTATTAGGGACCCATATGCGATTCTTGAATCGTAAGCCTCCATCAATAGCAATAGAGAGCTCGCTATTGGGTTTCTTTGAGGATTCAATCATCTGAGGTAACTTAGGATCATCTTTCTGTGCTGCTAATATTCTTTCAACTAAAGCAGATTGAATTTGTAATCCAGCAATAAAAATAGTATGATCTTGATCCTTAAAAGGTCTCCATTCAACTAAATCCTCCATGAGTTTCCATTGAAGTCTCATGCTGGCGCATTGAGATTCCCATTTCCTGCTAAGCGCATCCGCTACCTTATTAATCTTCCCTGGGTGGTACTCTAATGAGAAGTTATAGTCTTTCAATAATTCAAGCCATCTATGCTGCCTCATGTTCAAGTCTTTTTGCGAGAACAAATATTTAAGACTCTTGTGATCAGTCATTACTTGAAATTTCTCCCCATATAGGTAATGTCTCCATAATTTCAAGGCAAAGACTACTGCTGCTAGCTCTAAATCATGTGTAGGATAATTACGTTCATGTATCTTCAGTTGTCTAGAGGCATAGGCAACAACCCTACCATGCTGCATAAGGACTGCACTGAGTCCTGACCCTGAGGCGTCAGTGTGTACTGAAAACCCTCCTGTCCCTGATGGAAGTGTCAATATAGGAGCTGAAGTCAACATATTCTTTAGTTTCTGGAAGCTCTCCTCACATTGTGGACTCCAAAGGAATTTGGTATCTTTCCTTATTAGCTTGGTTAATGGTAAAGCTATTTTTGAGAAGTCCTGAATAAATCGTCTATAATAACCAGCTAATCCCAAGAAGCTACGTACTTCAGTGATAGTCTTTGGTTGATTCCAGCTTAAAATAGCCTCAACCTTAGATGGATCAACATATATGCCATCCTTAGAAATAATATGTCCAAGAAACATCACTTTATCTAGCCAAAATTCACATTTTGAAAATTTAGCATAAAGTTTGTGATGCTTTAATGTCTCTAACACTATTCTCAAGTGTTCTCCATGCTGACTCTTGTTTTCTGAGTAAATAAGAATATCATCCACAAAGACTATCACAAATTTATCTAAGAATTCCCGAAATACTCTATTCATGAGGCTCATAAAAGCTGCAGGTGCATTAGTCAATCCAAATGGCATTACTCGAAATTCATAATGTCCGTATCTGGATCTGAAGGCAGTTTTTGGAATATCATCTGTCTTAATCCTCAGTTGGTGATAACCTGACCTCAAATCAATCTTTGAAAAGATTGTAGCTTTCTGCAATTGATCAAATAGGTCATCTATGCGGGGTAAAGGATACTTGTTTTTGATAGTAATCTGGTTCAGTGCTCTATAGTCAATGCAGAGTCTAAGGGTCCCATCCTTCTTTTTGACAAATAGTACTGGTGCACCCCAAGGAGAAATGCTGGGCTGGATGAAGCCCTTCTCTAATAGCTCTTCTAATTGCTTCTTAAGTTCTGCTAACTCTGTTGGGGTCATACGATAGGGTGGCTTTGAAATAGGAGATGCTCCTGGAATAATATCAATAGTAAAATCCACTTCTCTAGGTGGAGGCAAACCAGGAAGATCTTCTGGAAATACTTCTGGGTATTCCCTAACTACCGGCAGACTCTCTATAGACATGGGCTGGGCATCGGTCTTTACTATGCTGGCAAGAAAACCCACACATCCTTTTGATATCAGCTGACATGCCTTCATTGCAGAGATAATTACTTTCTGTGTATTTCTCTTAAAACCTCTAATTTGAAACTTAGACTCACCATGCCTACATAATACGACCTTCTTTTCCCTACAAAGAACATTTGCAAAGTTCTCGTACAACCAATCCATTCCTAGAATGACATCATAATCGGTCATATTAAGCAGAACTAGGTTTGCTTCTGACTTTCTAGTTTCAATCTCTATAGGAACATTATGCAGAAAGAATTCTGCTTTCCCCTGTTCACCCAATGGTGATGCAACAAACAAGATGAATGGCATTTCTATAGTGGGTAATTCAAGCTGTCTAGCAAATCTATTAGATATAAATGAATGCGAAGCACCTGGATCATAAAGAACTTTTGCAAGAATGCCTGAAATCAAAAGTGTACCTTCTATAACTTGGTTTGGGTCCTCTGCCTGCCCAGTCATCATGGAGTATACTCGTCCCATAATTTTCTTCTTGGGTTCTGCTGTCTTTCCCTTATCATCAGAGGCTTTCATCATAGGGCAGTTACGAATGAAATGTCCCATCTGCCCGCATTTAAGACAAGCTCCAGTCAGCTTATAACATTTCCCATAATGCCTTCTTCCACAGTGGGAACAATTAGGAGAGCCTGATTTTTCAGTGGGTCTAGATCCTTCCTCCTCCCTGCTAGGAAATCCCATTTTCATCTTTTTGCTTGGGCCTTGAGAAGTCCCACTTCCAATCATCTTTCCAGTTCTCTTTTGCTGATTTAGGGTCATCTGATATTCTTCATTTATCACTGTAGCCGCATTCACTGTCTTGACTAAGGTCTCAGGCATACTGGCTAGAACTTTTGATCTTAAGCCTGTCTTTATTCCCATAATATATTTCTTTGCCCGTTCCCACTCAGTAGCACAAATCCCTTTACCATATTTTTCTAGACTATAATATTTAGCTGTATAAGCATCTAGAGTCAAATCATTTTGTTGCAATTCAATGAACTCCTGTCTCTTCTTTAACCTTGCACTTAATGGAATAAAGTGCTCGGTAAAGTGATTCACAAACTTACTCCAAGGTATTTTTGGTTCATTCTCAAAATGAACACCTTTACAAGTCTCCCACCAGTCTTTAGCCTCAGCTCGCAATCTAAACATGGCAAAAGTAACCTTTTTCTCGTCTGGACAATCTAATGCACTAAAAGTCAGCTCTATCTTCTTAAGCCAGTGTTCAGCTTTCTCAGGATCTGGTTCTCCATTATATATGGGCGGATCAAGCTGGAGAAATTTTCTTAAAGTCGCGCCTTCTCCTTTTGTTTGTTCCTGCATCTTCAAAAATTGTTCTCTTTCTTTTTGCATCCATCGTCCCATTTCCGCCATAAATTGGGCTTGTTGATATTGTGAAGGCTTAGGCTCACTATCCCTGGGAATAAGTTCCCCTTCCATCTACAAAAAAAATCTAGGTTTAGTCCTTAATAGCTAAGTCACAAAATCCTAGGTGTGGTTAAGTGAAATTATGCTCTGATACCACCTGTAACGACCCCGGATCTGAGCGGCCCAACGGAAGCATTTAAATACATTTTTATTTTGCCACGTCAGTCCCGGGGATTACATGATTGTATACATTGCACAATTCACAAACAAGTCACATGAAAAGTCAACTTCTTATTATAAAAGATAACTAGTACATGTAAGTTTGTTCCTCAGATACAATGCAGTTCAAAAAAAACTATTCCTCGAGCAGTCAGATCTTCTAAGTCAAATCTTCTTCTCTAGCACCATGTCTCCTTCCAATTTACTCTTCTGCAGTATCTGTGGCAGGGCAACCACATGAGCGTACAAAAATGCTCGTAAGCAACATGCTTAGTATGATATAAATAGGAGACAAAGAATTTATCAAATGCTTGCAATAACGATAAAATGACTAATGAAAACGTATCAGAATATTATCAAATTTTATCAGATGTATCATTGAAAATCCACGGGCAACATACTAATCATAATATTCTTGGCAATCATTTTTCATGACAGTATAAAAAATGTTGGCAACAATTCTGACTTCGTTGGGACTTGACAATAGCAATTAGTCAATAGTATAAATAACTATCAAATCATTAGTTAACCACTGGCACATGTGGTCCATAATAATCAATCAAAGATGACATCAGCTGATACATTTTTTTCACTTAGGTTCCTTCGAACCCTGACACCCCCGGTAGATGTTGCCCTCTTTGGCCAATATGCCTGTCAGGACCCGACCATATGGACTCTAGAGGTGGCTCCCGCTTTAAATCGCGTAGCACTTAGCTCCATTGGTCGTTAATGGTTCCCGCAGACCCGACACATGGACTCTAGAGGTGGCTCCCGCATGTGCGTAGCACTTAGCTCCAAGTGTCGTTATGGTGCCATTATATTTAATCAATTACAAATAAATCTTGGAAATCTTGCGATGTTATTTATTCAATTATCACAGTAATGCTAAATCAGACATTATTTTGACATAATTGTTTTAATACAGAATTCATCATGTGAAATGCAATTAAATTTCAAATAAATTAAAAACTTGATGTACAGAACGATGATAAAATAACTAAGGAGTAATTAAAATATGCAACCAGATGCCCTTCAAAAGGTGAAGTATAGAGGAATGCAAATACATATTTTGGCAGCATAATGCTATATTAATTTGATAAAATGGGCCAATAGCAGAGTCATACTATATTTGTTTGATCAAAGGCAGATTGGTAAAAAAAATAACCATGCTATAATTGTTTGATCACAGGACAAAATGGCAATAAAACCATACCTAAAAATATGTTGCTCTCTCTCTCTCTCTCTCTCTCTCTCTTCTTTCTCTCTCTTCTCTATCTCTCTTCCCCTTCTCTCTCTTCTCTCTCTCTCCACGCCTCTCTCTCTCCTTCTTCTCTCTGTCACGCTCCCTCTCTCGCACTCCCTCTCTCGCACTCTCTTCTGCCTCTCGCAAATTTAAATGGAATGTCCCTCCCACTTGCTATTTATAGCAAGTGGAGGCGGTCCTCTACCTCTCCCTTGCATGACACGTCCCCCCCTACTTTTCCCATTTTCATCCATGCCCTCTACCATTTCCAGCGTGTCCCCAATCCACCTCCTCATGCGTGGTCCCCACTCCACATCTCTTGCTTGGTCCCCACTCTACTGCACCTCTGCCTTCCCCATAATATTACAGTTTAAGTCTTCAAATAAAAGGTTGCGATTGGAATGCATAAGTGTTCCCAAAGAATAAATTGTTACATGGGTAATCATTTACATAATTATTTTCAAAAATATAAGACTAAAAATCGTGTGAAAATAAACAGTGGGGAGATGTAGAAACATTGTTACACATAACTTATTCTATGCAAGAACTCATAGGTACTTTCAAATCTCTAACCCGCATCCAATCCCTCCTTGTGACCACAAGCATACCTAACACATCTTTTATTCCACCATCTTAGAATTAGCATGCATGTGGATTTAACATATATTGTTTAACATCTTTTATCTTTAATGAACATCAACTCATCAACATATTAAGGAGGAAAATTCATCCAGCAAAAGGGACTCGAGAGTACATGGGATAATACATAACGAGAAAATCACAATCGAAAGGGGAGGAGACTGTACCTATATGTTGTTCACGCATTCAACACCATATCTCTGTTCTAAGTCATTTCCGTGCATCATCATGACCACGAAAACATCCAAAACACAAGAACCCTTCTTTAGATCTAACCCACGAAAAATAACAAAATACATGAAAAAGAAGATGTGATTTTACATTTCTAGTGGTAGTTCCGTATAGAGGATGACGAGGAGAAGCTCCTCTCCAAAAATAATGGCGATCCACCACCTCCGGTGACACTCTGACGGAGCTCCGATGAGCTTGGGAGGTGGGATACGGTGGATGATGGCTAGGGTTTGCAAATGAAAGGATAGAACAACTCAAGGGATCTTTTATATCCCTAAAATAGGATTTGGGCAGATCTCTTAAGCGGATCCTACTCAAATCCCGTATAACCACTTAAGAGTTGACACCTCTTTACTAAAATGATCATATCTTACTCATCCGGTGTCCGGTTTGCAAAATTTTAGATGCGTTTGATTACTAATGACGACATGCATCAAAGTAGATATCTTATTCTACAATCATATCAAAATTGGATTTTCATAAATTTTTAATGGACTGTAACTATTTGATTACCATCAACTGATCAAGTTGTGGGGCTAAAATCTAGGCTTTCACATGTTATCTCGGTATTACATGGCTACCCCACAGCTCTATCCCTGCACTCTTGAGTTGGAATCAATTGTATGGACCCTACATTTTCTTTGTTATGATATTTTTTTAATCACGTTCAACTTAAAAATTAACATACAAAATAAATTATAATAAAAAAGATTAATATAATACATAATCGATATGACATCACATCACATTTATCACTCCAACCCACCTAACAATCCGAACATGGACTAGTCACAGGAGGTTACACTAGCCCAACCCAATTAAAAGAAATAGGCTTATCTTAGCCGTCCACAAAGGGGACATGTAGTGGCTGGTCGTCGTTCGTATTACTCCTCAATTCTAGAGCACTTGGAGCAGCTCTAGGTCCTCTGGTGCAGATCAAAGCTTCGATGAAGCCTCATGCGGTTGACCGAGTGCTCTTCAACCTGAAATTGGATAAAGAAAGAAAGACAATAAATGTGAAATCCCATATTTTTGTCCTAAATTCTAGAGTGTTTTTGACATTCAAAAAAATTAAAATGACCATGTCATTTTGTAGACTAGTCGAGATCTTTCCAACGAACTCAAAAACATCAAATTCTGACATTTCTAACTCAAGATATTGATGTTTTAATTTGGATGATCGAGATCCATATATGGATCCGTTTTCACCTCTCCTTCTATAAATAGGTTATGATAGGTTGCCCTCTCCAAAACCAAACCACCACCATTGTTCCTCCTCCTTAGAGTACCACCACCTTGACAGGAATAGTCGCGGGAGGATCGCCGTCGACGTCGGAAAAGGTGCTCCGATCGAAGATCCGCGAACACTGTTGTGTAGGAGAGCTCGAGGTCACCATTGTACATGCATTCACGCTCGATCAAGTGGCGGAAATACCACTTCCATACGAGAGGTGATCCCGAGGGAACATCCTCGGAGGTAACGATATATACCTTCTTCATGTTGTTGGTTTCCAAATTTTTGTTCCCATATGTTTGAACATGCTTAGAGCCTTGGTTATTCTTACGGTGTGATTTATATACTAGTAACGATTTATTTATCCTTGTTGGTGTCACACGATTTTTGACCTTTTGTTTTGAACCTTCTTAGAGAGTCCTAGATGATAATGATTCTAAATGGTTGTTGATATCGTATTATATGAAGCAGTATCATGATCTCGATCCGTGACCACAAATGAGACAAGTTCTTCTCAATCACTACACAAGCCTATATCTATAAAATTAAACAAAGGCATGATACTCTACAGGTTGATACACTTTCACGACTCCAGTTTTGATCTATAGTTGTAGGGCGTTCTCTCTCTCTCCCTCTCTTAGTTTGAAGCGGTTCCATTCATAGAGATGATATTAATTTGATGAGAGTTTTGATACAATTCATGTACGATAAAACGGATATGCTTGCACATTGAACAAGTTCCATCCTTTTAATTGACGAATTATATTCTCTGTTGACGTTTCGTTTGTTACAATTCACGTAATATGCATGCCCATTAAACTACTAATTTCATTTCCACCCGATAATTAAATAGATGATTACATAATTAAAAGCATGCACCTCAGGTTTGGATATGCGAATATATAATGCATCCAATAATTTAATTCAGATAACTATTAATATAGTGCTACACGGTTTGTCAACAAGAGCAATAAAAAGGAGACGTAGATAAAGATTTGATGTTCTCATGTCTTAGATTCCTTTTGCTATCATTACAAATGTGTTGACATTAACTTGCTAAGATCCTAAGTGTTTCTAAGTAATCGTCACAGTCTTTTCAAGAAAATAAGACAGTTTGGAAATTTGTATGTTACATATTGAACAGAAGTCGAGCTTTCAGGGATATTGAAAATAGAGATATCTTCTTTATCACCTGTGAATTAATTGCTTTATACTAAACCATCATGGAGTAAATTTCATTTTTTTGGGGTGCCTACCAACTTTATTGTAAAACAAAAAAACTCTAAATATTTAGGATACATTACATATGTCATGATTAACAAGTAAATCAATGTCGTGTGTTGTGGTAAGAAATTAATGAGTACCTGTCATGGAATACATATATAATAATGATTACATCATATGATTCAAACATCAATAGGTTGTTAGACTTCAGACGGTATTCAATAGTTGTTGTCCCATCAATAGGTTGTTAGATTTCAGACAGTATTCAATAGTTGTTGTCCATATTATTATCATGGATTTCTATCAGTTGTGCCTCTTCGAAATCTTGCACTTTCAGTTATGTCCTTATCTTTTTGGTAATATCAGTTGTGCCATCAACTTTTAACCGTTGTAACAATTGTGCCAATCCGGTTAGTTGCCGTTCATTCTCAATGTAAACATACGTTAACTTTGGGACATAATGGGAATTAAATTAAAAGTAAAAGCTGAAAAGGTCATTTTCTCATCTTCCTCCTTCCCCATCCTCTTCCTCCTCTCCCATCTTCTTCCTCTTCCTCCCTTCTCTTCCTCCTCCACCTTCCCATAGCTCCTCCCTTCTGCCACCCCCGCGCCCTCCGCCCCGACCTCCCCCTGCCCCCTGCTTCGAGCTCCCCCCCCAACCCATGCCGCCCCCGCACCAACCCGCACCACCAGGACCTCCCCCTTCCTCCGCCTCGTCCTTCCTCCGCCCCCAGCCGATGATCTCCTCTGCCCCCGCGCGACCCCGCACCTCCAGGTTCTCCCTCCGCCCTGACCTCCCCCCGCCTCCTGCTTCAAGCTCCCCCCACCCCCTGCCGCCCCCGTTGCTTCGAGCTCCCTCACCCCCTGCTGCCCCCGCTGCTTCGAGCTCCCCCCACCCCTTGCCGTCCCCGTACCAACCCGCACCTCCAGGACCTCCCACTTCCTCCGCCCCGTCCTTCCTCCGCCCCCAGCCGACGATCTCCTCCGCCCCCAACCTCCCTCCTCCTCCCAGGCCGACGACCACTCTGCCCCTAGCCTACAGCCTCCCCCCTCCTCCGCTCCGTCCTTCCTCCGCTCCCAACCGACGACCTCCTCCGCCCCAGCCTCCCTCCTCCTCCCAGGCCGGCGACCTCTCCGTCCCCAACCTTCCCCCTCCTCCACCTCCAACCTTCAGCATTTGTTTGTTTAAGATAAATTTTTGATTAATTGATTCATGAAAGTTCATCAAAAAATGAAATAAAAGTCACCATATGATCTGCAATGAGTAATATATCCGTGAAAATGCCCAAATTTTAATGATTTTATGGATGCATGAAGGTGTAATTAAGAGAGAGAAATTATGAAGAGAGGAAGAAGAACAAATGGAGGAGAAGAAGATGAAGAATAAGTCTGGACAATTATACCGCTCTTAAACTGCATCATGGTTTGAAAAAAACCATGGTTAAGTAAACTCATTAACGGTTAAATTAACGGAGGGGCACAACTGATAGAACGACAAAAAGTTGAGGGCACAACTGATATTACCAAAAAGATAGGGGCATGACTGAAATTGCAAGATCTCGGAGGGGCACAACTGATAAAAACCCTATTATCATATGAGTAGCACCTCACGACAGTTGAGTAGATGGAGATAAGTGCCGCAAGGGCTTGGGCATGCACCATTGGATCACGTGTAGATGCCTTGAAGGTCACGACTCCAACGGATTAGTTGGATAATGCATTGCATCTAGCAGTCCGATTGTGTTCAGAGTCACTTAATGGAGTTGGTAGGTAGCACGGTTGGCGTTCTAGATTTCACACTTATACACGATATTAAAACTCAGAGTAGAATTGGATATGACCGCATCAAATTCTATTTCGAGTATTATTATTGTGAGAGGTGTTCTAGGATGTGGTTTGAAATTGGAGAAATCGATATTATAATCTTGTTCTAGTTGAACAAAGGCCCTTGAAGGTTTACTCAAATGACAAACAAGTTCCCGTGTAGCAGAGGTTTGCGAGTCGCGTACTTACATGTAGTAAAATATTACGAGAAATGATTCATGATCTGATATCAGTAATTATAATTGTGGACCGTTGTGAACTCTAATCAATATATAGAAATATCAAGATCAACGTTGTAGTCCTCAAATGATGATTAAATTAATAAATAAAATTAATAATCGTATAATCCCTTGTAAATTAGAATAATATGGTATATTCCAATTTCTACAATATATGCATATGTTACTAGACATAGTTGAGCACACAGATCTTGCTTATCCCTGCATCAATTATTATAATATTTTGTCTCGTTATTGGACAATATTCATAACGCTACCCTCGTGTGAACCCAACAAGTGTACCTTAGCAACAACCGTAACAATAGCGGTTTTTGTGGAGATTGGACCTTTCGCGTCATCTTGCACCAAACTGGGTGCGTTCTACTTAAAGTAAATTATTTATTTCCGTATTTTTTATGGTCTATTTGAGATAAAATGTAATGAGATATTTGGAGACTTTTTTCTGCAAAATTTATTATTATACATTGTATGTCATTTTGTGGACATGGACTTGATAATTATTATTAATGAGAATGGATGTTGGTATTTTATATTATTCTCATGTTGTTATATATATATATTCAAATGTTGATCTAATATGCATAAGATGGTTTGTTGAGTATCAGAGATCGTGTGCATTTTTGGACTGTATATCTGACGCTCCCGTCCCGTCAATTTCGGTAGCCAGAGGGGCGGGATGCCACAATAAAAGAAGATAAAAAGCAATAAAATCAGGAATAAGAACTACAAAGGAAGGGACATGGTGTGGTAATGGATTCTACAAACTAATAGGTGGTCGCTCTCAATTCCTCAACCAATTAAGAGCTAGATATGTGATTGGCACGTGATGCAAGGTCACGAAGACCTTGGATCCCTCCTCCTCTTCTCTGCCATCATTCATCGAAGGTTTTCCATTATTTGTTTTCACCCAAGAAATTGAAGAATGAGAGCCATGGAGTTGGTTCACAGAATTCAGATGAAACAAGCTTTCTATCTATGGTTGATTCATGGTAGATGGATGAGAGATGAGGTTGTAGTGCTAGTGGAAAGATGGATGTTCAGCAAGGAGATTGTGGCTGAAGTAGATCTAGCTAGGTTGGAGGTAAGGGAAAGACAACCCTTATTTTCAAAAAAAGCTCAAAACATAAAGTTATAGGAAAATTTGATTTTCCTACACTTTTCATAAAGATATCAAGACCTAATATATCTCATAATCCGCGATAAGATTTTTTTTTGGCAACTATAGGTTAGGAATAGTTGTATTTAACCATTTATTTTTAATATTATATTTTGTAATTTGAATACATTTTTATATATTATTATAATTTACATTATTAGGCACATATAGGTTTATTATATTTTAATAAGTTAAATTAAGCCATACATAAATACTTAGGAAAATATGTACAAGTGATGACAATATGTGCTCATATTAAATACACACCGTAAATCAATAGGTACAATGAACAATTAGATTAAAAATCGACATTCTAAAAATGAACCCTATTCATCCAAAGAGCACACCCGATAAAAAGTAGATGTTTAGTACTTAACTTTAAAAGTGGGTATGGTTTGAGTGGAGTTCATGCACCCTAGATATTTAGCTTTGAGTTCTGACATTACTAAGGAAACAATATTATTCATGCACATCTTGATTTTTTAAACTTACTTTTATATTTGTTCATATTTTGTTTGATTAAATCCAATTGGAATCAAGTAAATTGGAGTTCATATGAACTTTATAGAAAATGGGAAGATTCTTTATTTATTCATGGATTTTAAATGTCAACTTTTATATGTACACATGAGGCTCATTTCTATTTTTTTGGGATTTTCTTCATTGAACTTATTTGTATATTGATGTAGTACAACTATCCTATCAAGTATTTTATATAATCTTATCAGTTTACGTGTTTGAAGTATATATTTGCTTAAAAATTTAGGTCAACATATTAGTATGATTTAGTCACATATTCATCAGAACTAGGATAAAAATCTTAAATATATGTTCTTTCTCACCATAAATTATAGAAAATATTTTATAATCTATTTTTTAACATTGCATATTTCGTCCTTAACAAATATAGTTGCATACACACAAATATACACACCTACAAATATCTATATATTTATGCATTTATGTAATTTGTGTGCATATGTAAATGTATGTGTGTATCGAATCTGATCGAATTATATCGAACTAATTCAGGTTAATTCTGATTCTATTCATTTGTGGATCGAATCGACAAGTCAAGCGATCTAATTCTTTTTATTTTTGATCGTTTTTATTTTTTATTTAATGAATCCAAATCGACTTTGAATAATTACATTTAATTAGCACCTCTAGTCATTATCCATTTTGCAACAATCCCTAGAACATATGTGACCTTAAGCAACACTCCTTGCATCTGTCCACCATCGTTCCATCCTAATCAGATCTCGAAATTTGTTATAATCATTATATTGGATTTCGTCTAATAAACGATAAAATAAGGATTCATGTTATAAGTAACATAACCATACTCATAGAGCAATGATTCTTTTATACACAATAATACACATGTGCAAAGTACCTATAGTGTACGCATTAAAATGTTAAATAAGCAACCAATTTCTTTTGTACAACATTCCTTGGTAGAGCCCCATTAAGGATGAAAACGAATGTAAATATATTCGTATACGATCCGTTATCATATTTATTTTATATATTTTAACATTCGTATTCGTATTCATTTTAAAATAGATGTGGATATGGATATCACTTTGACATTTGCTAATATTCACATTCGTATTCGTATATTTATATTAATACATAAGTATAATAATAGATTTATTTATAACTGTGCGTAACAATATTTTATGATTGTATTCACCATTGTTGATATAAGTGTTGTGAAATTACTATATCTCGTATATATATTTTATGTGTAAATAATCCTAAACATGTATATTTTAGTTAATCTATTAAATATTTATGTTATTATTCGTATCCGATTCGTATTCGTTATTAAGGATATGATAACACATTTTTCACATTCGTTAATATTTGTATCCACATTCTTATTCATATTTTGAAATAGATAAAGATTTGATTATACATATATTTATATCCATATCCGGCCGTCTTCATCCCTGGCCCCACCCATTTCATTCATAGGGAAGCCTTATCTCATATCAATCCGGGCTAACCATTAGGGCTGGCTATCGAGCCTAACGAGCTGAGCCAGGGCTGGGCTCGGGCTCGATAAGCCCAACTGGGCTCAGGCTCGAGCTCAGGATCGATCGAGCCCTACCGAGCTGACTCGGGCTCGAGCCCTTATCGAGCCAGCCCAGGCTCGATAAGTCTTGAGCCAAGCCCTTTATCGAGCTCGAGCCTCTTATCGAGCTTGGTCTGGGCTCGAGCCTATTTAGACTCATTAAGGAAATATGTGTTTTTTTGGTGAAAAAGTATTTTGCCTAGGCTCGAACCTAAGAACTCCTTTTTAAAAATTGTCCACCTTACCAGTAGACCACTATCTGAGTTATATATAAAAGTTAAATTATAATATATATTGTAACATTCTGCTTGTTAATAAAAAAGGAAAAAAATACTAAATATCTAGCTATAACCTAGATTAACATAGATAAAAGGTAAAAAATCGAAGTCTACAACATAGTCCACCCAACATTGTTGTTAAATAAACAACATAAACACATAATCCACCACTAACAATGTTGAAAAACTAATACAAATAAAAATAAATAATTGTAGTTTCACAAATAGAATATATATATTCCTTATCGAGCCCGTTATTGAGTTATCGAGCTGAGCAGGGCTCGGCTCGGGTTCGACTCGATAAGCTATCGAGCCCAAAAATCTGGCTCGAGCTCGGCTCAATAGCTTAATAAGCCAAGTTCACGAGCCCTTATCGAGTCGAGCCCGAACCTGACTCATCGAGCCGTGACTCAATAGCCAGCCCTACTAACCATAGACATATACACACATTTTCTTTAATGAGTCGCACCTAATTGCTCCGAGGGACAAAAATGGGGATTTTATTTACGCAAATTACTCAATATCGCAAATGAACAAAAACAAAAAAAGCCAAAAACAAAAAATAAAAATCAGAGAGATCTTCCAATTTTCTTATCATTAAAGAATAGGCTCCCACTGCCGACCGCCACTGAGCTCGTTGGCAAATGGATGCGATGCTGCTGTCCTCCACCACCACCTTCCTCCCCCTCTCTCCGCCGCCGAGAGCTCACATCCCCAATCTCAGACAGCGCTTGCTGACGCTCCTCCCTCCACAGATCTCCAGGTTTAATCCACCAAACAAAACAATCACCCCTTTCTTCTTCTTATTCTTCCAAGAAACCGCTACCACTGTATTGTGTGAAATGCACAAGAACGTTCCGGATTATGTTAGGTTTCTTCCTTCTCCTTGAATGCTCGATTCCCGGAAGAAGACCTTCGACGATCTGAGATCTCCGAGCTCGAGTTCCGCTTGCCGTGGTTGCTAGAACTAACGAATCAAGGAAGAAAAGAGGGAGCAGAAGAGAAGAACAGTAAAGAGATCAGACAGAGAATAGGGAAGGCGGGAATGTCCACAATGAAGACCTTCCAATCCCAGCCCCTTTTGCTATTATTTATATATTCCCGGGACTACGGGGACCACTAGCAACAAACTACCAACAATTCTAACAACCATGGGAATACTACATATTACATATTCCTTATCAATTACTCCCCTCCTCCAGAAGAACCTTGTCCTCAAGGTTGAAATCCGGGTACAATGACGTAAATTCATCATAGTCAATCCAGGAAGCATCTTCCAGAGGGTACCATTGCCATTCAATTAAGAGTTGGGTAATAGCCTTGTTATGGCGTTTTACCATCCGTCTTGATAAAAGTTTGTACGGAATTTTGGTGGCTTGCTGAAATGTTTCAGGCAATGGAAAAGTATGCACAGGTTGAGTCCCATGTTGCTTCTTTAACTGCGAGACATGAAAAATAGGATGCACCTTAGAACCTTGTGGTAAATCAAGCTTATAAGCAACGAGACCGATGCGCTTAAGGACTTGAAAAGGACCATAAAAACGCGCTGAAAGTTTGAGGTTTAAAGTGACAACCAGAGAAACTTGTCGATAAGGTTGGATTTTCAAGTAAACCCAATCACCCACTTGAAATTCACGCTCTTTGCGATGCTTATCTGCCTGCAACTTCATTCGTTGTTGTGCTCGTTGCAAATGGAGTTTTAAGTCCGCAAGGATTAAATCTCTACTACGTAATTGATCTTCAACTGAATGAACAGCTGTTGTTCCTGAAACATACGAGAATGGGGTAGGAGGGGGATAACCATATACCGCCTCAAATGGAGTAATGCCCGTAGAAGAATGCCAAGTAGTATTGAACCAATATTCAGCCATAGGGAGCCATTTAACCCATTGTTTCTGTTGTTGATAACAAAAGCACCGCAAATATGTCTCTATACAACGATTAGTAACCTCTGTTTGTCCATCTGTTTGTGGGTGGTAAGAAGAACTAAACTTCAATTGCACCCCTTGTAAACGGAATAATTCACTCCAAAATTGGCTTGTAAAAACTGGATCTCTATCTGAAATAATGGCTTTAGGCAACCCATGGAGCTTAAGCACATTATCAAAAAAAACTGCAGCCACTGTTGAAGCACTGTAAGGATGTTGTATAGCAATTAAATGTAAATATTTCGATAATCGATCCACAACAACCATAAGGGATGATTTAGTTCCCACTGGTGGGAGACCATCAATGAAATCCATAGAAACTTCTTCCCAGATTTGTGATGGAATGGGTAATGGCTGCAAAAGGCCACCGGGAACAGATGTATCATATTTACATCGTTGGCATGTATCGCACGCACGGATGTATGCTTTAATATCAAGATTCATCTTCGGCCAAGTAAAAAAACGTTGAACTCGATGCAATATTTTATGATAACCTGAATGTCCAGCGGAAGGTGTATCATGCATTTCCTTGATAATGGATGGAACTAAATGGCATTGAGAATAAAGAAGAACATGATTTTTATAATATAGAATCCCATCCTTGTAAGAATATAGTGCTGGATCAAGTTGGCCTGCATTCCATTTAGAAAGCATATTAGACATATGCGAGTTTGTAGCATAAAGGGACTTCAATTGTTCCCACCAATCAGATATTGGCTTTGAGATAGCAAAAGACTGAAGTAACGATGGTTTTCGTGAAAGAGCATCAGCTGCTGCATTAGACTTCCCTGACTTGTATTCCAGACAAAAATCATACCCCAATAATTTGACAAGCCATTTGTATTGTGCCGGTGTATGAATCTTTTGTTGTAAAAGGAAACGAAGGCTCTGGTGATCTGTGCGTATTATAAATTTTCTTCCAATCAGATATGGACGCCATTTGAGTACTGCAAAGATAATCGCTTCCATTTCTCGCTCATATGCTGATAATGCTTGCTGTTGAGGAGAAAAAGCTTTGCTAAGGTAGGCCACTGGGCGCCCCTCCTGCATAAGGACTGCACCCATTCCAGTCCCACTCGCATCGGATTCAATAACAAATGTCTTCGTAAAGTCCGGTAAAGCTAAAATAGGCTTGGAAACCATCAGACTTTTGAGCTTGGAAAAGGCTTCTTGAGAATCAGAACACCAAGCAAAGGTCTCAAGCTTCAACAATGAAGTTAGAGGAGCTGCAATGATTCCATAATCCTTGACAAATTTCCGATAATATCCAGTAAGCCCTAAAAATCCTCGTAATTCTCTGTGGGATTTTGGAGTAGGCCAAGAAATAATCGAGTCTACCTTGGCTTGGTCCATAGAGACCCCTTCACTCGATATCACATGTCCCAAATAGTCAACAGTGTCTACCCCAAACGTACACTTAGAATATTTAGCATAGAACTTGTTCTGCAGCAAAATTTGAAAGACAAGTTCCATATGCAGAATGTGTTGAGGCATGTTGATACTGTAGACAAGAATATCATCAAAAAATATAAGAATGAATTTACGCAAATAAGGTTTAAAACAGATCATTCATCAAATTCTGAAAGGTGGCTGGTGCATTAGTAAGGCCGAAGGGCATTACTAAGTACTCATAATGGCCTTCATGTGTTTTAAATGCAGTTTTCGGAATATCAGCAGCATTCATTCGAATTTGATGATAGCCAGATCTAAGATCCAGTTTCGAAAACACCTTAGCACCATGTAATTCATCGAGCAGATCGTCAATGAGGGGAATAGGATACTTATCCTTGATAGTATAATCATTAAGAGCTCGGTAATCAATGCACATTCGCCAAGTGCCATCACGTTTCTTTACCAACAAAACCGGTGATGCAAACGAGCTATTGCTTGGTCGAATTATTCCTTCCTTCAAAGCAAGACGAACTGTGTCTTCAATTATATCTTTCTGTGCAGGAGAATGTCTGTATGGTGCTGAAGATACTGTAATGTTCTCATTTGACAGTGGAATACGATGGTCGTAGCTGCAGAGTGGAGGAAGTCCCAACGGAGTTTGGAAAACAGAACTATAAGTTTGAACTAAGGATTTCATCTGTGCATCCAAAATACCATCGCCAACTGGTTGGATTGACTCGGAATTGACGACCTCAGCTGCTTGGAGGTGAAGCATAAAAGCACTTTTAACATAACGGAGCTCCTTATTAGCTTGACCAGCTGTAACCATTGCGATAGGATTAGTAGAAATCCCATTCAATTGATAATCATGGCCTTGATAGTTGAAGCGCATAACACGCTCCTTGAAATTCCAGTGAATAGTACCCAACAACACCAACCAACTAACACCCAAAACAATTTCGCAGCCCCCCAAAGGTAGTATATAAAAATCAAGAACCATAGAAAACTTCTGAAGAACCACATGCACATGAGTACAAAGTCCCATGCAGTTTACTCGTTGCCCATTAGCTATCATGACTTGAAAGGATGGATCATTATTTAATGATAGTCCTAATTTATCTACAAGCCGAGGGTCCATGAAATTATCCGTGCTCCCAGAATCAATAAGTATACGAGCAGTAACTCCCTCCACCTTGCCAAGAACGCGCATAGTATTAGGACCAATTTTCCCTGTAATAGCATGATTAGAAATTTCAGGGACCTTATCATCATTGATGGACATTTGTAAAGGTTCTGCATCAGCATCTAAAAATATTTCTTCATCATCAGGTATAATCTGTACCACAAATACAGATTTACAGCGGTGATCCTTTGCCCATTTGTCACCACACTTAAAGCATAATCCCTTCTTAAGACGATCCTCATACTGTGATTGCGAAAGCTGACGAACAGGAGGTGGGGGTCGAGTTGGTAAGGGCAACAATCCTTTCGGATTATCACTTGAAAGAGGCCTTTTATCACGATATTGAGCTTTCAATTTGGCTTCTTGTAATCGTGCTAACTCAATTGCTTCTTCCAAAGAGGAAGGTCTTAGCATCCGAACCTCAAATTCGATTTCAGGTTTAAGCCCACTGAGAAATGTTCCCAGTAAATGTGCTACAGGAATCCCATCCAACTTATTGGATAATCGTTCAAATTCACGTTGATACGCTAACACAGAAGTTGTTTGCCGCAACTTACTTAAGACTCCATGAGGATCTTCATAAGCTAAATTACCAAAACGAGACTCTAATCCGCCAAGGAGAGACTCCCACGATTTCCCTAAACCATTCTTAGTGTACCACCAGAACCATTGAAGAGCTTCGCGTTCCAAATGGAATGAAGCCAGAGAAACCTTTTGGGTATCAGGAATTTGATAGAAACTAAAATATTGTTCAGCCTTATACCGCCATTCCATGAGCTCTGTAGATCCATTAAATGAAGGAAACTTCAACCATTTGTGTTTCGGCATACCTTGGGCGGATCCTCTCGGTTCTTCAACCTTGACGTCAGCCATCGCCTCAACTTTTATTTCAGCCATTCGGATATTGATCGTATCAATCACCAAGCGCTTGATGGATTCGAGATCGTCCGGCGACATCCTTGTTAAATTGGTGCTCGGAGCGGGCTCAAGACACCAATTGTTAGGTTTCTTCCTTCTCCTTGAATGCTCGATTCCCGGAAGAAGACCTTCGACGATCTGAGATCTCCGAGCTCGAGTTCCGCTTGCCGTGGTTGCTAGAACTAACGAATCAAGGAAGAAAAGAGGGAGCAGAAGAGAAGAACAGTAAAGAGAACAGACAGAGAATAGGGAAGGCGGGAATGTCCACAATGAAGACCTCCCAATCCCAACCCCTTTTGCTATTATTTATATATTCCCGGGACTACGGGGACCACTAGCAACAAACTACCAACAATTCTAACAACCATGGGAATACTGCATATTACATATTCCTTATCAGATTATGGTGCATGTTTCTAGGTTTCTCCTTATTGGGTGTCGCTTTTACAAGATTTTCCAGATTTTTATGGATTGCGCAAGACCGAAAAAAAGTGTTTCTTGATAAGGATTGATATGCAGTTTTTGCCCCCTTCCAGTTAGGTTAAGTTTGCCTTTTGGAATGGCAGGCTATGCTGCTCTGTCGAGTCTATGAATTAAAGGAAATTGAGTCAAATTTCTGCCTATGTGCATGTTGTGTTGGGATGTTAGATTAGATTTGGTTATGAGAGGCCTAATTTAGTCTAATCACATGGGTCCTGACTGGATTGCATGTGGTTGTGGGAGTCATAATATGAGGAAAATTCCTCCGGGAGGTATGTTTTGAAACATATTGGCTCTATATGATCGGTAATATTTTTTTTGGTTATATACCGTATGTAAACCGCCTCTTGAAGAGGCGGCTTTGATTTTAGCCAAAGCCGTCTCTTCAAGAAGCGGCTCTCAGTGGTATGTGCCACAAAAACTCCAAGGGGAAAGCCGCCTTTTGAAGAGGCAGCTTCAAGAGGTGGCTTTCACTTGTATGTAACATATGAAAACTTTAAGGACAAAGCCGCCTCTTGAAGAGGCGGCTTACCTGCGGTACATAACAAAAAAATATTGGCGACCGTATATGACCAATATGTTTGGAAATATACCTTCTGGACGAATTTTTCTCGTCATAATCTGTTGGGATTGTATTTGTGGGTATATAAATCAAGAGTAAGGTCTCTCATTGTAACACCCCAAACATAATAAACTCACAGAGAAAGTAGATTGTAAGAGTAAAGGCTTACTACTTGACAACTTGAGTTTAAGTTGTCAAGGGATCAATTTGGGGATCTAAGCTCGGGACATTATACTCATTGTAGTAGAGGTCTCTAGAGAGAGATATAAAAAAGAGAAATGAGAAAAGCTCCATAACGTAGAGTATAGGATCTTCGATAGGAGGCTTTGTACAGTACTGATTTTTTTTCTAGCAGATGTTTAGAGGCGATCGTCTGTCCCCTCATGGTTTTCTCCTCTTGCAAGAACTAAGAAGGATTCCACGCTAAATCATGTGTTCTTCGTGGTTGATTGTGTGTTTGTAATTGATGGTTGGCTTCTAGATCTTTGAACAAAGATTTGTGTAGAGATGGACACTTTAGTTTGCACATGTATTTGTGCCCAAGTTCCAATACTAACTATCTTTTGAAATGGCTTCGCCCATAGGAAAACAAATAGGTGTGTTTTTTACATCTTTTTTATGAATGGTGAATTTCAGTCTAAGCCTTGATGGATTTTTTCTCGATCATTAACCAAAATACATACATGAAAAACTATCGATATTCTCTGCGTTATTGAAATTGTAGAAAGATCAGTGCAGGTGCTTTATTTTAACTGCAGGGTGATTGTGACTTTGAAGTTTGCTCCACTCTATCAAGTTCATCCATCTTGCAATTAAAAAGTTGATTTTGGGAGAAGTGCAACTTGACTTTAGTTTAGCACGTTGGTTCGTATGAGAACGAATTTTAGAGCAAATTTGGGGTGTGACCTTGATCTTTTGCGAATTTGAAGCAGCAATGTGAGATATACCCTTAATTCTCCCAAAGATTTAACAGATATCATATGAAATAACCTGCTTTCTTCTTTTCCGCCAATGAAGTATGGTGAGTCCAACGAACTGTGCTCATATGGGATATCTTTTCTTCCTCTGACCTGTATGTATGACTGCACTGACGTAGCATGCATGTATTCATAATTAGATGATATGTGGGTGCACACGATGTTAAATTGTTACTCACAATCTAACCAAAATGATTTAGTTCCTTACCAATCATGGACATTTTAAATTGGTTTAGAACAATCCTTAACCAATATGAAGCTTAATCCACCTCAAATGCATTTTGCAGACATTGTTTACCATGTCTTGTTCTTAGTCCAAGGTCTACCGTGTGTGAAAAAAAGTATCATTGCATATATACACTCTATTCCTTCAGTGCCGATCCTCCTGACATGCATTCTCTTCGTGGCTGAACTTAGAACCCAAATGTTAATTACATCTTCAAATAGTAATTACTAACCTTGACTTGGACTTGTATAGAAAACTGGACAACTTAGAACAATGTCAGGCTGTATTTTATCAACCTATTCTTGTTTTGAGAATTTGCATAGGACTAAAAGAAGCTCTAGTTGATTAGTGTTAGAATAATTATGTTATTCTTGTTTTTAATTGTCCTATTTATGTAAATTACCCATAGAGCTTTTCTCCTATATAAGAGAGCTCTAGGGTTAATGGAATTTATCTGATTCATTCCCTCTCAGCATGGTATCAGAGCGACGGTCCTAGGCCGGAGTTCTTGAAACCTAACCCTAACCCTACCCCACCCGCCGCCCTTCTCTCTCTCCTTCTATCTCGAGTTCCTCGCCGATCGTCCCTCATCGCTTATCGCTGCTAGCCCTGGGGTTCTCATCGCTCTAGCCCCGCGCGAGCCCTCATCGCCATCTCATCTGCGCGCGCGCACCCTCATCGCCATCTCATCTGCGCGCACGCCCTCCTCGCCATCTCATCTGCGCGCGAGCCTCCTGAAGCGCGCCTGGCGACGTGAAGCCCTTACGCGCCCGGCGACGTGAAGCCCTTACGCGCCTGGCGTGCGCCTGGCGACGTGAAGCCCTTACGCGCAACACGATCCCTGTGCGATCAACGCGCAAAGTCCTGTGCGCCCTGTGCAACGTGAAGCCCTTACGCGCAACGTGAAGTCCTCATCTGCGAGCCCTGTGCGATCAACGCGCAAGTCCTGTGCGCCTGGCGACGTGCTTTCCTGTGCGCCAAAGTTATGTGCGTGTGCACCATATGCCCGAGCCGTGCTTCCTTGAATGCACATGTTATGTGCGCGTGACCGCGTTGAGTCTATGAATAAGTAGACAGTGTTTTCAGATTGTGTAACCCCGGTTACAGGTTATTGTTGTCGTCATGTCTGACAACAAGGTAGATCTTCCGTCCCTGGGTGCTTTCAAAGGTCCAGCACCAGTTGTGAAGATGGACGGTATGAACTATGAACTGTGGGCCATGCAGTTCATGAGTCTTATGCAATGCAATGGCAAGAAGCATATCCTCACACAAGAGGAACCTGTTGACAAGACTGGGGTTAACGCCTCATGGGAGGCTGACGATGCATATGCACGTGTATGGCTATCAGGTACTGTATCCATGGAGATAGCCAATGACATTCTGAGTCAACCCACTGCGAAGGCTATGTGGGATATCCTCGCTGCCACATATTCTTCAGCGAAGAACGAGTCCAAGATCTTACAACTTCAGCATGACATCTTTACGGTGAAACAGAACGACCGTCCTCTACATACCCTGTATACCTCTCTGAGGGGTATGTTTGAGAAGCTTCACGGGTACATCCCATTGACAGCCATACCGAAGCAGTTGAAGGCTTACAGGGACTCAGTGATGACAGGGGTGTTTCTAGCCGCCCTTGATCAGGAATACGACGCCGCCAGAGCACAGATTCTTACAGATGCTACCATACCCCCTATGGAAGAGGCCTATCGCAGGTTGAGCAGACTCTCCATATCTCAGGGTGGATCTCAGACGTCCTCGGCCATGGCAGCATCTCGTGGCAGGGGAGGATCTCCACAATTTCGAGGAAGAGGTGGTCGTGGAAGAGGAGGAGTGTACAGACCTCCTCGACAGCCGTGCACTTATTGTCGCAGGCCTGGTCACACTGAGGAGACGTGCTATTCTAAGCATGGGTTTCCTCCTACTACAGCACGTGTGGCGGAGCAGACTCAGCAGGATGGGGGTCCTTCCCATCTACCAGATCAGAGATTCGAGGAGTTTGTGGCGAGACTTAGAGAGATAATGCCAGATCAGGGGCAAGCTAGTACATCCGGATCTTCAGAGATAGCAGGTTCCGCATCAGCATCCACGTCAGGTACAACATATGCTCTCACTAGTTGTTACAGCTCAGATCTATCAGAATGGATCATGGATTCAGGAGCGTCTCATCATTTATGTGGTGATAAAAGGCAGTTGACCCCTGCGATACGGCTTCAGAATGTTCTTTATGCTCCGGATTTTTCAATGAATTTACTGTCGATTAGTCAAATCACTAAAGATTTACATTGTCGTGCCATATTTGACCCATCTGCTCTTGTGTTTCAGGACATCCTTACGGGCAGCGTGATTGGAACTGGCCGTGAGCAAGGGGGTCTCTATAGACTGGTGCAGTCTCCTTACGCTGGTATCTCTTCTGTTCGTGCTGGATCTGTCTCACCTTACACATGGCATCTCCGTTTTGGTCATCTTCCGTTGCAAAAGATGGTCCATATCCTTCCCCAGATTTCTCCCAGGTCTACTTTTCAATGCGAGGCGTGCCAGCTTGGGAAACATCACCGGTCGTCGTTCCAGAGTCGTCCAGGTCCGAGTCGTCATGGTTTGTTTGAGTTACTTCACTTTGATATTTGGGGTCCCAGTCGTGTCCCTGACCTTCAAGGGCATAGGTTTTATCTTGTTGCTGTCGATGTTTTCTCTAGACTATCTTGGGTCTTTCTTCTTAAAAATAAATCTGATGCTGGTCATGTTATTCAGTCTTTTATTATTGAAATAAAGAATATTTTCTCTGCTAAAGTGAAGTACATACGGTCTGACAATGCTCTAGAGTTGTGTAGTACCCACCTTTCCAAATTTCTTATGTCTCATGGGATTGTGCATCAAACGTTTTGTGCTTATACCTCCCAACAGAATGGGGTGGCTGAACGGAAGCATCGTCATTTGTTGGATATGACCAGAACCCTTTTGATTCAGAGCCGTGCACCTCACTCCTATTGGGGGGATGCGGTTCTAACTGCCTGTTATCTTCTTAACCGTATGCCTTCGACAGTGTTAGGGGAGAAGATTCCGTTCTTGACTGCGTTTCCCGAGAAGGATCTTTTCTCCCTAACACCGCGTGTTTTTGGGTCTGTTGCATTTGTTCATTGTTTTTCTCCTGGTCTTGACAAGCTCTCTCCCAGAGCTGTCAAATGTGTTTTTGTGGGTT
This sequence comes from Ottelia alismoides, assembly GCA_037367405.1. Classification (NCBI taxonomy): domain Eukaryota; kingdom Viridiplantae; phylum Streptophyta; class Magnoliopsida; order Alismatales; family Hydrocharitaceae; genus Ottelia; species Ottelia alismoides. The sequence continues at coordinate 445,582 of JAZKJV010006318.1, read as the reverse complement.
ATTCCAAAACCCAGAAGGGATATCGGTGTTTTGATCCAGTTAAACGAAGGTACTACGTCAGTGCAGATGTCACCTTCTTTGAGTCCATTATGTATTTTTCTCCTACAGGTGACAGACTCACTCACTCAGAGGAAGGAGACGATATCTATGTGCCGCCTCCACCTCCATCTATTCCATGCTCTACTCTACCACCACAGTCTACTCCACCACCACCACCACCGCCACCACCACCAGCTACTGTTCATTATCCTCAGGTCTATCAGCGACGGCCCTCTGCTCATGTGCCTCCTCCATCATCCAGCACGCCCGAGGTATGTACTGATCATTTGAGTTCTACTGATGGCACAGGTGATTTGGATGCGCAGATGGATGTACAGGGTACTGATGGTACTGTCACTCCTCCAGTCGATGACCTACATATGCCTATTGCTCATAGACGGCAGAAGCGTGCTCGGACGATGAATCCCAAATAAGGGATGGATTTTTGCTCTCAGGCATCGTTGAAGCGTTTGTCCCCGGACTTTCGCAAGTTTGTTGTTGGATTGAGCGTCAAAAAAAAGTTTGTTGTTGGATTATCTGCAGTACACATCCCACGGTCTTATCAAGAGGCCCTACAGAGCAGCCCGTGGCGTTTAGCTATGGAAGAGGAAATGGCGGCGTTGCAGTCACGTGGTACGTGGAGTATTGTGCATCCTCCACCAGGTGCATCCATTGTCGGAAGCAAGTGGGTTTTTACTGTTAAGCATCGGGCAGATGGTACGGTTGATAGATACAAAGCCAGGTTGGTTGCTCGTGGGTTCACCCAAACATATGGGGTGGACTATCAGGAGACGTTTTCTCCAGTAGCCCGTCATTCTACCTTACGGATTCTCATTGCAGTTGCTGTTGTCCGTGACTGGCCCCTGTTTCAGTTAGATGTCAAGAATGCTTTCCTGTATGGTGACTTGCAGGATGAGGTCTATATGCAGCAGCCACCAGGGTTTGCTGCTGAGGGGGAGTCTAGTATGGTGTGTCGTCTTCATAAGGCCATATATGGCCTGAAGCAGAGTCCACGGGCTTGGTTTCAGAAGCTCTCGGAGTTGATTGAACAGAAGGGCTTCGTCAGTTCTACAACAGATCATACTCTCTTTGTAAAGAGAGACCAGCGAGGTATCGTGATTATCTTAGTGTATATTGATGATATTGTTATCACTGGTAGTAATGAACATGGCATTCAAGCAGCCAAGGATTTTCTTAGTGAGCAGTTTGTTACGAAGGATCTGGGTACACTTCGTTACTTTTTGGGATTGGAGTTTGCACGAAATGAGCAAGGCATGGTAATGACACAAAGGAAGTATGTTACTGATCTGTTATCTGAGACAGGAATGGCAGGATGTAGACCAGCTACTACTCCTATGGATCCTAATGTTAAACTTTATGATGATGAGTCTAAGGAGGTGGACAAGAGACAATATAGAGAGCTCGTGGGGAAGTTGTTGTATGTCACCATTACCCGACCAGATATATCCTTTGCTGTTAGTAGGGTAAGTCAATTTATGGAGCAACCCAGACATGCTCACATGAATGCTGTTTTTATGATCTTGAGATATCTAAAGTCATCTCCAGGTGCTGGTCTTCTGTTTAGAAAAGATACCTCTATATCTGTCACAGGTTGTGCTGATGCAGACTATGCTGGATGCCCTAATGATAGAAAGTCTACTTCAGGCTTTATTGTATTTGTTGGAAGTTCACCAATGGCGTGGAAAAGTAAGAAACAAACTGTCGTGGCTCGATCCAATGCAGAGTCAGAATATAGGGCGATGGCCCAAGGTAGTGCTGAGATGATGTGGGTCAAATCTGTTTTGACTGATTTAACTGTTGAGGTACCTCTTCCTATGCATCTTAAGTGTGATAATCAGGCTGCCTTGTTTATAGCCAATAATCCAGCCTTCCATGAAAGGACAAAGCACATTGAAGTGGATTGTCATTACACACGGGACTTGATTCAAAAGGGGCTGATTTCGACGTCTTATGTATCATCAGGAGAGCAGATTGCAGACATGTTCACCAAGGCTCTTGCTAGAGGTCCTTTTCATCTATGTTGTTCCAAGCTGAGCATGTTAGATATATATGCTCCAGCTTGAGGGGGAGTGTTAGAATAATTATGTTATTCTTGTTTTTAATTGTCCTATTTATGTAAATTACACATAGAGCTTTTCTCCTATATAAGAGGGCTCTAGGGTTAATGGAATTTATCTGATTCATTCCCTCTCAACAATTAGCAGTGACTTGCACTATTATTTTCTAAATAATGGAGTTGATGCGGTCCAAATGACGAACAAAATGCAGTTGTTAGATCAGTCTTTCTTACTTTGCCAGATTACCTCTGCATGTATTTTTCTTGCATAAGTTCCTTAATAGTAGTCTAGTTGATCTTTGTATCTAATCACACGTTACTTTCCGTCCTTATCTCCATTTCCTGTGTATGTGTGTGCCATTGCAGTAACAAAGCTTCTGCAGCAAGTCATGGAACTGCGCGGGGCACCAACAGGAGAATGCATGTAGTCTATGCATCTAGCTCTGATCCTTCTGATGGAAAACTTAACAGAGATAAACCAAGAAGCAGCGAAACCCCGAAGGGCAGTGGTCCACCAGTGTTAACCATTTTGGCTGGGTTTCTGGTCTTTGTTTTGCTCCTGTGTGTAGCAGGATTTATTTTGTCATGGATCATTGGCTTGATTGTAAATCCTCCTCCATCACCCAAGTAAACAACACTAGTGGTTTGGTATGTGATTAATGATCAGGCTTTTTTCCGTCCAGTGGGTGAATATTTATTTGGTGTACTGCTGAGCGAATGCTACTCCTTTTTCATTTGCTCTCAAATTTGCTTTTTTAAGTCATGAATCAACTCCAGAGTTTTCCGTACAAAGCGTGTAAGTCAATAACGGTTGTCGGCTTTCTGTTTCCAGGTCAAGAAACAGCACCCACATTCTAGTAGGGAACAGGTTATGGTGTGCAGGAAAGTTGCAATGATCATGTGTTAACAAAATGCCCATATTTCCATTGAAAAAAAATCTACAATGATCCTGTGTTAACCCATATCCAATATTTTCATTGAAGATTCTAAGAATTTTTTTTCTAAGGGGATGCTGTTGTGGTGGGTTTGCACCTACAAAGAAATATTCAACAGAAAAAAAAACTGTCATTGGCCTTATTTTGGAGCAAGGCTGTTTAGGGGAGCAAACTAGAAGATAACATGCTCAAGATTCTTGGACAGGTGCATACACTAAAAGAAGGTTATACGCAACGAGCAAACTAATAGTTGTGGAGCAGTTTATCTTCCTTTTAACCAGGATTCAAATCTTGCCCTTACAAATTAAAGGGGAACAACCAATCTTAACTAAGAGAGGTTGTTGATGATCTTACACCAGGCTGGATGCCCGCTTTCTTGCACTTGTCAAGCAACAAATTAGATCATGAGTTTTGTTCAAAGTCTCGGCTCCGCTTAGAGGTGTGAGCCTCCCCCCTGAACCGCATCCGCGAAGGTGCCCTTACCCTAGAAAACGATAGCTTAGAGCTTCTGTTCAAAAGGTGAAGATACAACATAGGAGCAATTGCTCTTTAGGCTTGACAAACATTGATCAGTTGATAAACAAACAAAAATCTCACATTCCACCCAAAAGTATATAATTCAAATCAATCTCATCGGAAAAACAATTGCGAAGATGTCGGCCTAGAAGTTAAGAAAGCCGATGCTACCCACAATGATATTAATATCAAAAACTACAAGGGGAGAGATTAATATACAGACGTCAACGCCCCAATCAATCATCACATCGAGGGTAACATCGATGTTTACACCTGTTCATAAAAAGCATGACATACGATTGGGCACGCTAGTCCCAGAACAACAAACCATGAGAAAACACTTTCTTTCATGACGGAATGCCTTGCTTGTTAATATCATCATTTAAGTGTTTGTATCATAATAAGCTATAATGCCAGAACATCATTTCACTGCCTATCAATCGTTTGCAGCCCATTTTGCTTCTCTGAAACCCCTTCATGATCACCTATGGATCCTGAGAAATTGCGCCTTTGGTCAGAGGAGGCTGTAATTACTGGCATCCACACATCTGCTGTGCTGCTCAACAGTGACTGCACCTGTGGGTCAGCAGCCATGGCCGAAGAAATCATCTCGTCAACATCATCCAACTTGGCTGATAACTTGTCTAACTCCCTTGCTATTTCAAGCTGCAACATAGGAGAATAGACTTTAAACCAATATTATTACAAAACTTTGACAAGTTGCAGCAATGAAGAAGACATTTTCTTCTAACCTCGTCAAGAGGTTGTGAAGCCTTGGGCACTTTAGTGACCTCTAATCCCAGCGCTTCAATTTTAGCTCGGAGTTCAACTTCCTCTTCGTTAGTTAATGACTCCACCTAAAAAGAAGTACAAGTAAAAAAGATTAGACTGGTGCTCTGTGGACCATTACTGCATCAACGAAACACGACCAAAGACCTAATTATGTAAGACATGGAAAGACGCAAACACAACATTCTGCACAGTTGGGCAGTGACATGGAAGATGATCATTTCAATGTTTGATCAAACATAACAAGCCGAGCACAAGTGATCTAAAAATAAAGAATCCGCTAAAGTAAAAGTTTAGTCGGCATAATTAGGCAGTCGTGATCATTTTTTTTCAAGGAATACATATTTTTTTAGAAGCCAGAGGAATATCATCCGGCATGAGATGCCATCCATAATTTATTTAAAAGACAATAGACGCAACGGATGCAGCCCCTTTAGCACGACCATGACTCTCTTTTACAACACTTTATACACATGACTGCATCCATGATTAATGGAGGGTCTTCGTGCTATGCATCGTGTTTTCCACATAACATCGCCGACGTTTAAATACCACAATTTGCTCAACCCCAAATGGCTATGATGACCACAAGCAGCCAGCTCCTACAATGTTGCCTTGTGTACTAGATATCCCACATATGCCACTACATCTTCGAAGTTCACCTAAAATGCCTCTACTCTACTTGCCTTGATCCACATAGGCACATAATATGTCTTCTATCTAATCAACGCAACCCCCCACCCCATGTGAAGAACAAATAACTGAAATTATCCTTTCCCAGGTCACAAATATAGCAGCCACTATTGAAATCGCTGTCCCGCTTCCTCCAAAGCAGCATGGTGTCCAGCTCCTCCTTCGCCAGCCATGCATGCAGCCCCATTTTCAAATGTGCACTTACATTCCAAGGCGAAACTTGGTTTTGATGACCCCTGACCCGCAATCAATAAGCTCCGGAGACGGTAAAGCAGTCCTCTCGCATACATCTCCCGCTCGCACCCTCCGGACCAAACCAATTCCAACAATGTGAACAGTGTTGCAAAGTCTTCCTCTCTTCTGAGAACGATGCTGCGAGCCTAGGTAGCCAGACTTCTTCCCGCCATTTAAGCACCACCACTTGTTTGTCCTTGATAACGATACAAAGCCTGCGGAAAGCCTGGGCCAACACCCCCTTCCCCACCTAGTAGTCCAACCAAAATCAAACGTCCTTACTATTAGAGTATATACTAGATGAATAATTGGATTCTCTCCAAGATCCAGCTACTCTTGGTCCCAAGCTACTTGGTGCAACTCTGGATTGTTGATGGTCTCCCACGCGACTCCAACATCAATAGGAAGTGGTATACTAAGCTCTTCTTGAACGAGAACCACCATACCTCTTCGTCGAGCCCTGACAGCGATGTTGAGGAACCATGCTCTTTATCATGGTAACTATTAGGCGTCCTATCATCACATGTTCATGAAGATCCATTTGCAAGCTGCTGAGGAAGATTGTGGTTTCCAGGAAAACCCATCAGTGGTCACCAACCCTTAAACACGTGAGTGCCCACCTCCTATCTGAACCACTCATCACCTACCATGCGAAAGGCTGCCAACCGCTGCAACTCGATTGTCTCTCCGTTGAGAGTGATGTATCCACATTGTTGTAGCACGTGAGAAGCCTCATCATCGTCCATCTGCCAGGTCGAGGGAGCCTTCACATCTCATATCGGTTGCCCAAAACTTCCACTGCAAATCTACATCCATCTAGCTCCATTCAACAGTGATTCCATCGGCCTACTTGCAACACCTTCAACAACCTATGCCATTTCATCTTCTCACACTGCATATCATCTCAGGGTTCTTTGAAGGCAATCTCATCATCCTCCCACATTGGCGCAGCGAGCAACACGAAGAAGATGACGATCAAAACTAGAGGATAGGAAAAAATAGGAATCGTCGACAAAACTGAATTCAATTGCATTAACATGTCATGTGGTCCACCTCTAGACAAGTATGCATACTTCCAATCAACGAACATTTTCTCTAACTTCTCAATCAAAGGTAACCAGCCAGCGTGACATAATATCCCACCTACTAAAGAAAGACAAAGATAACGCAATGGTAACTTTGCCTGAGGGATCTGAGCCAACTCACACATACGTCTATCTCCCCCTCGTCTAAACCAAAAGGCACAAATTCAGATTTGGTGTCTCTAAGCCTCGAACAAAAGACTTCACCAAAGAGATTCAGGACCACTAGCATCCCCCTATAGTTCTCTGGACCACCTTTCACAAAAAGATCGTACCGTCAGCGCATTGAAGAATGGGCAAGGATAAATCGTCCCTCGAATAGTCATAACAGAAACCACCCATCACCGCCCGATCAACCATGACCAACAAAACATCATCCACCAAAATAAAAAGTAATGGGACCAGATATCAACCCTGACACATCCCACACTGAGACTGAGAAAGCCACCTCTAGGCTGACCATTGACCAGGACAACGCAAGCTAAAATCGTAATACAACTCTTCATCCATGCAATGCAGGTGTCCAAAAAACCTATCTGATGCATCAAAGTTCAAAGGAACCACTAATCACCACAATCATAGGCCTTTGAAAATCAACCTTCTACAGAACTGCTCTAGTCTTTTGCCTCTCCAATCGACCATAGCCTCCAAAGTCATAAAAACATCGTCCATCATCTACCGCCCAGGTAAGAAGGTACTCTCTACATGTGAGATAATCCTTTCCAGTACCCCTCTCAGCCGATTAGCAAGCAATTTTGCAACGATCAGGTGCGTCATATTAGACAATGAAATGGGATGAAAATCCTCCACCTTTATGGAGTCGTCCTTCTTGGGTAGCAAGAACAGGAAAGAGAGCTTTAACCGTTCAAAACCCGAATCTCAAGAAACAATTACAAAAACCATGGCCATCACCTCCCTCAGAGACCAAATCTCAAAACTCCCTGAAACGGAAAATCAGAAAACCATTCAGCAGCCTATGGCACCCATCAGGGTTAAGCACAAACATCACTTCCCTAACTTCCCGCAAATCAAAAATAACTTGTCATTACAACATCATATTTAGAAATCTAGGTAACCCCAGACCAAGCCACATGGATCCACCATATGGAAGATGACAACTAGCGTCCTTGTAGTAAGTTGTGATTGCTCTTGCTATCGTATCCTCCCTGTATAAAACCTCATTCCCAACATCAATCGCGTGAAGCCAATGACCATTGGGTATCGCATGAAAGAATATTGCATTCGAGTTCCCCTCCTTCAGCCTTCTGACACAATTTTTGTCTCCATTCCACTTCTCGCTACCGATCCTCTTTCTCGATTATCTTCTGAACCACTCCTCTGATTAGCAACTACGCCTCATCTAAGTCCCTAACATCCTCCAGCAGATCTAACCTCACCACCTCCTCTTGTGCAAGACTCCTCTATTGCTCACGTCCCTGCTTAGACTCCCTTCTGAAAGTGATCAGCTGCTCACGAAACGTAGTTAGCTTCATAGCCAACCTCCTAGTCGTCCATCTCTTCACCATCAAGCTTGGCCATAAAGAAACTACAAGCCCCTGAAACCTCTCTTCCCACATACAGGATCGCTCGAATCTGAAAAAAGGACCCCTCATAGAACCACTGTCCGGACAAAAGGGTGCGTGATCCAATTGCGATCAAGGCGGCGAAGTAGCATAGGCCAAGTGAAACATCTCCATCGCCTTAACAGAAAACAAAAGGCGATTAATAGGCGAACTGGATGAAGAGTTCCTCCACGTATACTTGCTATTGGTTGCACCTATGATTTGCAACACAAGATCTTCCACCATCTCCACAACCATTGCCCTCCTCTCAGGTTGACCGAAACCACACACGTGTAGTTGATCTTCTAAAGACATTATATAACAGATTGTAAGGTTGTATCCGCTCTTGCTCCGTCTTGATACAAAATGTCAAGGCTGATAGTGATTTTATTCCCAATGCGTTTGATTAATGTAGTATTGTTAGTACATTGCAATCTTTCACTATTATTCATCTTGATACTACATTTTTGAAAAGTCTCCCAATATATGCATTCTCCTAATACTAATCACCTCAAAGCTGCCAGAATAATTCTTAAATGTGCTAAAGGCATCGGCACTCATGGCTTGACATACCTCACGGACTCCAGTTTACCAAGGAATCACTGTAGTTAGAAGATTTTATGATACTTATTGGGCATGTGATTTAGATAGTCATCATTCCGTCACAGGTTTTTGTGTATTCCTTGGATATAATCTCATTTCATGGAAAAGCATAAAACAATGGAATGTTTCTGATTCTAGCATCAAAATTAAATATAGAGCTATTGCAACATTTTTCAGTTAAATTACTTGTGTCCATTTACTATTACCTTTTGGGATTACAACACCAATTCTAAAATTATATTTTGTGACAAAAAAAATACACAGCGTCTTAGCTAAGAATCATATGTTCCATAATCGCTCCAAGCACATCCAGATTAACCATTATTTTGTCCTTGAAAAGGCATAGAATGGAGAAGTAGATCTGCATCATGTTTCAACCAAGGTTTGAAAAAATGAAAGGCAGAATGAGGCGTTTTCCCTGGACGCGAGGCGAGGCGTCGAGACGTAAGCCTCAGTTTGTATAGAAAAATAGTTAGAAAAAGTATAATAAATATATTTATTGATGATATATAATATATATGGTATATAAAAATAATAAATATATTTATTGATGATATATAATATATAACAATGTAATATATGATGATATTATGAAGATAAGAACATGAAAAAAAGGATATGTCCATGCCATAAACCTTTCTACTAAATTTCTTCCCAATCAAAAGGAAAGCATTGGCTATAACTATCACTAAAACATTTTTATCAAAAAGGGATTGGCTATAGTTATCATTAAAGATATCCAAGTTGTTGATATGAATCATCCGATTTTAATCCTAATCGTATGTTCTATTGAACCGGATGAAGAACAGTATGATATTCCCCTTGTGCCACCATACCCATGTGCCACCATATGTTTATAGACCTTTAGAAACATATGAAAATACAAAGAGGATTAATTATTTTCTTTTACAAATGCTTGAAAAGATCCAAAAACGCCTTACCTAGCGCCTCGCCTCACCGCCTCGCCTCGACCGCCTCAAGCATACGAGGCGCACGCCTCAACCAGGGGGTCTGAGGCGATCGCCTCAAGGCGATTTCCCACTGCCCCGTTTCGCCTCGAGCGCCTTTGCGCCTCGAGGCACGTTTTTTCAAACCATTGTTTCAACTGGAGATAAGCTCGCCGGTATTATCACCAAAGTTGTTGTGAATATCATTGACAATATTCACACCAAATTGGGCTATTACAAGAAGCCTGGTAAGTTTGCAGGGGCTGATAGATATACACTATTTATAACTCGTAGTGTTACAGTTGCAATTGTTTTAATAACTCTTCGCACACGCGCATGTGTTTGTACTTTACACATTATGTAGGATTTCAGAACCTTTTTTATAAATAAAACCCTAGAGCTTCCTCACTAATCATTGAGTGAGTAACCATATGCCCAAACATAGAGAGGCGCACCGCCTCTCATGCTAGATTATCAAATGTTATATGATTTGTTTCTCATTTGATTCACATCAACACCAGTAAGCAATGTGGAAATAAATATCAGAGAGTTGTGTAATGGAATCTTAGAGAGATCCAATTATCCATCCAAATATAATATATATATTCTAATGCAAAAAATGCTGCTCGGTACGAAAGAAAACAGACAATATATTTTCACTCAATACATATTTTGAGGAGTTGGAACCTGCTCGATGTAGACATTGCTGAGAGGAAACCTACACAAGAAGATATCATTGGGAAGAGACATGTGCTTGGAGTGAATGTTCAATGAAGACAATCGACCTGAGGTAAGTGGACTGGATTGTTGTGCTTCATACAGTAAGATGATGGGAAGTAGAAGTATGAGACGATTACAGGAAATAATAGTAGAAGTCCAACCGAAGTAGTAGTATGAGCTTATGTCAAACATCAAAAGTAGCGAAGTCCTTTCTGTAATATGAAGATCTCGAGAATGGGCCTTAACCGATATGGTAACTTTAAGAAATGACCTTTCCCATATGAAGTCCTCGAGACTAACTCCTCTCATATTGGGATATCAAAGAATGAGCTTCCTTCGTATAAGGATCTCAAGAAGGGTTCTCACATAGGAACCTTGCAGAAGAGATCTCATTTTTAGGGCCACGAGCAGAGGAGAATGACAGAAAACAAACTCCAATGGGTGATCTCAAGAAAAATAAAAGGTATGCCCTACTCTACCCCCTTGTCTCCCATATTTGTTGGAACCTGATGATATTCAACAGAGGATGGCATTCTTTCATTCCATTTTTGGTCACTTTTTCCCCCTTTTGTGGATCTTTTTTGCCTCTCTTCTTAAAGCTGACATTTTCCTTTTTTTCTTGTTTTTCTTTTTTCCTTTTTTTGTCTTTATTTTCTCTCTTCCTCCTTCTAACTAGTGTTTTTCACTGCTCTTTTTTTAAAGAGCTTCGATCTTGTAGGTCCCAAAATAGAGTAAAAGCCATTAGAAAAAAGGAACAAAATCGGGCATGAAGCCCAACATATGAGGGCATCATCCCCACTTTTCTCTTTATCTTCCTTTCTTAGGGTTCCTATAGGGAAATCCATCACCATCTTTTGCCGCTTGGACTGATGCACATATGTCATTGCTCCAACTGCTTGCATTATTGGAGTAGCTATGCTTGCTTACTCGCTCGACGTTGATCAAGTCATCTGAGTACCACATGTTCTTGCAATCGCATGCCTCACGTGTGTCACCTCATAGCCATATTCGCATGTATGTCATTGTCTTTGTTATTGCTCTCGCAATGCAACCACTAACTGGACCAGATTGGGCATTCTTTTCTTGGATCATTACGATAACCAATGGAACCCCATGTTTCTGCCCCCATCATCGTTGGAGATGGATGGCGTCTCTTTTGCATGTGTTGCATGTCTGTTCATCTCTTGTACCACGTGTGTGCTTACCTCATATAGGCACTATTTCATCGCACCTTTCTCGTCGTTGCCTCATTGGTGTGCCACTTCTGCTTGATTGTTAGCAAGCCTTAAGCAAGGTGTTGCATCTTCTTCACTAAACACACACATACACATGCACACCTAGGAGCGCTCGTGACTCGTGTGGTAATCAGGTATCACCACCATATGGCGCTCTATCCGCATCAATCGTAACCGATGCTCATAAATAAATCTGTGTCTTTATCACATGAATTCAAATCGTGAAAACGTCAAATAAATAAAGTGGTGAAGCCTTCACCTACTCTAAGTAGGTCGGCTACATGGATTCTTGCTCAAATCCATGTTGTAAGATTTGACTATCTTTTATGATGGTTGTCGACTGCCTAACGCAACCCCCACAAGGGGGGATTTGAACCCTGGTCTTTTGGGCTGCACTACCACCAAACCATTCAAGTGGGTACACTGTCAAATAAATATATAAAGAAAATTGAATCTTAATCTGAACGAACGTCTAAAAGGACTTGATTTGATACTACGTTGGAATGTATACATACATAATAGAACAAAAATAACAAACATGATTTACGTGGTTCATGACGATCATGATGACCTCTATTCCATGGAAGAAGAAACTCTTTAGGTCAGATTTTCGTATTAGATTTCTCAAAAGATAAAAGGTGTGAGGTTCTTTAATAGCCCACCAACATACCTAATCCACCGCTAAGAAATTAACTAAACTAAAAGAATATTATAATTGATTCTTGGAGATATTGGTTTGGAAAAATTCGGAAAATATAATGGAATTTCAAAGAATTCACTAAGTGATTCTCTTAAAGGGTCGTAAATATTTCCTTCAAATCAAGACAAAGAAAGCTATCAAGTGATAAACCATGGATCACATCAATAAAGATGAACATTTTGGGAAGTAGGCTTTTATGCTACAACTTTCAAAAGTTTTCTTTACATCTTAATCGTCATCTGAAAAACTTCCATTGGAATGGAGATAAAGCAACTGAAGAATATTAGCAAAATTTTCAAAGACCTAGTGACCTTCTGTAACATCCGAAATCCGCCCAAACCTGAACTCGTCCGATTTTGGGTCCAATGAACCCAATAGCGTTGTCGGTCAATACTAAACAACCTAAAACGACCAATTGATCATAAATCAAAAGTCGTTCGGACGAAATCGACCGAAAATCGGTCACACCGTAACGCGCGCCGTGAAAAGCCGCGACGCAAATTCGGAAACCGCGAAACGAACCGAGACCGTCATTAGATCCGATTCGACGATACAAGACCAACGGAATCGACCGTTCGTCAATCGGAGGTCGTTTGATATTTTTAATTCGTAAAATTTAACCTTAAACAAAAATCATATCCGGAAATTTCGGCTATTCGAAACTCGACCGAAAGTATATCAACATTATACTCATTTTGATCATCGTTGAAAGACGATCAAATCAAGATACTTCGCATCGAAAACGGAAGTCCGAGGTGCGCGTACGGTAGATTTTTAAGTATGATAAATGGAGAGTTTTTTTTAAAAAAAACAAATAAAATACAATAAATGTATTTTTCAGTAAAAGACTGTTGCTGATTAAAGCCCATTTCCAGCCGTTGTTTTGTTTTTTTTCCCTTCTCTTTCTTAGCCTCCAAATGGCACTTAAAAACTCTCCACTTGTCAACCATAAGAGGTCTCTCCCTAAGTATATAAACCTCTTGAATCCTCTTCTTTTGTTCCCTATAATTTCCACAACGAAGGAGTGTTGTCTCTGCTCTCTGCTCCAGTTACTGCCCAGCCCTTTGCTGAAACCTCCATCCTTTGCTATTGCAAATTGAAGATCTGATTTCACTTAAAGCAAAATCAACAAGGTACAACCCTAACCATTCTCTACTGCCAATGCATGTATTCCTCCCTCTTTATTTCCTTTCTTTCTTATTTCTTCACTCCCAACTAGAGATCTGGTCCCAAATTCCAGCCCCTTTCTGCTGAATTGGAGATAGGATCCAAGGAAGTTTCTCCAAAAGCACATCTGCTTGCTCCATTGCTGAAATTCAGCAACTGCTCCTGGAATTGTATTTCATTGCATGCAAGATCAGCTCTCATCCCTCCAAAATTTGATTCAAATAAGGTACAAATCCCTTCCCTTTCCACTTGCTGCCATTCATGTGATTTCAACTCTCAAAAAGTTGCTAGAATTAAATTTAAATTGAGGATTTTTACATGCACTTGATCCTAAGATCAGACCTAAGATAATTGCTCCAGAAGTTGTATATTTTTATGATCAAAATTGGGGGTTTTGCATATAATTTGTTCCAAATTCAGATCTGGATAATTGCTCCAGAAGTTGTATATTTTTATGATCAAAACTTGAGGGTTTTGCATATAATTTGTTCCAAATTCAGATCTGGATAATTTCTCCAGAAGTTGTATATTTTTATGATCAAAATTGGGGGTTTTGCATATAATTTGTTCCAAATTCAGATCTGGATAATTGCTCCAGAAGTTGTATATTTTTATGATCAAAATTGGGGGTTTTGCATACATTTTATTCCAAATTCAGATCTGAATGATTGCTCCAGAAGTAGTATATTTTCATGATCAAACTTGAGGGTTTTGCATATAATTTGTTCCAAATTCAGATCTAGATAATTGCTCCAGAAGTTGTATATTTTTGTGATTAAAATTAGGAGTTTTGCATACATTTTATTCTAAATTCAGATCTGAATAATTGCTCCATAACTTATATGTTTTCATGATGAAAATTTATGATTTTACTCAAAATTAATTCAAATTTCATATTTGAATAGTTGCTTCTGAAATAATATATTTTCATGACTAAAATATGGGATTTAGGGTAAATTATGATAAGCTAGATGGAAATTAAAAGCCTTTTTAAGATATATACATAAAATTTTGGATTGAAAACTTTAGTTCTTTGAAAAATAATAGTAAGATTGACAACAATTATTTAGACAATTACAAACTACTGTCTACTGTGTACTGAGTTGGAATAATAATAATAAGTATTATTATTATAAAAAAAAGATGATAATCATCCGTGACCCTAAGGACTAGTTATCTTCATGAAATCATTCTTTTAAAATACTCTACCAATTATTGAGCACTATAACGAAGAGTTATTATGAGACACCCATATCTGATAAGTTTACCATAGAAGGGGGTTAAGAAGGGATTGAGAAACCAAATAAGTATGGTAGTGAATCAGTCGTGACAAATATTTGTGCCAGTCACGGTGACCCTTACTATAATAAATTTCTTATGATCTTAATCAGTAACCGTGAGGACCAATTAGTTTTACTATACCATCCTTAGGAATACTCTCCTACCTATTGATTATTATCAATAAGATCAATAATCCAAAGACACAGATCTAAAAAACCAAACATCAAAAAGATTGAGAAAGAATAAAGATGTCCGGAAGATAAGATGTTCAGGAATAACTGATGATAATCATTTTGCCGGTCATGACAACCTTTATACCTGACCGTGCGAGGGCGCGGTGACCCTCAACTGGGCAGGAGAATAGGAAGTACAGTTAGGACAGCGGCCGCCAAGTGCGCGGGTCTAGGATCCCAGTCTTTTACACGGTTTTACGCGAGCTCGCAGTGTTTTTATGCCTCATTGGGATCCTGACTTTAGACCAGTTCCGCTGACCCTGTCTTTTAGGATACCCAGGCGGGGGATCCTTGGTTTTCAGTTTTACGTACGAGCTCGTCCGCCCGTACTAGTCGGGCGGTTTTCTAGAGCGACTTTTCTAGGGAGTCTCTCTCACCCGTCTCAGTGGCGTAGTTGGGGAGTAGACCTATCCCTCTATTGGACCGCGCTTCCAATTAGAGGGCGAGACGGAAGAGCCATTTGTAGGCTTCTTCACCGCTTGAGTTTACCTCGCCAACAGACTTGGCGATTCTACATCTAGATCATCCATATCTATATCTACATCATCTGGAATTATATCTAAATCAATTGAAGTAAATATTTGGAGAGGTTATGATCAAAAGTTGAGATGGCTAGAAAATGATATATATATGTTTATACTCTTATACTCATGAATATTCAACTACAAAATAAATGTGTCATATGTGGGAAATTGTTGGGTTCTGGGGAAATCATTAGAAATGCATTACAAACAAACCCCTTTTTACTTACGCAAGTAGATGTAGATTTTACTGGTACCACCTTTCTACTTGCTTGCTTTTGCACATATTAAATGTCTAGTTATTTTTTTTAAGTTTTTGGGAGGTACCAGCAATGGCTGACGCCTCTTCTTTCCTAATGTGTTTGGCAGGCAAACAACCTGCAGTTCAGTAGCCGCTCAGTAGCTATACATGCTTCCTGGAGACAGAGTTTACACTAGACGGTATGAAGTACTTTGTCTCAGTTTTTGTCTAGTTGATGATGTAAATGCTATCTCTTTTGTATCACTTGGGATATATGTTGTAATATGGAAGATGCTTGTGCAAATTGTAAATGGATATGAATATTAATGAAAAGGAATTTTGGTGCCAAGTGTATCTCTTTTACTTTTGTGGTTATGTTATGGATGTGAATGTCATGTGGATAACTAGCCGCGCGAAAAATTTTCCCTGCTTTTCTGTAACTTCAAGCGATCTCATGTGAATAATAGTGCGAGTGTGTGATTAACGGGTACCCGGATCCTGAGGGGTTCACAGTTTGGTATCAGAGCAGTGGTACCCCGATACGCACATTCGCAGTATTTCTATTCCGATCGCATTAAGTTCTCGAATAGCGACAGTCTTCCGACTTGTCGTGAGTTCGAGAAGGGAAATATAACATTCATATTCAATAACCACAGATGTCACCAAGTTCATTTATTTTCATCTTATGTCCCAAGAAGAGAAAAGCATTTATGATAAATATCTGTCTAAGGCATTCTTATGACTAATTATGGTTCTCATGCAGAGCCATGGCATCTCGACCAGGTCAGGATACTTCTGATCAGCTGGCACGCATACTGAGCGCACTTACCGATCTTCAGCAGCAGCAGGCTGCTATGAGAGGCCAGCAGGAGCAGATATTGGCCCAACAGACCGAGATTGCTGATAGGCAGACGGACATAGAGATGAGATTTGAGGACCTGTCAGATTTCACGTACCATCCATCCCAGGATGGAATACGACAAGACCAGCACCAGTCCGTTGAGGTGGAGCAGCCTCATCCTGACGATCCACTAGAGGACATTCCAGAGCATGGAGCTGAGGAGGATGCAGACTTAGACAGGGAGCAGGACCCTGTTGACTTTGCTGACGAGGATGCACGTGAGTATTCAGCCATTCACAGGCATCAGTCGGTCTTCACTTCTTATCAGCGGGCCAACATACCCTTATTCGAGGGCACAGGTCCACCAGATGATGCTGAGCAGTGGCTGAAGAGAGTGATGAAGGTGCTCAGGGCGATTCATGCGCCACGAAATACGTGGCTATCTTTCATAGAGTATTCACTGACAGACTTCGCCGAGCGATGGTGGGAGGCCGTAGCGTCCGAGTTAGGCCGAGAGCCTACTTGGAATGATTTCGAGACAAAGTTCAGAGCCCACTTCTTTTCTGCGAAGTGGAAGGAGTCCCAGCGCCGACTATTTGCAGAGCTTCGTCAGGGACAGATGACCGCCAGAGATTACTTTATCCGATATACAGAGCTGTCACGACATACACGAGCAGCTGGCGCATTTCCAGAGGAGAATCTGGAAAAGTTCATTGGTGGCATGCGAGAGGAAGTACAGGAGAAGCTGGCAGGATTACACATCACTTCTATCTCCGAGGCTACCGATGCTGCGGAGAAGTTCGAAGACATCAGGGGGAGACGTTTCGGGAGCTCGTCTGGAGCAGCGCCTAGACCGTGACGATCTTTTGGACCGATACGTCGACCATTTCAGCAGCAGAGGTCAGACAGACGGTTTCGACCTACAGGTTCGTCCTTCACAGGCAGTGTTCGCTCTACTCCATCGACTACTCTAGGAGGAGCACTCGCCGGACGTGGCACAGAGCCCGCTCGACCATCTGGGTCGCAGCGAGTAGACCGACCACCAGCCGGACCAGCTCGGAGCACAGGCATAGCTACTCCACCTACCAGGCCAGTCAGATGCTATCGATGTCACGAGTGGGGACATTACCGAGCACAGTGCCCACAGGCTTCTGGCGAGCCTCAGCCACAACCTTCACAGTCACCGCCTCAGACACAGCGTTCAGGGAGTTTCCGTGGCAGGAACTCTAATTTTAGGCGACAGCAGCAGAGACAGACGCAGAGTGTGGCGGGATCTAGTGCTGCATCAGCCAGGCAGGGACAGTTACATGCCGTTACTGAGGAGCAGGCATGTTCAACGGCTACTGTGGTGAAAGGTATGGTCTCAGTCTTGGGCCGACCTTTCCATGTTTTATTCGATTCCGGCGCGACACACTCTTTCCTTGCTTCGAGGTTGCTTGTTTCTCTAGATAGAGTTGCAGAGACGCTATCGTCTCCATATCACATCCGAGGGCCAGGTGGCCAGTTATTTGTCATATTCCTGATAGTCAGGCACTTGCCCGTACTGATTGGCGGTCACGAGATGATCGCAGATTGTCTACTTCTGCAGCTTGATGAGTTCGACTTGATTTTGGGCATGGATTGGTTATCCACTCATCATGCACTAGTTGATTGTTTTAGGAAGACAGTTGTCTTCAGGATTCCAGGTTTACTCGAGTTTACTTTTGAGGGTACTTTGCATGACTCCACCATGGAGTACATTTCAGTGTTGCGAGCTCGGCGACTTGTTGACCAGGGTTGCGATTCATATCTTGCTTTTATTCGGGAGGTATCTGATCAGGAGCCGATGATACAGGACATCCGAGTAGTATCTGAATATCCAGATGTTTTTCCTGATGAGCTATCAGGATTACCTCCAGAGAGAGAGATCGAGATCACATTGCTGCCAGAAACACAGCCGATCTCTATGGCACCTTATCGCATGGCATCAGCCGAGTTGAGGGAGTTGAAGGTACAGTTACAGGAATTACTTGATTTGGGATTTGTGAGGCCGAGCACTTCACCTTGGGGTGCTCCGGTTCTATTTGTTAAGAAGAAGGATGGATCCATGAGAATGTGCATCGATTACCGTCAACTGAACAAGAGAACGGTGAAGAACCGTTATCCTTTGCCACACATCGATGATTTATTTGACCAGCTCCAGGGATCTTCGGTTTTCTCGAAGATCGATCTTCGATCAGGCTACCATCAGCTGAGGATTCGCGAGTCGGACATTCCGAAGACAGCCTTCAGGACTCGCTATGGACACTACGAGTTTGTGGTGATGCCGTTTGGACTCACCAATGCACCTGCGGCTTTTATGGATATGATGAACCGTATCTTCCGTCCATACTTGGACAAATTTGTAGTGGTGTTCATCGATGATGTACTCATCTATTCACGAAATGAATGGGATCATGCAAATGATCTACGGATTGTCTTAGATACATTGAGGAAGCACAAGCTATATGCCAAGTTGAGCAAGTGCGAGTTCTGGTTATCGCAGGTCTCATTTCTCGGGCATATCATTTCTGGAGCAGGCATTGCAGTTGATCCTACGAAGATAGATGCAGTTATGTCTTGGGAGCAGCCCAAGACTGTCACGCAGATTCGGAGCTTCCTTGGGCTAGCAGGTTATTACAGACGCTTCGTCAGCGGATTTTCACGTATTGTTCGCCCTCTGACACGACTGACGCAGAAGGGAGTTCCATTTATTTGGGACGATTCATGTGAGCAGGCCTTCCAGACACTGAAGGAGAGATTGACTACATCGCCTATTCTTGCTCTTCCTTCAGGCACTCAGGATTATGCAGTCTACATAGATACATCTGGGGAAGGTCTGGGAGCAGTGTTGATGCAGAGAGGACAGGTGATTGCTTATGCATCACGGCAGTTGAGACCGCACGAGCGGAACTACCCCACACATGACTTGGAGTTGGCGGCAGTTGTCTTCGCCTTGAAGATCTGGCGTCACTATCTTTATGGGGTGAACTTCGAGATTTTCACGGATCACAAGAGCCTAAAGTACATCTTTGATCAGAAGGAGTTGAACATGAGACAGCGCAGATGGCTCGAGCTGCTGAAGGATTATGATTGCACGATCTCTTACCATCCCGGTAAGGGAAACGTGGTGGCTGATGCACTTAGCAGGAGAGCGCATGCTGATGGTACGACGAACTGGCTATACACGTGGGATACGCTTGCTGCTTTGACCGATTAGCATCCTCAGGAGAGCGCATCCATTTCTACCGTCGTGCCTCCACGATACAGTAGTCTTTGGGATCGTATTGTAGAGGGCCAGAAGACCGATCCTTGGATCCGAGATAGATACATGCGCGCCATCAAGGATGAATTTGATGATTTTGTCATAACAGAGTCTATTTTATGGAAGGCAGGACGGGTTGTTGTACCCAATGACGAGCAGCTTCGCAGAGACATTCTGGATGAGGCGCACAGTTCACGGTTATCTATCCATCCAGGTAGCACGAAGATGTACCGTAACCTGCGTCGACATTTCTGGTGGGATGGGATGAAGCGCGATGTGGCGCTACATGTTAGCAGATGCATGACCTATCAGATGGTCAAGGCCGAGCACAAGAGACCACCAGGATTACTGCAGTCTCTACCCATTCCCGAGTGGAAGTGGGAGAGCATTTGTATGGATTTTGTCACAGGTCTGTCGAAGACACCAGGTGGCCATGATTCTATATGGGTCGTTGTTGATAGGTTGACCAAGTCAGCCCATTTCATACCTGTCAACACGACTTACACTCCATCCAGGTTGGCCAAGCTCTATGTGCAGAACATTATCAGGCTGCATGGTATACCACGAGAAGTGGTGTCTGACAGGGATTTGAGATTTACATCTCATTATTGGCATCAGTTCATGTCAGCACTACAGACAGAGCTGAAGATGAGTTCTGCATACCTTCCACAGACTGACGGGCAGAGTGAGCGCACCATTCAGACGCTTGAGGATCTACTTCGTGCATGCACTTTGGAGTGGAAAGGGTCCTGGAAGGACCATCTGCCGTTAGTGGAGTTCACGTACAACAACATCTATCATTCCAGTATTGGCATGGCACCATTCGAAGCCCTATACGGGCGGAGATGCCTCACACCTCTCAGTTGGCGTGAGGTAGGTGATCATGCTCTCTATTCCGTAGATCTCCTGGAGGAGACTGCGAGAGCTGTTGATCTTGTGAGACGGAGGCTTCTGACGGCACAGAGTCGCCAGAAGAGTTATGCAGACCGTCGGAGGAGAGACTTAGAGTTTCAGGTAATCTAATTATTTTCTCCTCATCCACTCAATTATGATATATATGTGTTCAACTTAATCTCATACTAATGACATTCCTATAAATTATAGTTTGGAGATTGGGTATTTCTCCGTGTATCTCCCATGAAGGGAGTGCAGAGATTCGGGGTTCGTGGCAAGTTGGCGCCGCGATATGTTGGACCGTTCGAGATTCTGGCTAGAGTGGGGAAGGTTGCTTACCGAGTAGCTCTTCCTCCACATCTTTCTGCTATTCACGATGTCTTCCATATATCCAACATGAGGAAGTATGTCCACGACCCTCGACACATTATCAGTTACGAGAATCTCGATGTAGAGCCGGACCTGACTTATGAGGAGAAGCCAGTCCAGATACTTGACCGCGCTGAGAAGAAGCTTCGCAACAAGGAGATTTCATTGGTCAAGGTTTTATGGCACCGACACGGCATCAAAGAGGCAACATGGGAGACCGAAGCCGACATGCGGGCAAGATACCCGCAGCTTTTCTAATGTAAGCATCAAAACAAGCTTTTGTAATTAGATACATGGTATATGTATGGCTTGTTTTCTCTTTGAGGTTTTTATGGGTTTAAAACCCTTTGAGGTTTTTATGGATATAGGAAATTCCAACAAGACACCTAATAGCCTTAACTCGAGTCTCGAGGACGAGACTACCTTTGAGGTTTTTATAATTGTAACATCCGAAATCCGCCCAAACCCGAACTCGTCCGATTTTGGGTCCAATGAACCCAATAGCATTGTCGGTCAATACTAAACAATCTAAAACGACCAATTGATCATAAATCAAAAGTTGTTGGGCGAAATCGACCGAAAATCGGTCACACCATAACGCGCGCCGTGAAAAGCCGCGACGCAAATTCGGAAACCACGAAACGAACCGAGACCGTCATTAGATCCGATTCGACGATACAAGACCAACGGAATCGATCGTTCGTCAATCGGAGGTCGTTTGATATTTTTAATTCGTAAAATTTAACCTTAAACAAAAATCGTATCCGGAAATTTCGGCTATTCGAAACTCGACCGAAAGTATATCAACATTATACTCATTTTGATCATCGTTGAAAGACGATCAAATCAAGATACTTCGCATCGAAAACGGAAGTCCGAGGTACGCGTACGGTAGATTTTTAAGTATGATAAATGGAGAGTTTTAAAAAAAATAAATAAAATACAATAAATGTATTTTTCAGTAAAAGACTGTTGCTGATTAAAGCCCATTTCCAGCCGTTGTTTTGTTTTTTTTTTCCTTCTCTTTCTTAGCCTCCAAATGGCACTTAAAAACTCTCCACTTGTCAACCATAAGAGGTCTCTCCCTAAGTATATAAACCTCTTGAATCCTCTTCTTTTGTTCCCTATAATTTCCACAACGAAGGAGTGCTGTCTCTGCTCTCTGCTCCAGTTACTGCCCAGCCCTTTGCTGAAACCTCCATCCTTTGCTATTGTAAATTGAAGATCTGATTTCACTTAAAGCAAAATCAACAAGGTACAACCCTAACCATTCTCTACTGCCAATGCATGTATTCCTC
This sequence comes from Ottelia alismoides, assembly GCA_037367405.1. NCBI lineage: Eukaryota > Viridiplantae > Streptophyta > Magnoliopsida > Alismatales > Hydrocharitaceae > Ottelia > Ottelia alismoides. Next base: position 423,322 of record JAZKJV010006318.1, on the reverse strand, counting down.
CCTCTTTATTTCCTTTCTTTCTTATTTCCTCACTCCCAACTAGAGATCTGGTCCCAAATTCCAGCCCCTTTCTGCTGAATTGGAGATAGGATCCAAGGAAGTTTCTCCAAAAGCACATCTGCTTGCTCCATTGCTGAAATTCAGCAATTGCCCCTGGAATTGTATTTCATTGCATGCAAGATCAGCTCTCATCCCTCCAAAATTTGATTCAAATAAGGTACAAATCCCTTCCCTTTCCACTTGCTGCCATTCATGTGATTTCAACTCTCAAAAAGTTGCTAGAATTAAATTTAAATTGAGGATTTTTACATGCACTTGATCCTAAGATCAGACCTAAGATAATTGCTCCAGAAGTTGTATATTTTTATGATCAAAATTGGGGGTTTTGCATATAATTTGTTCCAAATTCAGATCTGGAAAATTGCTCCAGAAGTTGTATATTTTTATGATCAAAACTTGAGGGTTTTGCATATAATTTGTTCCAAATTCAGATCTGGATAATTGCTCCAGAAGTTGTATATTTTTATGATCAAAATTGGGGGTTTTGCATATAATTTGTTCCAAATTCAGATCTGGATAATTGCTCCAGAAGTTGTATATTTTTATGATCAAAATTGGGGGTTTTGCATACATTTTACTCCAAATTCAGATCTGAACGATTGCTCCAGAAGTAGTATATTTTCATGATCAAACTTGAGGATTTTGCATATAATTTGTTCCAAATTCAGATCTAGATAATTGCTCCAGAAGTTGTATATTTTTGTGATCAAAATTAGGAGTTTTGCATACATTTTATTCTAAATTTAGATCTGAATAATTGCTCCATAACTTATATGTTTTCATGATGAAAATTTATGATTTTACTCAAATATAATTCAAATTTCATATTTGAATAGTTGCTTCTGAAATAATATATTTTCATGACTAAAATATGGGATTTAGGGTAAATTATGATAAGCTAGATGGAAAATAAAAGCCTTTTTAAGATATATACATAAAATTTTGGATTGAAAACTTTAGTTCTTTGAAAAATAATAGTAAGATTGACAACAATTATTTAGACAATTACAAACTACTGTCTACTGTGTACTGAGTTGGAATAATAATAATAAGTATTATTATTATAAAAAAAAGATGATAATCATCCGTGACCCTAAGGACTAGTTATCTTCATGAAATCATTCTTTTAAAATACTCTACCAATTATTGAGCACTATAACGAAGAGTTATTATGAGACACCCATATCTGATAAGTTTACCATAGAAGGGGGTTAAGAAGGGATTGAGAAACCAAATAAGTATGGTAGTGAATCAGTCGTGACAAATATTTGTGCCAGTCACGGTGACCCTTACTATAATAAATTTCTTATGATCTTAATCAGTAACCGTGAGGACCAATTAGTTTTACTATACCATCCTTAGGAATACTCTCCTACCTATTGATTATTATCAATAAGATCAATAATCCAAAGACACAGATCTATAAAACCAAACACCAAAAAGATTGAGAAAGAATAAAGATGTCCGGAAGATAAGATGTTCAGGAATAACTGATGATAATCATTTTGCCGGTCATGGCAACCTTTATACCTGACCGTGCGAGGGCGCGGTGACCCTCAACTGGGCGGGAGAATAGGAAGCCCAGTAGGGCAGCGGCCGCCAAGTGCACGGGTCTAGGATCCCAGTCTTTTACACGGTTTTACGCGAGCTCGCAGTGTTTTTACGCCTCGTTGGGATCCTGACTTTAGACCAGTTCCGCTGACCCTGTCTTTTAGGATACCCAGGCGGGGGATCCTTGGTTTTCAGTTTTACGTACGAGCTCGTCCGCCCGTACTAGTCGGGCAGTTTTCTAGAGCGACTTTTCTAGGGAGTCTCTCTCACCTGTCTCAGTGGCGTAGTTGGGGAGTAGACCTATCCCTCTATTGGACCGCGCTTCCAATTAGAGGGCGAGACGGAAGAGCCATTTGTAGGCTTCTTCACCGCTTGAGTTTACCTCGCCAACAGACTTGGCGATTCTACATATAGATCATCCATATCTATATTTACATCATCTGGAATTATATCTAAATCAACTGAAGTAAATATTTGGAGAGGTTATGATCAAAAGTTGAGATGGCTAGAAAATGATATATATATGTTTATACTCTTATACTCATGAATATTCAACTACAAAATAAATGTGTCATATGTGGGAAAATGTTGGGTTCTGGGGAAATCATTAGAAATGCATTACAAACAAACCCCTTTTTACTTGCGCAAGTAGATGTAGATTTTATTGGTACCACCTTTCTACTTGCTTGCTTTTGCACATATTAAATGTCTAGTTATTTTTTTTAAGTTTTTGGGAGGTACCAGCAATGGCTGACGCCTCTTCTTTCCTAATGTGTTTGGCAGTCAAACAACCTGCAGTTCAGTAGCCGCTCAGTAGCTATACATACTTCCTGGAGACAGAGTTTACACTAGACGGTATGAAGTACTTTGTCTCAGTTTTTGTCTAGTTGATGATGTAAATGCTATCTCTTTTGTATCACTTGGGATATATGTTGTAATATGGAAGATGCTTGTGCAAATTGTAAATGGATATGAATATTAATGAAAAGGAATTTTGGTGCCAAGTGTATCTCTTTTACTTTTGTGGTTATGTTATGGATGTGAATGTCATGTGGATAATTAGCCGAGCGAAAAATTTTCCCTGCTTTTCTGTAACTTCAAGCGATCTCATGTGAATAATAGTGCGAGTGTGTGATTAACGGGTACCCGGATCCTGAAAGGTTCACACCTTCATCCTTAGGAAGATATACGATCATAAAATTACTCAATTAGGTGAATCGTTGTCTATCTCTTCTTCTGCACAGATATTCGTTCTTTCAGAAAAAAATTAATTGAAGATACTGTTCTGACAGCCCTCGGAGAAGGATTGATTATGCTCAGTACAATCTCATAAAAAATCTGATGGTACTTGACTGATGTATATGAATGCAGTAGGCTGTTATACCCAAGACAACTTTAAAAACTCGTGAAGGCCATTATAAATATACACGATGCCATTTGGACTCTTGCCCATGTCAGATTTCAAGGTTTGATGAATGTTTACATACTTGCACAGATTTTCTTTGATATTCTTTGATAATATCTTAGTTTACAGCTTGAGCTTCACTCAACATTTGCAACATCTATGGATTATTCTTCACACCTTGTTGCAATATCTATCCTAAGCATTTCAAGCATAAATCTGGAGTATGCCAAGTAAATATTTGGGACATGATTTCTGCTAATTAAGTAGCAATAGAGGATGCAAAGGTGGATTTATATTAATTCTCATCTGAAACCATGACCAATTAAATATGTTAAGCTTTTTCAGGCATTACAGGAAAGTTGTCCAAAGACATCACATGATAATTTCACCGCTTATTGATATCTTGAAAAAAGAAACCTTTACATTGTCTATTCATGCTGCTGCAACATTTATCCACCAAAAGAAAATGATTGACATCCAATCCAGGCTTAGACCTTCCCGATTTTACTAAACCTTTTTATAGTTGAACTTAATGATAGTGGAAAACGAACTGGAGCAGTGAGTGGACTAAGGATGGTCATCTAATAGCCAAGCTTTTTTTCTCAGACACAAAGCTCTTTCAATATATGGAGGAAAGATGGAGGCCATGGTTTCTTCACTTCCCGAATGGTGGGCTTACTTGATTGGCAGACAATTCACTATTTGAAAAAATCATCTAAACCAACAAACTGTAAAAGAAGATTGATACCCAACTCAAAATAAGTCACTAAATAAACCTTAATAAGTCACTGAATAAACTTTTGGGGTTGGATTTTGTTTGGAGAACAAGATGGGGAAACACAATCAAGCACCAGATGCCTAATCTCGTAGATGAGGATTCTCAATTGCACGCCATTTATACCACACATCATAAATTTGCAGAATAGTATAAAAGCAATGTATCGCTAGATGCAGAGATGCATAATAGATCGATATGAACATCATGAGCTATCCCGTAATAAAACCACGTGTTGTTGATATCTCCTTCTTGGTTTCTTCTTCCATAACCCGAGCTTGGAGAAGGAAGCTCAATTTCATGAATTAGTACCCCAGAGAATAGTTGTTTATTGAGTTCTCATCTTTACTCTAACGGAGACAGATTGATTTAAAAAATGTACTAAGCCTTCTCCCACTATAAGTAGGGTCGGCTACATGAATTCTTGCTCAAATCCATGTTGAAAGATTCGACTATTTTTTACGCTGGCCGTCGACTACCTAACGCAACCCCTGCAAGAGTGGGATTTGAACCCTGGTCTTTTGTGTGGAGACATATTGATTTATTACAAAGAAATATTTTAATACACGTAAATTGTCCAATTAATGATCAGATAATCAGTGAAATGCATGATACATTCTTTGTAGGGTATATAGGTTCCCATAGTTACTTGCCAAAGGATAAGCCCCTGCCAGCCTTCTTCAGCCAGTTCCCTATCCCAAAAAATATATAGGAATGTCTCCAAGAACTTCATTGATGGACTTCCTCTTCTAAATGGGAGGACAACAGTTTTCATTCAGACTGGCTTCCAATGTACATTCATTTAATTCCTCTGAAGCATCATTATTTGGCATTAGCAATTGCTGAAATATATATTCATAATGTGGTTAAGTCGCATGGGTACATTGGGTAGCATGAGTTCATTACTGATGGGGACCCAAATTTCAGAAATAACCTCTAAACAGAACCATTCACATTCAGCCAGGGTATCAAACTAAAGATGAACTCGGACCACAACTTACAAGTGCATAGTCAAGCGTAAATGGTTAATAGCTTGCACCAAAACATATTATGATGTTTCCGTCATCAGTAAAAGCTCGAATGGTTCAAATGGATCTCATTGGTAGAAGTTTGGTGTAATACAACTTAGCATTCTTCTACTGGGATAAATGCATTTGAAGCTGTTTATGGGATGTCACCACCCACTTCCTATTCTTAATATTCCTATATATGGAAAATCAACACTTCAAGCAAGCAAGGAAAAATTAGTGAGTCATGATTCTATTTTAACAGATTTGAAACATCACATGCAAACATCACAACAGTGCATGAAGCAAAAAACACAACATGAACATGACTGACAAAGACTAATTGGTAAGTGGGTTTAATTAAAGTTTTAATTATATTATCAGACCTAACTGGGTTTTACCCAATCACAAGTGCCTGTTTTTAAAGTCCTTATCAAGTTAAAGAAAAGATGTGAAATGTTACTTACAAGTTGAAACTACCTACACGTTTTTCCATACATCATATTTTCTATATATCTCAGCTAAAAAAAGAATGGGCACTATCTTGTTCCCAAATATCCACTTCCAGATATTTCAGGAGCCAATCTGCATTCCATCTAAATTCTTTGCAAAAAGCATGCTCAAGAAAAAATCACGGCAAGGATACAACTGCAGATTCTGTGGGAAAGGCATCCTCTTGAAGAAGCCAACTGAGTGGATTATAGTAATTTCATTTTCCAGTTTCTTGCATTTAACCATGGGGACAAAGTTGTCCTTGAGAAGACAGGGTTGATAAGGCTTACTTCAAGAAGTGCTTATTTGTAAAAAAAACCATAATCGGTGTTTACAAATTGTAGCCACATGGTGAAGGCAGGAGGCAACAGTCAAATGTTGAAACAACACATGGTTGCCTAAATTTGTTGCGCTACGTTCAGATGACAGGATTGACGACGTCATGCTGTTGGTCTTGCTGTTGGAGGAAGTGCAACCCCCGGACCATGAGCAGGACTCCTGGCAGTGGACAGGGAGGATTTGGTCATCTCCTGGATGTATAAGACGTTGAGGGAACAACCATTGGTACCTAAATTGTTTTTGGCCTTGGATGACAGGCTTTTATAGAAAGTCAAGGCGTCATTAATGGTGAGGTTACATGCATGATTGATAAGGTGAGGGAGGTTTGTTATAATATTGCCCGTCCGTGGTAGTGGGGAGGAAGATGTGCACAAGTTTTTATGTGTCTAAATGTGTTTGTGCATAAAAGGAGAGCTGGGAGTTCCTTGTTAGATGTCGGGAGAGTGGACGCCTTTCATGAAGCTTCAAATCCGAAGCGGTGGGTAGAGGGGACCAGGTCGACAATAGGCACAAGACAGAAGCTGGTCTGTGGTGGTCCTTTGGCATATTTGGATCGAAAGGAATAAAAGGCAGTCTTCAAGATCATGAGGTATTATATGGAGAATGTGGTGTACAAGCAAAGGCATAGTATATGTCATGGGTGCACTTGCGTCTTCTAGAGGTTGTAAGAGGTTATGCGTGTAAAGCTATTACTTTGGTTGCATAAAACCTAGATCGCGTTCCGTGACTGATGACCATCCTTACTTGTCTCAGTTCCACTCTTCTTGCTCCTTCTCTATCTGAATCTTCTCCTTAATTCCTTCTTCCTCTCTTCCGGTTCTTCCGTTAGTAGTTACCATGGCTGGTGAAACTAAAGCTCAAATAATCAAGTAGGACACTCTTCTCCTACCATGCTTTTCCTCTACCTGACGAATGGCGCATAACACTTGGGGAAAACTCTTCCCATCAAAAACTTAACTTTGGAATGTTGAACAGATTCATCCTCCAGCGATGAGGAAATGCCAAGAGTTCGCAGCATAACATCGTTAACTTTACGCGCATCGACTTTGTGTAGGTGTTCAATTATCTAGTTGAGTCAAACTCATAGCTTAAGGAACAAATGCAGACAAACAAAATTCCAGTAACAAAAATATGGTGAGCAAAATAGTCATGAAACAAGCTAATATAGTCTTTTATAAGGCCACTCCAGACCTTACCATAACACAACCATATAATCCTAAAAAGACCTTAAACTTGGGTGTTCGAGGGCATCTTTGATACACATGCATTAGTTTTTTACCAACCAAAGGGAAATTTCAAAATAATTCGTAGAGAGCGGGGCCTCAGAAGAGTGAGTTTGGTCCTTCCATCTCCGTTTATAGACGGTGAAAGAATTGGAACAGCTGTGATTTATACCTCTTGGAGGAGATGACCGAGGAGCTGAAACAGTTGTGAATCGTTGATTCTGGCACCGTCCGCCGCCATTTCCTCTTCTCCTCGGACCGATCTAACGATCAACAACACCCCCTCTCTGGTATTGGGATGGGATGGGATGGGATGGAAGAACGAGGTGTGTAATGCCCACGACGCCCGCTGGTTGACGTGCCCGTTTCTTTTTCTTTGTCAAACCAAAACCACGCTTTTTATCCCTCTTTAAGTAACGTCCTTTTTATTTCTTTGTCTGTATAATCAATTGTTAAATATATTGTATACACTTTTGCAATATTCGATAATGGAAAGAAAATTTGGTGGAATATTTTTATTTGATTAGGTGACCGAATAAATTATTATTATTCAATTAATTTTCGGTCCAACCCGAATATTTCCTAATATTTAGCTTTAATATTCGGATATTCAGCTGAATATTCGACCAACTATTGCAACATGCTACTGATCTTTTTATTTTTTTATTTTTTTAAAGGTTCTAATTTATGCCGGTATTACCACAAATGTTAAACCTCCATATATATAACTTGTTGGTTGGTACTTTTATCTTGGGGTGTTATCGATTGATGACCATATATGTATATATATACAAGAATATATATTAGATATATTTTTGTATTGAAAATAAAAAAATACATAACCGAATAATTTCAAGTATTCCTTCGAATACTGAACATTCTTTATTCAGTAACACTTCTGACTTAATACTGAATATCGACTTAGGTAATACTGATTTCATAAATGAATTTTCACATGTGTTTCTCTGAGTTTCATCAATGACATTTGCACTCTTGCCATTTTTTGCAATTACACTTGTGTCCTTAACAAAACTATGGAATGGCACGTGTATTCCTTTGATTAGTTGCCATCTCCTCCCTCTCAAACATACGTAAAGTATGTGCACATATTAATCATCAAAAAACAAAACATTACAATGATCATCCTAACTATTTACTCCAAGTGAGAGAAGGCGGGCCTCTTCTCGAGGATGGCGATGATCATGAGGTGCATGACAAGGTTGAAGGACACATATGGGAACTTTGTAAAATGCAGTGAGCTCATTTTCTTGGCAAACCAACCTCAGTATTTATATCGGGCGAAGGAAGATGATGAAGAGGGTGGGTGAGGGTCACGAGATGAAGAGCATGAGGGACTTGGAGTTATCCCCATAGAAGATGAGGAAGAGTTGTGTGATGATGGCCACTTGAGGTTGACGAAGCTTTAAAGGAGTTTGAGCACCATGCCTCTGCTCTCAGGAAGTTCTTAATGTTATAACATCTTTGTTTTGATAATAACAAATCATGATCATTGAAAAAGAAACTGTCCATATGGCTAACATTACAGAAATCAAGTTGTTAAGTGAAGACATGGACATCAAGTTCTACATATGAGGTCTAGCATGTGAAGAGTCGAGGAAGACCTACTATTTAATTCTTATCAAGTTAGTTTGCAATAATGTAGATTAAAATTACATTTTATACATCATTCCATGGACACTCTATTCCACACGTGTATTCATGCACAGCTACACATATACATCTACCCTTACATAGGTACACAAGCATTGTTTTGGCACCAGTACACCTTCTTACTGGTCAAGCAAATTCACTTGTTCGACTAGCAAAATTCCTTACTATTGTCTTGTTATATCCCAACTAGCCATTACATTGTCCGATGTTGGAATTTCAAACTTGGTTCTTTTGAAGTTAAACATTCTCGATAAAGAGATGTTCCTTGATACACTAATTTTTCACCAGTGCACCTTAATCATTGGTATTTTTAAAAAGTATATTTTTATATCGTTGCACTAGTGCACCTGAACATGTATCAGATTGGCAGTCGAAGGTTGTTTCTCAGTTGTTGTTTGTGTAAACTCAATTAGCTCCTTTTATCCCTAGAACTCTGCTAAGCTTATGAAAGGAATCCTTTACACATCATTTCAACACACATCAAGAGCACAACATCTCTATTCACTCACTCTATAAGCTATCCTTTAGTAAGTTTTTATGTGCCAAGAAAACATTGAGCAAAGCCGCTCTCCGAAGCTTTGCTCTGGAAGACATATACTTTGATTCTCTCGATTAGTATTTTATATTCATTTAAAGGTTTTCCTTAGAATATTAGTATATTATATAAATTATTGGTTAAGAGAAAATCTGTTTGAAGGTCTTTCTTCCCAAAACGAAGATAAATCATTTGAAAGGTTTCATACTTTGAAGTGTTCTCCATGAGAATCTTTCTTCTTGTGAAGAAGATGAACTGTGGTAAGTTGTATGCTTGATAAAAGGTTTGGACTACACCAGAAATAGTCCGTATATAGCGAATGTTTGTAAGCATTGGGTAGCCAATCTTGGGTATAGAACATAACCCTTGTGTAGGTGAACGTGTATAAATATTTATGCATTATGGATTGCTTTTCTCATTTTTATCATCTTTGATTTATTTGTTTTTAAATTGATCATATTTATGTTTAATCATTATCCACCATTAGTGTATCTTTGTTTGATATCAGAGCATTCAAGTTTGGTTCTTTCAACTAACTACAATAAGCTCAAGTGAAGCAAAAGAATTTTTAAATGTCAATTAACCATTAGACCACCATACTTTGATCGAAGTGAATATACATGCTGGAAGAAGAAGATGACAATTTATTTGAAATCTCCCATATTACATCTTTCACTTTGGAAGATCGTGGTGAAGGAATTTAAGAATCCAGAGATAAAACATAGCTAGGAGATTTCACTTTTGTAGATGAAAAAACGATCCTCAAAAGTTCAAATCAATGGGTATTCTTTATTATGTATCTACTAACGAGTTTAACGAGGTACCTTAACTTGAAACGGTATATACACTTAGAAATGCCTTGAGGTCTCTCATGAAGGGACATACCAAATCAAGAAATCTAAAATTAGTGTTCTCATCATTCAAGTTCTTCAAAAGAAAGTCATGTAAATCTATAAACCCATTAATGGGCCTTGGTGAAGAATATCTAACTAAACAAAACTGAAACGTTTATGCTTATCAAGCAGTGGAAACCAAATATCATAGTTTTCAGAGAAGCAAAGAATCTTAGTAAGCTCACTCTTGAAGAATTGATAGGAAACCTCATGGTACATGAAGTCATTCTTGGTAAGAACAAAAAGAGGTGTCAAAAACAATCAAAAAACAAGAAAAGGCTCTTGTTTTAAAGATAATTCTTCTACCTCTTAAATGGGAAATGAAGTTGATGAAGATAATTCTTCTACCTCTGAAATGGAAATGAAGTTGATGAAGATAAGTGCAACCATAAAACATGTCAAGGAAAGAAGAAAGTCAAGGAAGAACTTTTCTAAGAAGAATGGTGAGTAGATTATCTGCTACAACTATTAAAAAAGGTACGGTGCAAGTGTAAAAAATAAATATATTACAAGGCAATGCCCACTTCAAAAAGAATGTTGGAAAAAAATAAAAAGAAGAACAAGAATTTTCAAGAAAAAGGCATTCTCAAGAACATGGGATGATTCAGACAACATCTCAAGCAAAGATAAGCAACTATTAGACTCAAAATGTTGAAACATCACAACTTTACCTTAAGGTAAACAAAATATAGGAAAATTAATATATCATTGAACTTGAGAAGTATATAATCAAATCTTTTATGAACATATAAAAAATTAATTCAAGTTTATTCTTAAAGAAAAAATATTAGCTACTAAAAAAGAATCTCATATGGACGTTTACTACATAATATTGATATTTATCACTTCAAGTGGCATTTCCGAACATTCAAAGAACAAATAATGATACAATTGGTTGAAGTTTGTGGGTACACTCGGGAAAAGTTCTTGCTCATTATTATTATTCAACCGAAGCAAATCCCTAAGGAAAATGAAAAACTTCTTACTGAAAAAAGTATTAACAAATAAAACTAGTAGTCCTAAAAATAATATTAATGAAAATAATAAAAGGACATCAACACCTTGAAAGTAAACATTAATATTTTATATTCAGGTCCTAAGATCATAATATGTGTAATCGATTATGAACTAGAGAAATTAAAAAGAAAACTACTCATAATCATATTTTTCTCTAACAAAAAATTGTGCAAATGTCATTTACTATATCAAGGGAAGAAAGGATCTCAAAAAGAAATAATGCATGAAATACATGTACTAACCATCAAGGACCAAGAAGTTATTGACACCTTAAAAAATTTAAACCTTTATTTTATAGGCCACTCGCAAGAATTATAAATGCATCATAGACAGTGGATATTTGTAATGCCCCCTGAGGAATATCCATTTCATCACCTTTATTCTTTCATTTTGGCATTTAAACCCTAGCTAAATGCATGTAAATATCATTATTTTGTACAAATTAACATTCATTATTTATTGTGTAATTACTGTATAAAATATATTATTTAAAGCTAAAATAAAAGAATAAAGAAACGAAAAGGAAAGGAAATAAAGTGTCAGAGGTATTTTATGACCCTAAACCCCAAGACTAAGTCAAGAAGTGACTAGGTCGACAAGGAATAAAGTAGGGGGAGATAATGGCCAATAAATCAAAAATAATCATATTCCTTTATACATCAATAATTCATTATTGGGACCTATTTTATTCTTAATTATTTATAACTCAAATAAAGAAACTTTGTACATAAAAGTTGTTGATAAAAATACATAGAAATTTACAAAATTTATTTTATACAAAAATAATATATCATGTACATTTTATACTCTAAATAAAAAGTCAAACCCAAACTTCCCAGACCAATATCTTCCCTACATGAACTCAAAATGTATCAAAATCACTTTAATTGTATATAGCTTTTAATAGGCTATTTAATGAAAGTGGTTTTTTCCAATTTGGAGTTAAGATGCAAAAGTTAGGTCTTGGACCCCTATTGTACAATATAGCTGAATAAAATATTTATTTTCTTTATTCTTTATAATTTTATATTTTTATAAGTTTCTAACTATTATTTATAATATATGTACTTATTTAGAACATAATAAAACCATAAAGAAGATAATATAATAAAATAAAATAAAATACAAAAATACATAGCTGAATATACTATACTTATACCTTTATATTATATATCTCTATTTATTTAAATGTATAAAATACATCAGAAAAATATAATAGAAATTATTTTGTGTATATTTATATAATTTATAAGTATATAAATTATGCATATAAAATAATAAAATATAGAATACAAAATAAAAATAAAATACACATAATATAGGTAAATATACTTATAAATAAAACCCTAAAAAGTAACTTGTAATAAATAAATATATAAAAATCATATTAAAATACTGCATAATAAATAAATAAGTTTAGTTTATAACTTTTATTTAATTAATTCATTTATTATTTTATTTTTATTTATTTATATTTTTCTGCTGATTTTGTCTTCTAGTGGTCCATCTGGACCAATAGGAGAGCCCGACTATTGACTTAAGTCAACTCTTCTGACTCGGGCCTAGCCTTGTCAGAAGTAGCTAACCTCCCTTCTTCTCGATTTTCTACGCCTTGATACACGGCTCGACGAGGATCGATCTCTTCATAGGATTTGACCACTATTCATCCATGATTTTCGCTGAGACCTTGCTTAGGAATGAAAAGCTTCGACACACCCTTGATCCTCTCTTGAACTCTTCCCATCGTCACCTGCACATAATCAAGTTCCTCGCCTCCCTTCACTTTTTGGTTCCCCTTAACATCGTCTTTTGCCCTCAGATTTTACCCTTGGTCTTGAGCTTGGTAACATCGAGCTTGGTCGGTCGTTCTTGCAGCTTGGGAGACGGTGCGGAGGTGGTTTCCACCAACTCCGACAAAGCTCGCCGTCGAGGTACCATCTCCTCGGCTTCGGCCTAGTGAGGCCTTTTTCCTAACTTATTGGATGCCTTGTAGCCTTAGGTTTAATTCAATGTTTTTATTTTATGCTTTAATTGCTTGTTTAAGCCTAGAATTTGATCTTACCTTCGCCAAAGCTCTCGAGCTCCGACCATTATTCTCACCATCAACACAATGTTTCTGACCGCTGCATCTACCCCACTATCTAGTCCCTACGCTTCTCCACTCTCCGACACACTCCATTCACCTCGAACCTTCTGGATCAGGTTCACGCCTCACTGAAGCTCTGCTGCCGCGACGCACAATGCCACCATCTCCCCCCCACTGACTAGTTGATGCATTTTCCCTCGACCTTATGTTTCATCTATGCAGGTCGAATTGAAGTGAATGGATGCCATCTGGGCTCAAATCAAAGTGACCTCAAAGGTCTCCAGGCCGTCCTTCTTCTCCGAGCTTCCAGGCCACCTTCGGTGGGTCTTGGACCTATCGGTGGCCATATAAGGATGTGGACTCCTTCTTGGAATCTCTTGAGCATCTTGGAAGGACAGGAGACCCACAACGTGAGGAGGATATCCGGATTGAAGCGGTCCCAGCTCCTGTTCTTCCCAGTTCATCGAGGCGACCATACCACCGTCAGAGCTTAGGAGCCCCATAGTTCTGATCTGAGCCGTTCAATCGTAGCTCGCCTGGGCCATTGGATAAATCTTCGGTTCAAGCCACAACCATCCATCGCCGAAGGGGCATTGCGTGCCCTCGGCTCGATACGTGGATCAATGAAATGCCCTCGGCCATTAGATCGCGCCATTGAGGGGGTAAAATTGCAAAACCCATCCTACGACTTTTTATCTTTTATATTCAGTCCTATATTTTGTTTAAGTGGTTAAAAACTTTTGTAAAAATTGCAAGAAACCTCCTGAGCACTCTATTTATTGCTTTTGGGTCCTGACCATGTCACCTCATGTGTCGTCCGACGTGAGGGGGCGATTTTTCATGTAAGCTCTCGCAATTTTTGTATTTAGTTTTAGTATTAAAATTTTTAATATTAGTTTAATACTTTTGGGATATTTGCAGTATAGCCCCTACCTTTACTATTAATTGTGAATATGTCCTATTAGTTCAAGCTTTTTTGTGATTGTTTTTTATTTTTCTTAAAATATCAAACTTGCTCTAAAAATTACACAAAATAGGGTTAAGTGCATGCTACTTGTACTTTCATGCTATATTTTAGAATTACATTTAGGCATTTTACATATTTTCTAACAAACAAAAATAAAGCATTTTGACCTTTGACTTATAAAAAACAAAAACTATAAAAATATTCTGAAACATTCCCCAAAAAATATTTTTTGATTATTTTAGTACATTATATCTCTAGACCAAAAATTCCTAAAAATAGAAAAGAAAATGACTAAAATTTAAAAAGCTCTAAAATCTTATATAAATATTGAAAAAACACCTAAAAATCCAAAAATATTTATTTCTATCTCTAAATTTACTTTACATTTTTATTATTTATTAAAATTGATTTGAAGAAATTTTGACACATCTTGCTACTTTTACTCTTCAAATTAATTCATCCTATTTATTTATTCCCTATTTTGGGATATTTTGACTTTAAATATATATATATATATATATATATATAAATTAGCAAAAAATCCCCAAAAATCATAAAATAGTAGAAAATTATATAAAATACAAAAATATTTTATTATGTAATTTTGGTTTATTTTTAGTTGTATTTATAGTTAAATTACTCTATATTATATATATAGTTTTATTTATTCATATATTATACATTTAAAATAAAAAGAAATTTAAAATCAAAAATATAAAAAGAAAAAATATTAAATTAAAAATAATTATAAAAATATAAAAATAAAAACTATAAAAATATAAAATTAAAAACCCAAACAAAAAAACAAATAAATAGACAAGAAGAAGGAACACAAATTTTGCGCATCATTGCATAATCTATCATGTTTGCTCCAGTGTTCGACACTCTACATACTTGCACTATACATACATTTTGTAGAGTTAAATATAATAAATTTTAACTCCACACATTTATTTGCATTGATATATTTATTTGTGGGTTAATTGTTGTCTAAAGTTGGGTTTTGTGAGCGGTCACTACAACGACGCTAATTGTGTTTGATTACCCGAACCGCGCAAAATCTTCTTCAACAAATGGTGCTGTTACCGGGGAGCAACGTCACATAGATTGTGTATCTTTGTTTCTTTGTTTCTTCGCTCTTGTCTAGTTGTCTCTTTATTTCTTCTTTGTTCTATTTGATATTATTTTCTGAATTGTCTAATCACCTTCCTTGTTTGCCTTTGTTGCGTGGGATTGTGGATTGATGAATACCCATTCATCACTCTTTATTCTTATATTTTAGCTACAAAAACCTTTGCAAATGCATGTAGATATGTGTAAATAGGAATAATTAGCAAAAGCATGCATTGTGTAAAAACCTATAATTAGCATGTTTTTGTGCAAAAATAAAAGAATAAAGATTAAAAAGAAAAAGAGGGAAATATTTAGAATAAATATTGAGCAACGTAACCCAAGGGAGGGCTCAGCATGGGCCTGACCGCATAAAAGCCAAAGTAGAGGGAGATAGGAGCTCTTGTGTATATATTTATCTAAAATAAATAAAAATATTTTTCCTCACCAAAAATATGCTTGTAAATATTTGTATATATTTATAAAAGGTAAAAACAAAATAAAAAGTTAAAAATCAAAAAGATTAAAAATACCCTTTCACCATGTACATAAACCATGCCTATATATTTATTTGACCTTGTAAATAAATAAAGTTATTTTCCAAACTTTTTGTAAATAAAATAAAAAGAATCAAAACAAAAATCAAAATAAAAATAGAAAAATTAAAAATACAAAAATACATTGTACATATACCTTGTATATAGTTGTACATAACTATTTATTTTACCTATGTATATAAATACTAAAAATAAAATAAAAACACCCTTTTATTCCTTATTTTATTCTATAAATAAATAAAATATAAAATAGGAATAAAATTATACAAAAATAATAATTAAAAATCAAAAATCAAAAGCCTACATATTGTATATATACCTATATATAGCTATATAATGTAAATACCTTATTTTTATTTCCAAAAATTAATTAGAAATCACAAAAAAAATAGAAAATATTAAAACAAAAATCTTTCATGTTTCGACTTTTTAATAATTCTGCCATTTGCTATTTATAATTGATTTATCAAATCTTTTCCACGTGGCAGAGTCTCATTGGTCCACGGAGATGTTGACCTCCGGTCAACTCCCTCCGCGGACCTTCTTCTCCAGCGGATCTCGCGCCCGACCCGACTTCTCCTCTTTTTCCGCGCTCGATCCGCTCGCCATCTCCGCAAACCCCGGGTCCTATCTCTTCTTCGTGCATCCGAGACCCTCGCCGGGGTATCCACATCGGAATCCGCGCTTCTCACAGCCCTACCCGACCAGCCCTAGCCGGACCTGCACTCACTTAAATACCCAGCTCCGCCACCCATTTTCTCCATCTTTGGCCATTTGCGTAGTCTTCCAGTGAGCTCCAGAGAGAGAGCGAGGTGACAGCTCGCGTCCCCGACCTGTTGCAGCGAGGAAGGCCGGCGAATCCACTGATCCGGCGAAGAACTCGCCGTAGCTCCGCCACCGGAAGCGAGCTCGAGCCTCGGGCAGTGACGTCCCTTGAGGCGACGACCGGGAGCTTCCCCAGCTCTAGCACAGTCTACTCCCCCACCCAGGTAGTCCCTTAGCTCCGCCATTTCGTCCAATTTCCGTTTACCCCCAATTTGCTCCGCCGTCATCTTTCTTCGATTCACCCCGGTTCCGACCGCCATCCGACCATCGGACCCGACCCACATCTCCGCCTTCCTCCGCCGCACATTCTACACCTACTCACACAACCCAGCTCGCACAGGAGCTGGGAACCGGGCTCCACCGTCTTCCACCTTCGCCGGAGCCCGTCGCCCCGACGCACCGTCCACCTTCGCTCCGCCTAACGGGGTCGAGGCACTTTGCCCTCGACCCGCGAGTCTTCTGAGCCCTTTTGCAGGTCCTACCGAGCCCATCCGAGGGCTTGGTCATCCAGGCCGGGAGACCCAGCTCCGCCGACCGTGCCTGAGCTCCTCCGAGCTTGGGACGATCATCGGAGCGCCGCAGCCGACGCAGGAGCACGCGAGCTTTCTTCTCCGATCATCGGCGTGCCCCGAGGAGGAGGCCAGCACCCGCACGAGCCCGGTGAAGTTCGCCGGGGACCAGTTCCTCCAGGACCCTCCAGCGTCGTCGGATCAATCCCTCAGCTCCAGACACCATCCAGACCGTCCATTCCTAGCGCCTCCTTTGACGTCAGATCTGAGGCGATAGATCCAGGCCGTCAGATCCACACGTGTCCTGGCCTGGACCGTTGGATCGACCAGAGCAGCAGCAGCATTGAGAGCCACCGCCATCCTGACCGTCCGATTGCCACGTGGCGGCCATCCAGCAACTCCGGTTAATAAAGGGTAATTTACCCTTAGGCCCTTATCTTTACTTTATTTCGCATTAGTCCTATAAATGTTTAAATACGTTGTTTAGTTTTAGGGTAAATTGCATAGAGGACCTCGAGCTTAGTTTATTTGCATTTATACCCCTGCCTATTGTGAGCCACGTGCTTCGCCACGTGTTTTGTTGGTGTATTTGCAATCTATGCCCTTGTAGTTCTGGATTGTTCTGAAATGAAAGAAACTTTTTAGTTAATTGCATTTATACCCCTGTGCGTGGTTGTTTTACACATGTGCGTTATTTTTTGGGTTATTTGCAGCTGAGACCCTCGGACTTTTGGTACGTATTACCAATTGGTCCTTGGGACTTATTTTTATTACATATAGGTCCCTGAGTGCCCCAGACATGCGCTTGGTGCGTGTTTTGCTGGGTATTTTGCACCGGGACCCCCAGAACTTTGGGTATTTGCATTCCAGTCCCTGTGCACAATACCCTCTTGTCATTTTTGAATAAAATATCAAATCACCTCCAAATTCGACGAAAATTTGATACATGGCTCCTACCATGGTGTAGGATTTTTGTGAATTTTTGAGGACATTTTTGATTTCGTTTGTTATTTTTAAAAATTCAAAAACCATCATTTTTGTTACTGTCTAGATTTAAAAATCATAAAAAAATACAAAAAATCCCCTAAAAATTCTATAAAAATTAGTTACTGTTTAGTTTATGTTCTTTGATTTTCTAGCCAATTTTGGCTATTTTTCATTGCTTAAAAACCTTAAAAACTTAAAAACCCCAAAAAACCCATAAAAATTCTAATATATACATTAAAAATCCAAAAACAATAAATCCGGTACCTAAATTTTCCTTATTTCATCTATTTTATAGGAAAATTACCTCCAGGCCTTTTTGAGGTCCTTAGGTATTTTATCTAGGGACTTTAGGCTTGGCTGGACAGTACCCCTTGTTTTTGTTACTGTTTGATTTTTAGAAATTAAAATAAATATCAGAAAAATCCCAAAAATTCACCAAAAACATAAAAAATTATAAAACACACAAAAATATTTTTGTTTGAATTTTTGCTTGATTTTTGATGCCTTAAATAATTTGTTGAAGTGTGATTGTTTTTGTCTTTCTTATTTTCTTTACATATTAAAAATCCAAAAAAATATAAAAATAATTAAAAACCACTAAAAAAATATTTTGTCTTTTATTTTATTTATTTTTACTACTTCGTAGGACTTCGGCCAATCCGTGCTCCTTGAGTTCGACCCTGGGTGCTATACCAGGTTAAACATATAGCAGGACCGCTTCCTTGCTTTGATTGATTTTATTTGTATTGAGTGGTTCGATTTTTCTTGATAGACACATCCGAGTGATTGAGGTCGCAACGACCATCGACTCAGTACCTTTACCTTAGTCTCTCGGGATTTTTGTGTCATCAGAATGGCGCTGTTGTCGGGGAGCACGACTTAGTAGTTTTTCTTTTCTTTTCATTTTGATTTTCGCGGCTTTTCGCGGCTCTTTCAGAGCTCGCGGCTCTTCGCGGCTTTTGTTTATATTTTCTTTTTATTTTATTTTGTTTTATTTTCTTTTTATTTTATTTTTGTTTTTGTCTTATTTTGTGTGTTTATTTTATTTTTGCATTTTTACATATATACCCTCAGTTTCTTTCATTTTATTTTTCTTATTATTTGTTTATTTTTGTTGGTTCTGACCACTTTGCTGTTTCTTGCGAGGGCCCGAGGACCGAGGCGGCTACTCTCGAGAGCCGGCGCAACCGCGGGATTCGGAGGCGGCTCCTTTCTTCGTGGAGCCGCAGGAGAGAGTGAGAGAGAGTTGAGTGGGTGAGGATTAGGTTAGACTTTTATTCCATTATTATTGTAATAATACAGGACATACACTTGGACTCTTCTTCCGTAGCGGGTCTGTTTCGCCGAGCACCGGTGTGCTCGGGGGACCCTTAGGACCTTCGCGGTTTTTCGCGGTTTTTACGCGGCTTTCTTTTTCTTTTATTTCTGCCTTTTTCGGTGTTTACGCGGTTTTTGCTCGAGCCCCTAGACTTAGGAATTTCTGGTGATTGTGCCGTACTTAGTAGGATCCGCACACCTAACTGCTTATCTGTTCCTATAGATCGTTAATTGGACCTACTTAAAAATCACTAATAAAAATAACCGATTCATTTGCCTTCGTAGCCTACGTGCCGCAGCCCGTCCTGTAAAGCGCTTACTCCTACCCCCGATTTGTCGGACAGAGGAGGGACGGGCCAAGACCAGACTCTTTGGCTTGGAGGTCGGTGACCGGTTAGACGATTCATCGCTAGAATTGCTCATCTAGGACTCGGCTTCCCCGCTGCATCATTTAGGTAGTTTCCTTTCCGTCTTTACATTTATGCGCGGATCATATTGCATGTAGAGTGCTGGAGACAAGGTACGCATTTCTGACTTTGCATGCATCATTGATTTGTCGCGCAACGGCTTTTTCGTCTTCTCCCCCCTGTTTTGGACTTAATAATCAGGAGAACCGAAAAATTCGTTAGGCCGTTTGTTTTCATTTGAAAGAGACTAAAAAGTGAAACCATAAAATTGGGACTGGCTAATCTTATTGATCTTAAAACCCGCTCACCCTAAAAATTTTGTCTTGGGGAGAGCAACCCCCTCATTGTATGGTTTGGATGCGCGAGAGAGTGACCCGCACCCTAGGTAGAGCCCCCCGGTGCTAGTCCCGACTGATTACCGACTTTTCCGTGCGGGCCAGTCGGTTGGGTTAGCATCGGATATCCTAACAGGTCACGTAAGCGCTCTGATATTTTGTGTGTTCACCAAATAAAATTGACAAGATAATTTGACCGAACTTTCACGGTCTTCAGCTCGCGTTGCGTTGGTGAACCGGGGGTTTGTTTTCTGATCATAATTTTTCCAGATCTCATCCGCCTTACTCGCCAGATCAAGATGATGGGTAGACGGTCTCTTAGACAGCCTCTGGCTGCACCGCTTTCGGGCACGTCTGCCTCATCATCTAGGTTGGCCCGCGAGAGCTCAGACCCGCTCTCCGAGCCCGAGTACGATTCCACCCTGTTCCCCCTCGATCCCCTTTCTGTTCTACCTGAGAGACACGAGCCCGAGGAGAGACTGATTGATTTGACAGCACCTGAGTTGGGCTCGTTTGATTTTGCAGACGTCATGGCCGGAGCCGACAGTTCAGATGATCACTACCGTCAGCCTGAGCACTTTGTACTTGACCAGGGAGCGATCAACTCCACCCTGATCGCATCACTCGAGACAGTCCAGCAGCAGCTACGTGATCAGGGGGCATTCATGATAGAGATGAGGCGAGAGTTGGAGAGGCTCAGAGAAGAGCGAGCCTGAGGACGGACCAGATGCAGAGGCACGAGCCGCAGCAGCAGCAGCAGCAGCCGCAGTCGCCGCCGCAGCGGCAGCAGCTGCGGGAGGAGGACCACCGAGACCGATGCGGGAGTTGCACAACCCCGGATCTACACTGATGCACCATTGTGTGGTGGTGCCTGCTATCGTGGGGGACTTCAAGTTCCCCCCGAACACCCTGCAGATGCTTCCTCGTTTTCACGGACTTGCCACTGAGGAGCCCCACCTCCACCTCCAGGAGTTTCTGATGATTTGCAGTACTGTCCACGACCGGCATGTGGACCAGGATACGATCAGGATGATCGCCTTCCCCTTTTCACTGGCAGATAGAGCAGCCACCTGGCTGAAACATTTGGGGAAGTTTGTCTACATCTGGGAGCAGCTCCGCATCGAGTACTTGAACAAGTACTATCCACTCGGGCGGACGAATGCAGCGAGGGCCCTGATCAGCAACTTCTCCATGCTCCCCAACGAGCAGTTTCACGAGGCATGGGAGAGGTTTAGAGAGCTCACGGATAGATGCCCGCACCATGACATCACGAAGCCGAACCTTGTGCATAGCTTCTTCAGCGGGTTGACACCAGAGCTTCAGGGCCTGGTGAATGCTTCTTGCGGCGGGTCCTATTTCGCCAAGGACCACGACCAGGTCTGGGCCATCTTCGAGGAGATGGCCGAAAACTACATGGTGATGTCCCAGACCAGGTTGTATACTCAGAAGACCCAGCCACAACAGCTAGGACCCGTGCAGTACCAGCGGACAGCACGGGTAGATGCAGGTCCATCCAGTTCGTCAGCAGCCGCAGCAGCACAGGCAGAGTCGACAGCTGCGGACATGGGCATTATCAGCGAGAAGTTGGACCGCATGGAGCTGATTGAGAAGAAGCAGTGCCAGAGCATCACTCAGATGGAACAGATGGCACAGGTTCTGAGCGACATGAAGACACAGCTCATGTGTCTCCAGGAGGCACAAACGGCTTCTCAGCCCCGTCTTCAGTCGCGAGGCGACTCCGGCAGCAGCAGCAGCTCGTCCCAGCGCTCCAGCACCCCTGTGCAGCCTAGACAGGTTCACCTTGTACAGGCGGAGCCGTACCAGCAGCCGCAGCCCACCTACCAGTCCCCACCATCTCCAGACATGCAGATGGTGGTCTACCAGCCGGACCAGCCTCTGGCAGTACTCCCGCCAGCCCCTTACGATGCCGAGCCGTTGATGGATGTCAACCGGATTTGGTATGACCGCCCTCAGCCTGGGATCCGACGAGACCATTTCAGGTGGGGGAATGGTGGTGCCCAGCCCCAGCAGCAGCCGTCAGGACAGGGAGGGCAGTACTCCCAGCAGAGAGATCACCAGCAGCCGCAGCAGCAGCCCCCAGCATACCAGCAGCACCAGCCATCATCCTTCGTTCCTCGTCCCTATCAGCAGCAGGGACAGTCGTGGAGACGTGAGCAGCAGGCTCACCCAGTTCAGCAGCAGCACCCTTCCTCATACCCCTCTTACCACCAGCAGCAGTTCCAGCAGCCTCACCCCCAGAGAGGCTACCCGTCGGGCTCCCACGAGAGCCCCGCTTTGGATGACATCGCCCGCCTCCTCACGGACCAGCAGGCCACATTCAGACGGGAGATGGACGAGTTCCGCCAGGAGATGCGGGACTTGGTGAGAGGGAAGGCCGCCATTCCAGCCCAGATCGAGCCGAATCCAAACAACCTCAAGAGGAAATCTGAGCAGGTAGTACATACTGAGTTTGCCACTCCTAGTGACCCATTTGATGATACATCTTCGGATCTATTTGATGCTGATTTTGTCACACTTAGGAGCGGTAGGACACCAGCAGGCGGCGGCGCCTCATCTGAGCTTCACCACGAGGACACCTCAGAGGCGCCACATGAGGAGGAGGAGAGCGGTACTGAGGCCGCTCCAGACGATGACGGTGGCACTGAAGCCACCAAGGATGCTGACCCCACCGGCGGTACTGAGGCCGTCGCTTCACCAGATCGAGGAGGTGGTACTGACGCCAGCAGTTCAGCCGAGCCAGCCCGCGGTACTGATGCCGCGAGACGTCTACCAGCAGCAGCAGCAAAGCCAGCCCACGGTGGTACTGAGGCCACCGGTGTTTGTACTGAGAGAGATGTTGTCTTTCCCCGTTTTGATGTATCTCAGAACTTTAGTTTGAATAAAGGAAAAGGTTTAGTTTCTTCTGGTCCCACTATGGTGCATGATGTATGTGTGGATCCGGTCGTCGAACCGTCTAGGCCTTTTCCTAGTCCTTCATCTGCGAAGGACCCTGTGATCCCCTTCCCTAGAGCCCTTCAGATGGGGAAGGGGAAGAAAAAAGAAAATCCAAAAAAGAGAGAGATTGAGGAGTTCAGCCAGAGCATGATCGATCGATTCCACATCCAGCTGACCCTCCAGGAGGCTTTGCAGCACATCCCCCTTCTCCAGCGATCTTTGAGAGACAGGACTACAGTCAGGAGGAGGAGGAGGAACCACACTTCTGAGATCCATGTGCTGACGAAAGCCACGTGTTTCGCGATCCAGAACCGACTGCCAGCCAAGAGGCCAGATTCAGGGGCCCCGTATGTCAGATGCCAGATCAGTGAGCAGAGGTTCGACCGTACTCTTCTAGATAGCGGATCGTCGATCAACCTTCTTCCGGCAGCCCTTCTCGACCGCTTCGAGTTGGGCACTCTTCGACAGAGCAGGACAGTCCTTCAGTTCGCTGATCGATCTGTCAAGAGGCCGAGGGGGTTATTACGAGACATTATCGTCACGATTCAGGGCCTGAAATTCCCCGTGGACTTCGTAGTGTTGGACATGGAGATCCCTGAGTCAGTGACCGATACCCCCATCATCCTTGGTCGTCCGTTCTTGGCCACAGCCAAGGCGGTGACTGATCATGATAGCGGGAAGGTGTACTTTCGCGTCGAGGGCGAGGGTATACAAATAGAGACGGTCGAGGACTACAGAGCTAGAGAGAGAGCCCGCTCAGATGCGAGTACAGATTCAGAGCAGCTGATAGATGCAGAGCCAGACATCCACCAGGACTGTGATTTTGTGATCACAGACGATGAGGCAGCTTGGGCAGATCCTGTAGCACAGACCATCCTCTCATATTCAGATGCAGCTGATGCCGAGATGACAGCAGAGGAGAGTCTGGAGAGCACAGCCCTGGTTCAGGATACCATAGAGGCAGCAGAGCCGGTCCTTGATCGCGCACGATTTTCAGTGATGGTGGTGTTGAGGCCACCTTGCTTTACGGTGGTACTGATGCCACCGTGGTTGATACAGATCCCTCGGATTCAGAGTCTGATTGGGTCTATTGTGATGATCAGATGCCAGACCTGATTCCTCCTGAGCCTACAGATGAGGAGGAGGCAGATGCAGAGCAGACCAGAGACAGTGCAGTTGAGCAGCCTTCTTCCGATCCAGTTTGCGAGAGTACGCTTTCACTTTCCCAGGCAGATTTGGCAGACTTAGCAGCATTCACTCAGTTTCTTCCGCAGCCAGATTTGCCAGCACCCAGCATTCCAGAGCTGAAGCCGCTCCCTACTTCGCTGAAGTATCGATTCCTCGCGGGCGATCCAGAGATGTACCCAGTCATCATCTCCGCCGAGTTGACTGGAGAGCAGGAATCCCGTTTGATGGGGGTTCTTGAAAAGAACCGCAAGGCGATCAGATGGAGAGTAGCAGATCTCCATGGGATTAGCCCATCAGTGTGCTCCCACCATATCTATCTCGAGGAGGGGGCGAAGCCGTCGCGTGAGTTCCAGCGGCGTCTGAACCCCAACCTGAAAGAGGTCGTGATGAAGGAAATATCGAAATGGTGGAGTGCAGATTTTATTTATCCTATTTCTGACTCCAAGTGGGTCAGCCCCTTGCATGTGGTGCCCAAGAAGACGAGCATCACGACTGTGATCAGTGAGTCGGGAGAGGAGATCGCTACACGAGTACCCACCTCTTGGAGGGTCTGCGTTGACTACATGAGACTCAACCAGGCCACCAAGAAGGACCATTTCCCCCTGCCTTTTATTTACCAGATCATTGAGAGACTGGCAGGGAAGAGCCATTATTGCTTCCTGGATGGGTACTCAGGCTACAACCAAGTGTCCATCGCTCCTGAAGATCAGGAGAAGACCACCTTTACCTGTCCCTTCGGCACATATGCTTTTCGACGCATGCCATTTGGGCTATGCAATGCCCCTGCGACTTTTCAAAGGTGCATGCTGTCGATCTTCTCGGACATGGTAGGGGAGTGTTTGGAGGTCTTCATGGACGATTTCTCGGTCTACGGCGACGGATTCGACTCCTGTCTTGGCTGCCTAGACCGGGTACTCCAGCGATGTATTGAGTATCATTTGGTCTTATCTTGGAAGAAGAGTCACTTTATGGTGACTCAAGGGACGGTGCTTGGCCACATCATCTCCAACAGGGGCATGGAGGTTGATCCGGCCAAGGTTGATGTCATTAGGAAACTCACTCCGCCGTCCAATCTGAGGCAGCTATGGTCATTCCTGGGGCACGTTGGATTTTATAGGAGGTTCATTCAGGATTTCAGCAGGATTGCCCGACCGTTGACTGATCTCTTGACGAAAGACACCGAGTTCCTTGTCGATGACAAGTGTCTTTCGTCGTTCGCGACTCTCCAGCAGTGTGTTATTGAGGCTCCTGTCCTCCAGCCGCCTGATTGGTCTCTCCCATTCGAGATCATGACGGATGCCTCCGATTTTGCCGTAGGGGCAGTGCTGGGACAGAGGAGGGATGGAGTTCCATTTGCCATACACTATGCTAGCCGCACGTTGGATTCCGTCCAGCGGAATTACACGGTCACAGAGAAGGAGATGCTAGCCGTAGTGTTTGCCCTGGATAAGTTCAGATCGTATATCATCGGATCTAGAGTGACTTTGTTTACAGATCACACCGCCATCAGGTACCTCATGGCAAAGAAGGATGCCAAGGCCAGACTGACTAGATGGATCCTTCTACTCCAGGAGTTCGATATTGAGATCAAGGATAAGCCTGGAGTCAAGAATGTGGTGGCGGATCATCTCTCCCGACTAGAGCAGCCTGAGGATTCTGAGCAGATTGACCCTATTAGAGATACCTTCCCAGATGAGGCGATCCTTGCTATCGCCTCACTCCCATGGTACGCCAATATTGTGAACTTTCTCGTTGCTGGGAAAGTCCCACAAGATTGGCCCGGCAGAGGCTTGAGACCTTCCTCGCGAAGGCCAAGTCTTACCATTGGGAGGATCCCATCATTTACCACGAAGGAGGGGATAGCGTCTGGCGTCGGTGTATTCCTCAGGAGGAACATCATAGCGTCCTCACTTACTGCCACAAGCTTGAGGCAGGAGGACATCATTCTGGGAGGAGAACAACACAGAAAGTGCTCCAATCCGGCTTGTGGTGGCCTACTCTCTTCAAGGACTCTGATGAGTTCGTGAAGAGGTGTACTGACTGTCAGAGGATGGGCACTTGTGGACAGCGTGATATGATGCCAATGCAGCCCATTCACTTCTGTGAGGTTTTTGACGCATGGGGCATCGATTTCATGGGTCCATTCCCTAAGAGTCAGGGATTTGAGTACATTCTGTTGGCCGTTGATTATGTGAGTCGTTGGGTGGAGGCTATCCCCGCCCGAGCCACTGATGCGAGGACCGTTTGCAGATTTTTGAGGAAGCACATCATCACGCGGTTCGGGGTTTCACGAGTTCTGATTTATGATGGGGGATCTCACTTCATCAACGACCAGGTGAAGGCACTTGCTAGCGAGTTCGGCATAGATCATCGTGTTGCTACACCTTACCATCCACAGACGAATGGTCTAGCCAAAGTGTCGAATAGGGAGATCAAGACTATTCTACAGAAAGTCGTCTGCCCTGACCGAAAGGATTGGTCACAGCTTTTGGACTCGGTCTTGTGGGCATATAGGACGTCTTTCAAGACACCTTTGGGCACATCTCCCTTTCGCCTCGTGTATGGCAAGCCATGCCATTTACCTGTTGAGCTGAGGCACAAGTCACTTTGGGCAGTTACAGATATTTTGATGGATCCAGATGGTATGGGAGACCAGAGGAGGGCATAGCTAGCTGCCCTGGAGGAGCTTAGAGATGCAGCTTTCTCAAGAAGCCTACATTATAAGGAGAAAGTCAAGGAGTGGCATGATTCTCATATCAGCCACAAGCATTTTGAGATTGGACAGAGAGTATGGCTGTTTGATGCGAGGCTACGCCTATTTCCAGGGAAGCTACAGAGCAAATGGAAGGGACCTTATCTGGTTAGAAAGGTACACGACAACGGTAGCATCGACATATCTGAGTTGTCTTCTGAGAGTACCTTTCGAGTGAACGGCCAGCGGCTCAAGCCATTTCTAGATCATGAGCCGCGGGTCGTTGATCTTGCCCCTATTCATTTTGCGTGAGGTGTGGTCTTTGACTCACATCTAATGCATCTCACGCCTGAGTTTCACTGATCTTCCGCCTTGTATAGATCCAGATGTCCATATCACTACATTCTTTAGTCCCACATCCCTTCCTTCATCTTATGAGTATGCTATACTTAGGGTGCACTTTACCCTAAGTATAGGGGGGATGTGAGACCTTTCGGGTATTTCTTTTGTTTCTATCTACCCCTGTCTTTGCTGCCTATACTTAGGGATATTTCACCCTAAGTATAGGGGGGGTAGACCCTGTACATTCTGCACTCAGGTTTTCCCTTAGTATACAGCCTGCTATACTTAGGATTACTTGATCCTAAGTATAGGGGGGAGACATGGGTCCCTCTTGACTTTTCATTTCCTTTTTGTATAGCCTTTCTTTTCACTGCCCTATACCTAGCACGAGTTATGTCTTCTTCATCGCTCTTGACTCTGAGGACATCGTTCGAGCTAAGTATAGGGGGGTGTGTATATATTTCATATATACTTTAGCCATAACTCGTACTTTGTGTGAGTGTGTTAATAAATAAAATGGCTAAAAACCACAAAAATTAAAAAATTTTCATGTACATAATCTTCTTTTATTTGCACATACATAGCTAGTGTACAAATTATTTTTGTAAAAATGATTTCAAAAATCTTTTGTGTAAAGCTTGTGTAAATATTTTTGTATCAAAATTATGTATATAGTACAAAATTTTTCCAAAATGTTTTGAAAATCAAAAAGTTTGCAAAAATCTTGTGTAAATGTGTGTAAATATCTTTTTGCAAAACTTGCACTTCATGCATCATTCATTCATGATTTCAAAACATTTTTCAAAAATTTTGCATGATTGTAAAATTTGTGAAAATAAGCATCTTTTTGTACATATGTATATAGTTTTCTGGATGATAGTTGACATTTAAACTAGCCTGGAATCAAATTGAGAAATGGAGCTTGATTAAGATCTTAATCCACCTAATTTCTAAGAGGAACCTTATAGGACTTAGGTTTAAGGCTTTTCAGGTCCATGGTGACTTAATTCTTTGAGTCCACTAGGCTATGATCACAAGTCATCTCAATGAGCCTAAGTAGAGCACTTAACAACAACACATGACTCATATAGATTATGGCTTTACTTGGACACCAGCACTATGCACCGAGCTCTCTACGGATGAGGTGGTGAGGAGGCAGTCTTCCTTGACTTGGGGTAGCATATGAGGGTAGTACTTCTAGGCGGAACCTCTCTTCTTCTTTTAGTGAAGGAAGTGCGTCTCAACTTGGTCTGGTTGCCATGAGGTCTAACGACGGGAGTTGTGGGTTGCAATAAAGCTTCAAAAGAGGGATAGTCTACTGGCTCAAGAGGAAAAACTCCTTGTATATATGCTGCACATGTATATGTTGTATAGATGCACTGAAAAAAAATGTGCAAAAAGAAAAGAACTCCAAAAAAATGGTGGGTCTGAGAGAAAATGATAATCCCACCGGAGTATGTATATAAGTGCAATAAGCAAAGCTTGGTTTCATGATCCACCTGTTGTAGCTTGCAGCAGGGAGACTTGGCTACACTGGTCAAGCTCCCAAGGGTACTTGGCTACACTGGCCTTGACCCATTCTCTTCTTCCCCCCTCTTCTTGAGCCGGTTGTACTTGAACTTAGAAGGGAATACCCCGCTCCTCGAGGAAAGAGTGGCCAGATTGAGGTCATAGAGTTACCTTGTTGGGGAGGGTTGTCAAGTTGCCATTTCTGAGGTGGAGAGCTTAGACTTCACATTCACAGGACAAGAAAAGATGCATGATTTTCAGGGTTTGTGATTGATGACTTGTTCTGATCTGGAGCATTGAGGAGTCTGGGTTATAGATTAGTGGAACTTAGAGGCTGTTAGGTTTTAAGCTTAAGTCTAAATAAGGTTCCGACACATTAATAATCCAAAGATCTGATCGAGCTCCATACCTCAATGTAATGAAGGCAAGTTTAATAATCAACCTTGATCCATGTACATCCTCTTTTTCTTTTTCTTTCTTTCTTTTTCACTTCTTTTTCAAATAAGTGTTTGCTAAGGGACTAGCAAAGTTAAGTATAGGGGGGTGATGAATACCCATTCATCACTCTTTATTCTTATATTTTAGCTACAAAAACCTTTGCAAATGCATGTAGATATGTGTAAATAGGAATAATTAGCAAAAGCATGCATTGTGTAAAAACCTATAATTAGCATGTTTTGTGCAAAAATAAAAGAATAAAGATTAAAAAGAAAAAGAGGGAAATATTTAGAATAAATATTGAGCAACCTAACCCAAGGGAGGGCTCAGCATGGGCCTGACCGCATAAAAGTCAAAGTAGAGGGAGATAGGAGATCTTGTGTATATATTTATGTAAAATAAATAAAAATATTTTTCCTCACCAAAAATATGCTTGTAAATATTTGTATATATTTATAAAAGGTAAAAACAAAATAAAAAGTTAAAAATCAAAAAGATTAAAAATACCCTTTCACCATGTACATAAACCATGCCTATATATTATTTGACCTTGTAAATAAATAAAGTTATTTTCCAAACTTTTTGTAAATAAAATAAAAAGAATCAAAACAAAAATCAAAATAAAAATAGAAAAATTAAAAATACAAAAATACATTGTACATATACCTTGTATATAGTTGTACATAACTATTTATTTTACCTATGTATATAAATACTAAAAATAAAATAAAAACACACTTTTATTCCTTATTTTATTCTATAAATAAATAAAATATAAAATGGGAATAAAATTATACAAAAATAATAATTAAAAATCAAAAATCAAAAGCCTACATATTGTATATATACCTATATATAGCTATATAATGTAAATACCTTATTTTTATTTCCAAAAATTAATTAAAAATCACAAAAAAATAGAAAATATTAAAACAAAAATATTTCATGTTTCGACTTTTTAATAATTCTGCCATTTGCTATTTATAATTGATTTATCAAATCTTTTCCACGTGGCAGAGTCTCATTGGTCCACGGAGATGTTGACCTCCGGTCAACTCCCTCCGCGGACCTTCTTCTCCAGCGGATCTCGCGCCCGACCCGACTTCTCCTCTTTTTCCGCGCTCGATCTGCTCGCCATCTCCGCAAACCCCGGGTCCTATCTCTTCTTCGTGCATCCGAGACCCTCGCCGGGGTATCCACATCGGGATCCACGCTTCTCACAGCCCTACCCGACCAGCCCTAGCCGGACCTGCACTCACTTAAATACCCAGCTCCGCCACCCATTTTCTCCATCTTTGGCCATTTGCGTAGTCTTCCAGTGAGCTCCAGAGAGAGAGCGAGGTGACAGCTCGCGTCCCCGACCTGTTGCAGCGAGGAAGGCCGGCGAATCCACTGATCCGGCGAAGAACTCGCCGTAGCTCCGCCACCGGAAGCGAGCTCGAGCCTCGGGCAGTGACGTCCCTTAAGGCGACGACCGGGAGCTTCCCCAGCTCCAGCACAGTCTACTCCCCCACCCAGGTAGTCCCTTAGCTCCGCCATTTCGTCCAATTTCCGTTTACCCCCAATTTGCTCCGCCGTCATCTTTCTTCGATTCACCCCGGTTCCGACCGCCATCCGACCATCGGACCCGACCCACATCTCCGCCTTCCTCCGCCGCACATTCTACACCCACTCACACAACCCAGCTCGCACAGGAGCTGGGAACCGGGCTCCACCGTCTTCCACCTTCGCCGGAGCCCGTCGCCCCGACGCACCGTCCACCTTCGCTCCGCCTAACGGGGTCGAGACACTTTGCCCTCGACCCGCGAGTCTTCTGAGCCCTTTTGCAGGTCCTACCGAGCCCATCCGAGGGCTTGGTCATCCAGGCCGGGAGACCCAGCTCCGCCGACCGTGCCTGAGCTCCTCCGAGCTTGGGACGATCATCGGAGCGCCGCAGCCGACGCAGGAGCGCACGAGCTTTCTTCTCCGATCATCGGCGCGCCCCGAGGAGGAGGCCAGCACCCGCACGAGCCCGGCGAAGTTCGCCGGGGACCAGTTCCTCCAGGACCCTCCAGCGTCATCGGATCAATCCCTCAGCTCCAGACGCCATCCAGACCGTCCATTCCTAGCGCCTCCTTTGACGTCAGATCTGAGGCGATAGATCCAGGCCGTCAGATCCACACGTGTCCTGGCCTGGACCGTTGGATCGACCAGAGCAGCAGCAGCATTGAGAGCCGCCGCCATCCTGACCGTCCGATTGCCACGTGGCGGCCATCCAGCAGCTCCGGTTAATAAAGGGTAATTTACCCTTAGGCCCTTATCTTTACTTTATTTCGCATTAGTCCTGTAAATGTTTAAATACGTTGTTTAGTTTTAGGGTAAATTGCATAGAGGACCTCGAGCTTAGTTTATTTGCATTTATACCCCTGCCTATTGTGAGCCACGTGCTTCGCCACGTGTTTTGTTGGTGTATTTGCAATCTATGCCCTTGTAGTTCTGGATTGTTCTGAAATGAAAGAAACTTTTTAGTTAATTGCATTTATACCCCTGTGCGTGGTTGTTTTACACATGTGCGTTATTTTTTGGGTTATTTGCAGCTGAGGCCCTCGGACTTTTGGTACGTGTTACCAATTGGTCCTTGGGACTTATTTTTATTACATATAGGTCCCTGAGTGCCCCAGACACGCGCTTGGTGCGTATTTTGCTGGGTATTTTGCACCGGGACCCCCAGAACTTTGGGTATTTGCATTCCAGTCCCTGTGCACAGTACCCTCTTGTTATTTTTGAATAAAATATCAAATCACCTCCAAATTCGACGAAAATTTGACACATGGCTCCTGCCATGGTGTAGGATTTTTGTGAATTTTTGAGGACATTTTTGATTTCGTTTGTTATTTTTAAAAATTCAAAAACCATCATTTTTGTTACTGTCTAGATTTAAAAATCTTAAAAAATTATAAAAACTCCCCTAAAAATTCTATAAAAATTAGTTACTGTTTAGTTTGTGTTCTTTGATTTTCTAGTCAATTTTGGCTATTTTTCATTGCTTAAAAACCTTAAACACTTAAAACCCCAAAAAATCCATAAAAATTCTAATAAATACATTAAAAATCCAAAAACAATAAATCTGGTACCTAAATTTTCCTTATTTCATCTATTTTATAGGAAAATTACCTCCAGGCCTTTTTGAGGTCCTGAGGTATTTTATCTAGGGACTTTAGGCTTGGCTGGACAGTACCCCTTGTTTTTGTTACTGTTTGATTTTTAGAAATTAAAATAAATATCAGAAAAATCCCAAAAATTCACCAAAAACATAAAAAATTATAAAACACACAAAAATATTTTTGTTTGAATTTTTGCTTGATTTTTGATGCCTTAAATAATTTGTTGAAGTGTGATTGTTTTTGTCTTTCTTATTTTCTTTACATATTAAAAATCCAAAAAAAATATAAAAATAATTAAAAACCACTAAAAAAATATTTTGTCTTTTATTTTATTTATTTTTACTACTTCGTAGGCCTTCGGCCAATCCGTGCTCCTTGAGTTCGACCCTGGGTGCTATACCAGGTTAAACATATAGCAGGACCGCTTCCTTGCTTTGATTGATTTTATTTGTATTGAGTGGTTCGATTTTTCTTGATAGACACATCCGAGTGATTGAGGTCGCAACGACCATCGATTTAGTACCTTTACCTTAGTCTCTCGGGATTTTTGTGTCATCATGGATCGAGGGAGGTACACCTAGGAGCATCCACCCATGTATAGCGGAGTCAACTTTTCTGACCTAGCCGACAGGAGAAAGCAGCTAAGGAGGGCTTGGAGGAATTTTGAAGATAGTGCGTTTTGCCTTTTATTTTATTGTATTTGTAATTTAAGTGAGAGAGAGACTTTTATATGTAATAATTTGGACTCTCCAGGACACTACTACTTCATGAGATCCACTGCCCCAGTGATTGTTCACTTGGAGGCCTCGTCAATCATGTTTTGTCACTTTTCTTTTTATTTATTTCATGATTTTATTTTTATTTGTTTTGTGTGATTGAACCCTAGTCCTAAGATTTTCTTGCTCGATAGATTAAGGTCGAAAACCTTAATTATATTTTCTTGTACCTATAGATTCGGTCTTAGACTTGGTCAAATCTAATGTTAACTATTTAGAATTGAGACCGCATGCCGAGAGAAGCTCTATATACAGCACTCGCAGGACCCGCTATGGTGGGCACCGATGAGATTCTGAGACCGGACCTTAGGTTTCATATCTAGAAAGTTAGCATCCGGTGCTTCACGATAATAGCATATTCTATCTAGGGTGATTTCATCGGTTGCATTACATATAGTGTGGGTTTTAATTCTGCTTTTCATTCTTGCATGAAGAAAGCTGGAGGCAAGATGAGCATTTCTACTTAGCATTCATCATTATTTTCTCCTCGCATTGCCTTTTCGACTCCCTCCCTCTAATTTGGTCACATAGGATCTAAAAGGATTGACTCCTTGTTAGATTCGTCCATTTTTATTAAAAAAATAGAAAAAGTGATAACCAATAACTTAGGACTGCTAAGATAAAATCAAAAATAAAAATATCTTTGTCTTGGGGAGAGTAACCCCCTTATTGTATTCACATTTTATTTGCTATGTACACACTAAGGATTAGTGCCCCAATATCAGGCCTACGTACGTGTTTGTACAACTTTGTGTTTGCCACCGAACTCTAAAATTTGAAAAGATAAAAAGACTGAACTTTCACGATCCTCATTGTGTTGAGTAGGTGAATTGAGGGGTTTGTTTTGTGTATAGTTGTGTTTGATTATGTGCATACTAGATCTTCTGTGCATTTGCGCCTTTTTCTTTCATATCTTGACTTGACCATCATGTTCTCCCGATCCATTTCTTGTTTCAAAGATGGCTGATTGGAGCATTTTTTATCTGGACTTTACAGATCCCTCATACCCTCCAGCTGGTCCACCTCCATTTCTTCAGAAGGACTTTGCTCCTGATTTTTATTTTGTGCATATCCACCTTATCCATAGTACAACCTTTACCCACCACTATCACATTGCCCACTCTCTCACCCAATCAAGACTGACATGTTGGAGTCATCTCTCATGGAGTCCACTCTTGAGCTCTTGACCCAGATGATGGAGCAAATGAAGAAGAGGATCGGTGACCTCACTAGTATAAATAAGATCCACGATGCTGCTTCACCATTTGATGATATAGATTCATTTGAGTACACTCATGAGAGCTTGCAATTGCTTAAAATACAAAAAAAATGAGAAAACCCTAAAAATACAAAAAGATTTCGAGAGACACAAAGTTGAGTCAGCTTGTGAGGAAAGGACACCCATGCCAAATCCTATACTCTCTCTCTCTCACTCACACACACACCCCAATTCCCACCTTTGACTCCAAGGATGACACTATACAGACTGCTCTTAGTCATCCTTGTGTAGATGATGATTCATATCTCTTCCCTTGTATGGAGGAGATATAAAATCTCAAAAAAATATTGACTGAACCTGAAGTGGTGGCAACTTTTCATGAGATCATTGAGGCCCCACTTCGCCAGGCCATGACCCAATTATTTGCTCCTAAACCCAAGAAGAGAAAGCGAAGGAGCAAATTTGAGCGACACATTTTGACCATGACCACTGCCTACTCCATTACTCATCATCTACACATTGGGAAAGGGAGCATTGGCACATCTCTTGTGAGTTGTACCATCTCTGGCCATTCTTTTGATCACACTCTCCTTGACGACGATGCTTCGATTAATGTAATACCCTTCTCGTTGGTATAGTCTCTTCATCTAGGACCTCTTAAGAAGACTAGGATGATTTGCCAGTTTGCTGATGGATCAATAAAGAGAATGAAGGGTATTATAGAGAACGTTGTCATCCAAATTCAGGGCATGATCTTCACTGCTGTCTTTGTCGTATTGCCCATGGAGACCTCCACCCCTGTGGAGCATCCTCCAATCATCCTAGGATGGCCTTTTCCCGCCTCTGTGAGAGTCGTTATTGATTATGGATATGAAGAGATTCTCTTTTGTTCTGCTGAAGGGAGCGATGTGTTGATCACAGCACTCACTATTGACTAGAGACCTACTCCTGACGAGAGTGTACCCATGTTAGCCGACCCTGAGGAATATAACCTTGATGTTGATATCAGAGAGGTTTAATTTTTGATGGATGATTATGAGACCCAAGGATTCCTCTTTGGGGAGGAAGACTCAGAAAGCATAGAACTTGGAGTTCCCATTTCTAGTGAGTGGCGATGCATTGATGACATCCATGGTATTTACACTATAGATACTTTAGAGCGGAGGGCAGACTTAGGAAAGACTGCACATGCTAAATTTGACCTTCTTTCATCAAGGAATTCATACCTTTCTGTTCTGACCTAGAGGAGACTTCCCAGGCTGAACCTGACCACACTAGTTCCACCGACCAGTTCGTGCCTTTTCATTTTAAGACCACTGGGGATCTTTATCAGGTCGATTCTTATCGGTTTGTATCTGTTGATGATCCTGATATCCATCTGTAATTTGTGAGATCCATTCCTCAACAATAACGTAAGAAGGTGTATTTTCTACCTTCTTGATCTTTGTATATCCATCTCTTTGTATATCTGTTTTCGTTTTCTTCTTTCCATCTACCATTTTTGCTCATCCACCTCATTCCTTGTGTTTTTCCTTGCTTAGGATGTACTTTATCCTAAGTATAGGGGATCGAGGTGGATAAGTTGAGTGATCTTTTATTCTTTTTGTTTTTATTTTTTTTCCAAAGGTGTCACTCCTTCTTCATTGTTATACTTAGGATGTACTTTACCCTAAGTGTAGGGGGTGTATGCCTCGAGTGGTTCATTCTTCGTTTGGTTTCATCACTCTCGTTGTTTCCTATACTTAGGTTCTTTTACCCTAAGTACAGTGGGAGTGATGTGTACATTCTCCCCTCGTACAGTTTCTTTTTATTGATCCCCTCCACTTTCTCATGTTATTATCTATACTTAGGGATATCACACCCTAAGTATAGGGGGAGACAGACTGAGTTGTGATTTGTCTATTCCCACCCTCGACCCTCCCTGCATGTATATACAACTTGTTATACTTAGGATTATTTCATCCTAAGTATGGGGGGGGGGGGGTTGACTTCCCGTTCATTCATTCGTTCAATCGTTCATTCTTTATTCAATCGTTGTAATATAGGCTCTTAAATACTCGATACGAGTTGTGTCTTCTCTTTTCCCTCTGATCTATGAGGACATAGATCAAGCTAAGTATATGGGTCATATATACTTCGTATATACTTTAGCCATAACTCATACTTTCATATTTTTAACAATATGTCTAATTAATAAAACTTAATACACACACACACACACCCAATTCTTTGTATATATTGATTAATAAATTAAGTTAAAAATGTTTTTTTGCAAAATATTTAAAAAATAGTTTGAAAACCTTTTGAAAAGTCTTTTGAAAACTCTTTGGAAAATGTTTTGTTAATATTTTCAACTTTTGTAAAAGTATTTTTGTTTGTAAAACTTTCTTTTTTTGTTTGAAATAAAAACTTTTAAAAATCTATTTGCAAATGGTTTTGAAAATTGGTTGCAAAAATATTTTCTAAAATCTATCTATAATGTTTGAAAATCTTTGTAAAATGATTTTCAAATTTTGTAAAATAATTATAAAAGTTATTTGTCAAATTAGTTTACAAAATAAAGTTTTTGAAATTTTTGTAAAAAACTTTTCGAATTATTTTAAGAATTGGGTACATAATAAAAATCCTTTACAAACCAATTCAAACATGTAAATTCTTAAAGACCCAACTCTTGTAAATAATAAAATGCACTCCCAGGTAAATATTTGTACATATTTCTTTGCCAAAACCTTTTGTTTTGAAAAATCCCTAAAATTTTGCAAATTTAAAAATTCCAAAAATATTTGTTAAAAATCTTTTCAAAAACTTGCATAAAAATTTGCAACATATTTTCAGAAAACCATAAAAATACAAAATTAGAAAATTTCATCATAAAAAGATTTTCTGCATTGTACATAGCATTTGCATTTTTCAGATTGAGTTTGATAATCGAACAAGTCTAAGTAAAATCCCAAGATTGGAGCTTGGTTGGACCTTAAACCTACTTAATCACAAGATTTTTATAGGATCTGGAATTGAGATACTTCAGATCTACTAGACTTAATTCTTTGGGATCATGAGGCTTAGTTTTGGTATCATCTTGACTGCCTAAGTAGAGTATTTTGAAGCACACACATGACTCTTGTTGATAATGACCTAGGTTGCATACATGCACCTTACACTTTGCTCACCTCAGTTGAAGTGGTAGAGGGTTGGATTTGCTGGCATGAGACACAAGACAATGGAAACATCGGAAGTCACATATTTGTGTCCATTGTACCCAACCCGATCCAATGGCGAGGAGATATGAAGACAGAAGTTGTGTGGGTTACAATAATGCTTCAAAAGATGGATAATCTACTGGCTCAAGAGGAAAAACTCATATGTAAATGATGTTGTATATGTTAATCAAAAAATGGAAAAAAGATCAAAACTCCAAAAAAGTGGATATGTCCGATTGACTTGGCTACACTGGTCAAGCATCCTAGGATAGGTAGCTACACTGGCTACCATCCATTCTTCTCTCCACCTCTTCTTGAATTGGTTGTATTTGAACTTAGAAGGGAATACCCGACTTCTTTAGGAAAGAGTAGTTGGATTGGGGAATTAAGGTCACCATGTTGGAGAAGACTGACTTTTGATGCTTCAGCCGAGGAGAGCTACATACCACACACGTTGTCCAAGATAAATTCATAATCATAAGGGTTTGCATATGAGTTGATATATTCTGATCTGGCGATTGAGGAGACTTGAGCAGCGTTTTGTGAGTCTCATAGGTTGTTGTGTTTCAAATCTGTTTCCCAATAAGGTTCCGACCGCACCTAAAATCCAAAGGTCCAACTTAAGCTCCAAACTTTGATTTTGCGACGATAAGCTTAAGAATTAAAATCAATCCAAGTTCTTTCTTTTTCTTTTCTTTATTTTTTATTTTATTTTCTGTACTTATTGCATAAGTGTTTGCTAGGGACTAACAAAGGTAAGTATAGGGGGTGATGAATCTCCATTTCATCACCTTTATTATTTCATTTTGGCCTTTAAACCCTAGCAAAATGCATGTAAATATCATTATTTTGTATAAATTAACATTCATTATTTATTGTGTAAATATTGTATAGAATATATTATCTAAAGTAAAAATGAAAGAATAAATAAAATAAAAGGAAATAAAATGCTAAAGGTATTTTATGATCCTAACCCCGAGACTCAGTCAAGAAGTGACTAGGTCGACAAGGAATAAAGTAGGGGAAGATAGGGGACAATAAATCAATAAAAATCATATTCCTTTATTCATCAATAATTCATTCTTGTGACCTATTTTATTCTTAATTATCTATAACTCAAATAAAGAAACTTTGTACATAAAAGTTATTGATAAAAATACATAAAAAATTACAGAATTGATTTTATACAAAAATAATGTATCTTGTACATTTTATACTCTAAATAAAAAGTCAAAACTCAAACTTCCAAACCTATATCTTCCCCATATGAACTCAAAATGTATCAAAATCACCTCTAATTGTATATCACTTTTAATAAGCTATATAATGAAGGCATTTCATCTAATTTGTAGTTAAGATACAAAAGTTAGGTTTTAAACCCCTATTGTACAATATACCTGATTAAAATATTCATTTTATTTATTCTTTGTAATTTTTATAATTTATATTTTATAATTTTGTAAATATTATTTATAATATAAGTACATATTTAGAATAGAGTAAAACCATAAAGAAAATAATAAAATAAAATAATATACAAAAATGCATAGATGAATATACTATACTTATACC
This sequence comes from Ottelia alismoides, assembly GCA_037367405.1. Lineage (NCBI taxonomy): Eukaryota > Viridiplantae > Streptophyta > Magnoliopsida > Alismatales > Hydrocharitaceae > Ottelia > Ottelia alismoides. Next base: position 384,220 of record JAZKJV010006318.1, on the reverse strand, counting down.
TATACATTTTATACCTCTATTTATTTAAGTGTACAAAATACATCTGAAAATATAATAAAAATTTATTTGTCTATATTTAAATAATTTAGAAATATATAAATTATGGATATAAAATAATAAAATATAGAATACAAAATAAAAATAAAATACACATAATATAGGTAAATATACAAATAAATAAAACCCTAAAAAGTAACTTTCTACTAAATAAACCCACTAAATAAAAATCATATTAAAATACTTTATAAAATAATAAACATTTTTTATAATTTTTATTTAATTAATTCATTTATTATTTTGTTTTTATTTATTGATATTTTCCCAGGTGGTTTTGTCTTCTAGTGGCCCATATGGACCAATAGGAGAGCCCCGACTGTTGACTTGAGTAAACTCTTCTGACTCAAGCCTAGCCATGTCAGAAGTAGCTAACCTCCCTTCTTCTCGATTTTCTACGCCTTGATACACGGCTTGAGGAGGATCAATCTCTTCATAGGATTTGTCCATTATTCATCCGTGATTTTCGTCGAGGCCTTGCTTAGGGATGAATCGCTTTTGACACACCCGTGATCCTCTCTCAAACTCTTCCCATCATCAACTGTACATAACCGAGCTCCTTGCCTCCCTTGACTTTTTGGTTCCCCTTAGGGTCGTGTTTTCCCCTCAGATCTTTCCCTTGGTCTTGAGCTTGGTGACAACGAGCTCGGCTGACCGTTCTTGTAGCTTGGGAGACGATGTAGAGGTGGTTTCCACCATCTTCGACGAAGCTCACCGTCGAGGTACCATCTCCTCGACTCCGGTCAAGTGAGGTCTTTTTCTTCGCTTATTAGATGCCTTGTAGCCTTATGTTTAATTCTACGTTTTTATTTTATGCTTTAATTGATTCTTTAAGCCTAGGATTTCAATCTTAACCTCGTCGAAGCTCTTGAGCTCCGGCCATTGTTTTCATGGTCAACACATTGTTTCCGACCACCGCATCCACCCCACTTTCTAGTCCCTATGTTTCTCCACTCTCCGACACACGCCATTCACCTCGAACCTTCTAGATCAAGTTCCCGGAGCTACATCTCCACCGCCTCATCGGAGCTCTATCGATGTGACGCACTACAACACCATCCCCTACCACCCCCTCGTTGATTGGTCAAGGCATTTTTCGCTTGACCTTATGTTTCATCAGTGCAGGACCCGAACTCGGGCTTGAATCGAAGTGACCTCAAAGGTCTCTAGGTCGTGCTTCTTATCCAAGCTTCTAGGCCACCTTCGGTAGGTCCTGGACCTATCGATGACCATCTGAGGCTGCAGACTCCTTCTAGGAATCTATTGAGCATCTTGGCAGCACAAGAGACCCACTACATGAGGAGGATCGCCTGATTGAAGCGGCTCCAGCTCGTGTTCTTCTCAGTTCATCAAGGCACCCTCACCATCATCAAATCTTAGGTGCCCCCAAGTTCTAATCTGAGTCGTTCAATCACGGCTCGCCTGAATTGGATCCATCTGCGTATCAAACCACAACCGTCCATCGTCGAAGGGACATCGTGTGCCCTCAGTTCGACACACGGATTAGTGAAATGCCCTCGGTCGTTGGATCGCACCATTAAGGAGGTAAATTGTAAAACCCATTCCTTGACTTATATTTTGTTTAATTAGTTAAAAAATTTTGTAAAATTACAAGGAACCCCTTGAGCTTTCTGTTTATTGCTTTTGGGTCTTCGCCACGTCACCTCACATGATGTCCATGTGAGTTGGTGATTTTGCATGTAAGTCCACGTGGCTTTTTGTATTTAATTTTAGTATTAAAACTTTTAATATTAGTTTATTACTTTTGGAATATGTGAAGTATACCCCTACCTTTATTTTTAATTATGAATTTCGTTCAAGCTTTTTTGTGATTGTTTTCTTTTTATTAAAGATATCAAACATGCTCTAAAAATTACATAAAAATAGAGTTAAGTGTCTACTAGCTTGTACTTTTATGCTATATTTTTAGAATTGCATTTTAGGCATTTTACCTATTTTATAAAAATAAAAAATAGAGCATTTTGCCCCTGTTTGACTTATAAAATAACAAAAAATATAAAAATGTTTTAGAAAATTCCACAAAAAATATATTTTGATTATTTTAGTATATTGTATCTCTAGACTAAAAAATCCATAAAAATAGAAAAATAAAAAGAATAAAAAATAAAAATCTCCAAAACACTTTATTAAAATATAAAAAATCACTAAAAGATCAAAAAATATTTATTTTTGTCTCTAAATTTTCTATACATTCTTTATTATTTATTAAATTTGATTTAAAGAAATTTTGGCACATCTTGCAATTTTTTCTCTTCAAATCAATTTGACCTATTTATTTATTCCATGTTTTGGGATGTTTTATTTAAAAATATATATAATTAGAAAAAATCCTTAAAAATCATAAAAACAGTAGAAAACTATATAAAATCCAAAAATATTTTTTATGTAATTTTTGTTTATTTTTATTTGTATTTATAATTAAATTACTCCATATTGTATATATAGTTTTATATATTCTTACATTATATATTTAAAAGAAAAAGAACTTAAAAATCAGAAAAATAAAAGGAAATAAAAGATATAATTTAAAAACAATTAAAAATATAAAAAGTAAAATCCATAAATAATTAAATAGAAAAGAAGAAGGAACACAAATTTTGTGCATCATTACACAATCTATCATGTTTGCTCCTTGTGTTCGACACTCTACATACTTGCACTATACACACATTTTGTAGAGTTAAATATAATAAATTTTAACTCCACATGTTTATTTGCATTGTTATATTTATTTATGCATTAATTGTTGTCTGAAGTTGGGTTTCGTGAGCGGTCACTACAACGACGCTAATTGAGTTTGATTAGTCGACCCTCGCATAATTCGCTTCAACACCCCACCCCTTCTGCGAAAGTGTCTCAACACTCATTCACTATCACCTAATAACAATTACAAACAAATTACACTATATGTCATTTATACAAGAGAATATTTCCAATTTAAAAATCTTCATTTCAATAGAAAATATCAATAACACAATGATGACAAGAGAATATAAGTGAATCTCTTCATTACATTATTATTGAGCCGAAAAGAAATAAATTGAAAGAAAGTAAACGTACTAGATTGGGCGTCAATCTCAATAGTGTTCCTCTATTTCAATACATAACATTCTAGCCTCGATCTCCTACTTAATGATTCCTACTAAAAGAATTATAATGTGTGAGTCAAATGGTTGTGTATGATAGTTAACATATATCTAGAAACTATAAAGAGATAAAGTATTACAACAAAAGTAAGTAAGTACTCTACTCGCACTAAGTTGTGCTTACAGTTATGTGTAGGGTCTCTATCTGATCCTAATCTATTTTGTATAGATATTTCATTTATTTTTTTATTACCTTAACCAAATAACCATTTAAGAATTTATCAATTTATCTCAAACTCAAAAATGTACATGACATGTTTAGAGTATAAACTAAAATCCTTGGGCAAATGTGAAGCTTCGGTTACTCTGGTTGGTAGTACTCTCTCTCTCTCTCTCTCTCTCTCTGAATAGAGGGCATATAGCACACGAAACCTCAACTTTGTTAATCAAGTCAAACTAGAGAGACTTACTTGCCCAGAACAAGTAGTCATAAGTACATATATGTATGAAAGCATGCATGCATTAATCCATTGCTCTCAAGAGTATATACCACTATCCCACTCTGTAATGCCCCTCGAGTGAGAATGCCTCACTACCGTTTCAGCCGAACCATTGTGCACCCATCTTGCAATATTTTATCTTTCATCCTCTGCATGCATTATTGTGTTTTACTTACAAGTATTTAATCTTGGAGTTGTCATGGATTTTATAAAATAAGGGAATAGTTATTCAAGACATTCAATACATCATCCACTTTAAGAGTATATCATGTTATTGGGAATGAGCATTAAGGCTAAGCTGGCAGCCCAACTCGAAACCCTGCCCTCTTAACCTAGCCTAGTCCAAGCTCAAAATTGAAATCTGCAAGGACTTAGATCAAAAATATAGGTCCATATGATTTTTTAAGGCGGGCTCGTCCTAGTTTAACCCAAGTCCAGCTTGATTCGCTAGCTCAATATAAATATAAGAGGTTAAAAATGATATATAATTTTGTGATTAGTGATATAAGTTTTATTGTTCTCTTATATAAGTCTTGTAGGTAATTTATTTTTTATCCATTTTACACTGCTTGGTTAATGTGAATATACAATGTTAAAAATGATATATAATTTGTGTTTTAAGTTTTAATCTTTTATTAGAAAAATCTTGAAGGTAATTTATTTTTATCCATTCTACAGTGCTTGGTTAATGTGAATGAAACTGTTGTTCATGATGTCTTTTCTATACCTAATTAAAAGCGTAATCCATGATACTTTCCTAAAATCATTAATAAGATATTATACCAGAATAATAAATCTTGACCCTTTCTAATAACAAAATCAAAAGAGTGCACACCAATGGTATTATCATAGACAAAGTAACTTGGGAGATTATTGATGTTCTTATTATATATGTAAGTAGTTTGGGCTAGCTCGGTTCGAGCCTAGACCATTAGTTTCATGCCAAGCTTGGGATTGCGCTGACTTTGACATATTTTTAAGACCTCGACCCAATCCAAACTCCACTATGTTAAATGGGCATGGGCCTGGCCCTTACAATATGTAAGGATCCAACCCAATGCTTATCCTTACATGTTTTCACTAAGGATATCAAGTATCATGCATAACATTACCCGACATATTGAGTTTCATATTTTCTATGATTATTAATAATAGCATCCATGCACCTCATCATGTACTAGGCATATACCCAATAATTCCTTTCGATGGTTGAACCATTATATTAAAGAGTCACAATCAATCTTCTTTAAATACAACACCAACAAAGTTTTTTCCTACAATTAAGTAGGGTTGGCTACATGGATTTTTTGCCTCCATTCAGATATATTTTGGGTCATTCTCGGGCTAAAATCCAAATAACTAAGATCCCTTCAGATAGTCCCATTCCAATACATCCTATACCTTCTTCGCCCTCTCTTAACCGGCTCAACATCCCAAATATTGCATCTTCTAACAGATGCAGGATGAACCATATTTTTGCCTCTTTAGTAATCGTTAATTGTAGTATATGAGGCGAAAAGCGATTTGTCAAAAATCACAAATCTTGAATATTTTGGAATAATTTTTACTTGGTAAGTATACCAAGGTCGAACACAAGGAATGGACTATTTCTAATTGTGTAGTTCTAAATTAATTCAAATAACTAATTAATTACTAGGTTAATCTCTGTATCAAAAAAAGTGAAAATAAAATGAAATGGATATGAAATGATAAAAATGCAAGAAAAAGAAATAGAGAAGATGATGAAGTTTGGGATCTATGATTATGTAAATTTTCGATTCGCGATTACATGATCAATTACATACTCAAAAGAAATCATAGGCCTAGAAGAAATAAATCCAAGAATAGTATTAAATTCCAATCTGTAGGCAAATGATCAATATTAATCTAACAAACTCATAGATCAATAAAATAGTTTCAAGATATTCTAGTCTTATTTCCATGTGATTTATTGTTCAAATAAATATTTCTTTAACCACAAAAAAATGTCAGGAAAATAAGTCTTTAATCCTTCTTCTTGAAATTCCTATAAATTAAATCAAAATCTTCAACATAAAATTTCATCAATATGTCAAGTTGGGCTTGCAGATATTCTTCAATGATTGCCCAATTTAATTGAGCTCCAAGGTGATTTAATCCTCAATGACTCAACAAAACTACCAAGGCATTAAATCAATTTAATTCTTCTCGACCAATCCTTGCAAAAGAGAGTCAATGTGTTTCCAAAACATCACATACAATGTGTCAAAAGTAAGCCTACACATATCAAGAGGTTAACAAATAATAATAATCAACAAAAAGCCTCTGATATGTTCTCAAAGTATATAGGATGAAATAGCGTTCAACAAGATTAAAAATGACATATTGTGCATAAAAATTGGAGTTTGAATGCAAAAGATATGCTGAATTGAAATTCCAGGACTAAAATGCAATAAAACTAAAGTTTTTCTTCTTAAGTATGTCTCTGTAGGACTTACCTATAATTATATGAAGTCGCTTGAGCTTTTCCACAATTTACCCAGGTGGGCATGTGTCGTGCATGTGGCTTCTGGAACGACGGGGGCTCGTTCGAAATTTTGGAGGAGAGCGGTGGCCTAGGAGTAATTTTCCCACCGCACGCGTGCGGTGTACATGGCGTAGGTGGCTTGGGGCGGGGTGGCAGGCTTGGAAATCGAGCCTCCTCATGGCAGCATGGTAGAGGCTCGGGTGGAGCCCAGGGTATATCGATCTTTGAGGAGCAGGTAGAGGCTCGATCCTTGATCAGGACCGTCAGATCATGGTGATCTAACAGCTCTGATGCATGGTGCGAATGGATGGTGGATGATACCTCTGCAGTGTTGATCGACAACTGAGACTCCTCGTGTACAGGAACCGTTGGATAAAAATCCAAGGGTGCCTACTCTTCATCCTCCTCTGTGGACATCGACATGAAAGCTAGGCTCTCGTGACCTCCCCCGAGCTCCACTGATGCTCTAAACGACTGTGAAGGGTCATGGAAGCTTGAGGGAGCCATGGCAAAGGTCTGGTTGGAGATGTGAAGCGGCTGCGGTGGCTGAGAAGGCAAGGCGATGCTTGGTCATCGGAGGCGGTGAAGGAGATCAGAGCTCGGTTGCTTTATCTAATCAATGAAGATAAAGAGGTTCTGTAGGGTTAGAAGTCGAAGGCGAGTCGAAGGGGATGGGCTAGAGGTCCTAATCGAGTGGAAGGAAGTGAGGCAAGTATGTACAAGACCTGGAGGTGGTACTTGGTGGAGGAGATAACATAGAAGGGGAAGATGACTTGCGAGGGGTCGGTGAAAATCGGTGAGGTTTTGTGAATGTTATTTTATCCTCAGGGGGACCGGAGATGCAGTGGTGTGTGTGCGAAAAATTAGCGAAGTGGGAAGGGGTCAAAAATGATCGGAGTTACCTGGAAGGGGCAACGGTGTTGGGACGGTTTATGGGTGGCGGATTGCATGTGTTGGAACCTTGATGAAGCTCCTGTGTTATCGCTCTTCTTGGTTGGTGAGACACGGAGCTCTGCAGCTGCTAATGGCTGATTGCAACACGACGGAGGGCCGTGGATCACACCTGAAGATGAGATGCGTCTCTGCCCAGAAATGGGCCTAGACCTGTCATGAAGAGGGTTTCCGGTACTCAGCGTTTCTCTTTTGTATAGTGAATAAGGTGATACGGTGACAGAGGAGGTGATTTATAATAGGCTTCTGACCGTTTCGGGTGATAATGGCAAGTTTTGAAATGACCATGAGATGGCCCAAGAGGGGTGTTATTGGAGAATTTAAAGGGGTCCGTGTAGAAGAGGGATCAAAGGGCTATGTGGAGGTGGTGTTAGATGGGGGAGGGTGATCTGAGATAGAGTCTAAAAATGGAAGGGAATGAGAGGGTGGCAAAGTGTAACACCTGGGAGAGTGAGCTGCGGGAAGAGGATGATGAAGCCACGCTGTTTGATCAAGCGATCCAACGACCCTGATGTAGGCGCAGGCAAGTGGCTTTGATTAGCTCAGAGAGTCAGATCAAGAGGTTGAGGTGTGGGCAGAGAGGAACAACCCATATGTGATATGGGTTGTTGATTAAACGGTCAATGGGTTAGGCGAGTCGAGACAAAGGTCGGGCTATGTGGTGGGCCTAGAGGGCGCCTCGTGGCCCAATAAGAAATTTAAAAAATAAAAATTGGAAAAAATAAAAAATAAATGAATATAATTAGAATTAGAGAAAAGTCAAAACATGGAAGTTATAGATCTCGATGAGATCTATATGTTTCATGTTGAACAAAAAGATAAAAGATGTCATATGTACAAAACATATTTTTGGAGGTACTCTATAGATAATAAAATGCTGCATTTTTGTATTTTTTATTTTTTTGTATTTTTAATTTGATTTTAATTAGTGAATTAATTTATATACAATATATACACATTTAATCTATTTTTATGTATTTTTTATAGGTTAGAAAAAGTTAAAATAAAAACAACAAAGATAAAATATGCATAAAATATACAATGTTTGATTTTTTGTATTTTCTTCTGATTTTCTAATTTTTATGGATTTTAATTCTTTATGCCGTGTTAGTTAACTAATTAAAGAATAATGTAGAGAAAGAATTAGGTCAAAATAAGTTAATTTTATACATATAATAGGCTCAATGAAGGTCAAAAACACATATCAATTAATTACATATTTTAACCTTTATTTTAGCAAAGTTAGTTAATGTTTAATTAACACAAATTAAGGAATTTAATTAATGAATTGTTAAGAGGATTATGCTAAAATCTCCATATAAGGTAGATGAATCATGGATTCATCAGTGCATCAACCGGCATCCTTTACAAATAGTCAAACCGTCTCAAGCAGTTTTCTCTCATCTTATTCTATATTGGAGCTACACCAACTTTCATTCTAATCATGTCATTATCAATCTGATCTTTTTGTGTATGACGATACATCCACTTTAGCATTTTCATTTCTGCTACTGTCATTCTATGCACATGGTTATGGTTTACATGCTAACAATCAGATCGTTGAAGCGTAATGATCATACGTCTGTAATTGGAATGCTTTGTATGTTCCAAAAGAGGTCCCATTCTAGAGAGTTCGTTTCCCTATTCAGCACTGCATGAAAAGAGGTTTGATAAATGCTACAAGTCTCGCAGCTAGTTTTTAATACTTTCCTTTGACTTTCAAAGGGATTTTATTATCACAAAGAATAGTCAAGTCTCCTCTCTACTTTAGCCAACTTGTATTTTATTTTATGAGTAACGTCTCCATCAATTTCTCCATCTGTTGCAAAGTAGATCCCAAGTATGTAAACGAATCTTTCTTCTGAATGTTATCATCTTCTATCTTCACCTCGAGTTCTTTATTGTTGTTTCCATCAAATGTGCGCTTCATATATTCAGTCTTAGTTCTAATTATACGAAATCCTTTAATATCTAAGGCATGTCTCCAAACTTCCAGCTTCTCATTTACTGCATCTCTTGTCTCATCAATCCACACAATATCATCGGCGAACAACATACACCAAAGTATCTCATCATGAATGTGATAAGTCAACTCATCAATAATCAAAGTAAAAAGGAATGGACTCAAAGTTGAACCTTGATACATACCGATGTTGATGTTAAAATAGTCAGCATTCCCAGACTAGATCCTTACACAAGATGAAGTCCCATCATACATATCCTTATCAACCATGTTTATATATCTTTCAAAAATCCTGAACAATAATAAAAAGGAGAAAATCATAAATCCTAAATGTCTTATATGCTCGCACAATAATCGGAAGAATTAATATCAAGATAGGTATCGGTGTATCACTCATATATCTGTATATACAATAACATTAACAAGCTATCGTTCTTTATCTCCTATGCACATCTCCTACTCATATATCTGTATCACTCATATGTTATAATGGTAAGTATGGTGTGTACGTGTACAAGTCACTTTCAAGGAAATCTTAATTAAGATGCCTATCTCCTACTCTACCGGTGTAATAAGGCTCTGTATTGGTACATTGTAAATCTCGAATCTCAGACAACTCGTTTTCAATGTTTTCTAATATGGTTGTCTCGGTGAACTAGTTCTTGTATCGATACACCAGAATTTGTATATGTTATAATTCTACACTAGTTGTGGGGTTTCTCTTTTATACCACATTCTACTTCCTTCGTATATGAGTTCCATCATTTATAACCATATTACATTTCTAATACATATCCACATAAGTACGAAAATGCGATAAAACCATTTAAGAGAATAAGGAACAAGATTACCAACAACAAGAGGCGATGTTGATGGTAGGATCAAATCTAGCATTCATCCTCAAAATGGCGATCTCCAAATCGCAAGATATGCGAAATAACAGAGATAAGGCCTAGAGTTAGTACCTATATATGGGAAGTGCTCATGCATTCCATGGATCCATGTGTAACGGTTCCTCCATGAAGAGATCTACAATATGACTAGAAGAGTGCATTCCAATTGCGACGACACTCCTACTTCTCCCCTTGATGCAAAGCCTTCGAGCTCTACGACTTCCTATTGGATGGGTTATCTTCCTATCTTTCTTGGAGAAGAAGAAAGAAGGGAGAAGTGTATCTTCTTAGTCTCTTAGGAAAGCTTGCGAAGAGTTCTTTTAAGTTTAACATTGAATAAGTTCTAAGACTTTTGAGAGAAGCCAAAATTTCTGAGGGATTACAGTCATATTACTTGAAATTCCAAGCTTTTTTATTCAATTAGAAGATATCAAATGTGGACATGTTAAACTAAAAACAACCCACAATACCCTATCATAGACAGGGGTATTATTGACAATACTCAATAATGCCACAACATGTAAATAGTAAGAGGTTTAAAGCACAACATTCTAGTCATTAGTCAAATATCTAACAGAAGTTGAAAGGCAATGTTATAAAAAAATTATCTGAAAATCGAAGAAGTTTTAGGAAAAGTACTCTTCAAAGGAGACAAAAGTAAAGATATTTTTATTTATATTTATTATTTAGATATCAACAAATATTTCTCTTTAAGTTATCTGCTTGTCACAAATGAAGAAACTACACTTTGGTAGAAAAATTAGGGCATATTAATCTAAGGCTAGTGAACAAGTTTAACAAGCCTAAACTAGTTAATGACTTAGCTCATCTAGCTCTTAAAAAGTCATCTAATTGTACTTCTTATGAGCATAATAAGATGACCATAACATCTTTTAAATAAAAGACATTGGCAACACTTAAAAAACCTCTCAATATTTTGCACATAAACAACTTTAGTTCTATCGAGAGCATGAGCATACTAAACTCACGATTTTATTTTATAATCATTGATGATTTCTTGTGATTTACTTGGGTGGTGTATTAGCTTAGAAGGCCGAGCATTCGAAAAAATCATGAAATTATATGAACAAATTCAGCTAAAAAGGAAAGTTGCATCCTTAGGATGATTTCTTGTGATTTACTTGGGTATTGTATTAGCTTAAAAGAACGATCTTTCAAAAAAAATCAGGAAACTATATGAATGAATTTTTACAAAAAGGAAAGTTGCATCTTTAGGATTCATAATTACCATCTTGGAAAATTCGAAAATGAAAAGTTTAATGAGTCTTGTACCTCAGCAGGAATCCATAATGAGCATTCATTTCCAAGAGCTGCGAACATAACTAGATAGTTGAAAGAAAAATCATATACTACAAGAATATGCAAGAACGATGCTAGTTGAATCAAGTATTCCAAGGTAATTATAAGCTGAAAATTGTTAGCATAGATTGCTTTATTTTGAGTGATGTTCTTTTACATTCAAAAAAAATTATTGAAAAATCCATTTGAACCTACTATGATTGAGTGTCTAGAATTTCTTATTTTAAAGTTTTTGAGTGCAAGTGCTTTGTTTGAAATACTTAAAGTATTAAAGATACGTTTGATCTGGAAGCTTTTGAATTTGTTTTATTGGTTAATATAATCGCCCAAAACTTTTCGAATTTTCAACAAGTCAATATTTAATCGTGGAAGAGATTTGTAATGTCTCGTTTGATGAATTATTGAAATTGAATTGTCCACGGGTTATCGGTGAATATGATGATGATGATGAACAACCATTGATTTATGGTTCTTACAAAAAAAATCAAAAATATTCACAATCTATCGAAAGATAAGAAATTTGTGTCACCATACATCAAAACTTATTTTAGGCAATGTCTCTGGAGGTTTGCAGACTTTACCTAATTTTCAATCACAATTTATCACTAACGCTCTTGGTTCTCAGTTTGAACCAAATTTATCGAAGAGACATACAACGATGAATCTTGTATCGTAGCAATTCAAAAAGAACTCAGTTGGATTTGAACTGGATGATGTTTAAGATTTGGTTCCTGAATCGAAAGACCATTCCATCATTGAAACAAGATGGGTCTTTTGTAATAAGCTTGATGAGTTTGTAATATTACTCGTAGTAAAGTCAGAGTATTTTCCCAAGAGTATAACCCAAAAGTTGTTTATTTTATGAATTGTATGCACATGTTCCTAAATTTGAATCAATTTGATTATTTTTTGCTTAATCAGTTTGTGATTTCAAATTTTTTAGACAAATTTAAAAAATACTTTTCTTAACGCTTTTATCAAAGAGAAAGTATTTGTAAAACAGTTTCTTGATTTTTCCTCTTCGATTTTTCCAGACCTATTTAAAAATTGTTATGTATAGTCTGAAACAAGCATCTTATGTCATGTATGATTAATTACAAAGCTTTTTTATAGCTTCTAATTTTAAGGTCAGATTAGTAAATTCAACTCTTCTTTAAAATGAAGAGAATTTATAAATTGTACGAATTTATGTTGATTTCTTAATGAAACTCTTAACGAGGAATTTTTCAAGCAAATGCACGATGAATTTCAAATGAGCACGATGGAAGAAATGGAAATCCCTTCGTAGTTGAACCTTGCAAGTAGGGATGAAGACAAATACAAATATATTCATATCCATTCGTATAAACATTCGTCAAATAGAGGATATAGATGCCATTTTCTTGTATCTGACGAATACGAATGCAAATACAAATACAAATGTTAAACATTCACCTAATACAAATACCAATACAAATATAATATCCTCGATTTTGACGAATACGAATGTGATTATGAATGTTCAAATTTTTTTGGATACAAATATTCATTTTTTGAAGGATACGAATACGGATACAAATACGAATATGAATAGGAATACAAATGTTCAAATTCTGGATGATACCAATACTTACATGGTACACATAAGTAAGTTTGGTCAGCTTTCTTTTATTATTTAATTATATCTTAAGATTTTCTTTTATTAATTGTTATTTTTATGTACATATTCATTATTAAAATAATTAATATAATTTTCATATATTGAAAATTGTTACGAACTTAAAATGATTATTGCTTTTAAATAAATTTGGAGATGTACAATATTCTTGTATTAATTCATATTCATTTGTCAAATATTTGTATCTGAATTATCGATATTTTATTTGCATTTGTATTTTAAAGATATGATTTTAAATTTTACATATTCGTATGATATTCGCATTTGGATTTTAAAAAGAATAAAGATATAGTAACACCTATATTCGTAACCCTCACCAAAGGAACGAGATTTTAACTCAGGAACACACTTATTCCTGATTAGTTGTTTTCCCCTCATAAGGTATAATATACAGATCCACATGAAAATGTTAATGATTTCCACGAAGCTAATAGACTGGCCACCTTTTATAAAATTTCCAATTTAGAAATCACATGGAGACTTCAGGGCGCAATATTAAGTTTCACATAATTTACGCAACTGATTATTTATTGCTGCCAAAGTAATCTCACATTATTGCGGACACCTAAAAATTATTTATCTTCATGTATGCTCTTTGGAGACTCTAGATCACGAGAAAAAGATGTGTTCTCCAGTCCAGCCAGACGTTTACTCGATTTGATGGCTCAACAAAAAAATATCACTATTATTAAGAAAATAAATAAATATTTATTTCTTGAGAAATAAGCATGCATTAAAAACAACTGGCATGCTTCAGTAGAAAGTCATGAGAGAAAGCAGTAGGCCACAAAGGCAGAGAGGAATATATCAAGCATGTTAATTTGATTTCAAGATGCATGAGCTGATTTATTTAATTTTCAAGACATGTACAGCTACAGTTAGATCTGCCTCGAAGTTTAATCGGAAGACGCGCTGTAGGGAGCAACTTAATAAGAACCTTCCTGCAAATACACTCATGTAATTATGGAGATTTACAACTGAAAAGAAAATTAAATAAATCTTATTAACTTGTAAGAACCTGAATAAGGCAATATGGAAATGTTGTGCAGAGGATCAAGGGTATGGACCACACCAGTTACATGTGAATCTATTCTATGCAACTTACCCTGCATTTTTACAAGAGGCTGTTTCCACAACTTGATTATCCAAAATCCAACTCAATGATAAAATTAAGCAAGCTGAGCAATGTTACAGGTGAGCACACTTCAGCTGCTGGAAACAAAAATCCAATGGCATCCATCAGCTGCTAAAATGTTGCTCCATGAGCTTCAATGTTCTCGAAGCAGAATTTGGCACCGCAAATCTCAATCTGTAGCTAATCTGTCACACAATGCTTTGTAGGCTGCTGTACAGTGCTTGAACTTTTCCTCGGCAGTCTCCTGTAGATATGTAAATCAAGGGTTGTAAATTGTTGGTTGAAGGACACATACAATAACCATGGCAGCAAATAATATAAATCTCACATGTATGTAAAATCAGCTACCCTTGTTTTAAAATTTATTCTGCTTTACCAATTAATTAGCTTGAAAAATTTTAGCCTTTTTTTTCGCATGTTCGACATACCACTTTCTTTTCAGGAACATGCAGAAGAGCTACAAAAATCGTACTTTATATTGACGTAAAGCATTGAAGACGCATGAGCACAACAATTGTGCATGTAGTGGAAAAGCACACCAGTGACCAAGATACTCTGAAATCTGAAACATACAATTTAATCATCCAGATCCAGACACTGATCAAACTGAGGATGAAGAAACAACCTGCTATTATAGATAAACCCTACGGAGAAACAGCCAATCGCCATATCCGCTAGCATATCGATGGAAGAATATGTATAAAAAGTACTCCAAAGCTCAGCATTGAGACACGAAATTCTCCTCATAAGCTCAACTATTTCACCTTTGGTGAGACAAAAGAGAGAATTGACAAGGGAGCTCACAACTTTACCAGCCCTTCGTAAGGTCACAATTCAAGAACAGCTTTATTAAGGTGTGGTTGATGAATAACCACAATTAGGATATTTCCCACTTTAAGATCCTTGGCCTAGTCAGCCTGTTAAAATACCTTTGAAGACCCTTGATGACGATCCGGATGCCATTGCAGAGCACAAGTGTGATACCTGGAAACAGTTACATATCAAGAGAATCAAGGTCAAGTCATCACTGCAAACGTCCCTCAGTAGACACAGACAGCGCAAGAATACAAAACGTACGCGCTTTTAATATCTTTAAGGTTCAATGGACCAGAAGCGGAGAGTCCAAGGACCAGCCTCTCAGAAATCAAATCAGACATATTCAGCTTACTGTCTTCATCATCTGAGTCATGTTTCCAATTCCATGAAAAATGCCTCTGCTCATATCTTGTAGAACCACGGTGACGTCCACCACTTCTGTGAAATGATCGGTAGAATCCTCGATCATCCTCAGAAGTAAAAGTGAATGTGGCTTCATGTTCATCATTATCAGTATCGCTCCAAACAAATCGAACAGGTCCTTTCTCTATATTTAAAAGGATATAGAATTTACGTAAGTTTTTTTAACTATGCTCTAGAGTTTACAAGAAATGATGTTATTCATCAAATGTTAAAACAAGAGATGCCCTGTCCTGATTTCAGTATTCAAAAGGACAAAGAGTAATGTCCCATGCTTAACATAAACTTCTCTAAACACCATGGATCCCTCCCATCGAGCATACATGCCTAGAAATATTTTCTATTTAACATACGTTATTTCGGAGCTGAAGCCAATTTGTAATGCCCATGCTTAGGTCCCCAGTCCATTATCGAGGAAAACATGCCCTGACAATTTGTTGGGTACGGGCTCAATTGGGCCCGTTGATAACACAAAATACTTAAGCTCAAATTGTCAAATAGTAATCCCCATCAATTATAACCCATGCCCACACTTCGTGAGTTTTATATGGACTATTTTTGGGGATTGGTATATTTTCAATTTCCCTCTGATAGTGGAAAGGGCTACCTGAGAGGTGGAGCTGCCCCTGCAAAGAGATAGGAGGGAAAGACTATCCGGAGTGTGCAGCTGTCAATGTCGCAGGGAATAAAGTGATGGACCATGACACAACGAGGTCATTGTGAATATAAGGGGGGGGATGTTGTAACACCCAAACCCCCAAACATATTCCCACATCTAAAATTCACGAAGTGTGGGTGTGTGTTATAAGTGGTGGAGATTACTACTTGACAACTTGGGCTTAGGCATGGGTAGTTGTTAAAGGGTCCAACTGGATCCTTACCCAACAAGTTGTCCGGCTTAATTTTCCTCGATAACGAGTCGTGAACCTAAGTCCCGGGACATTTCAATACTTCAATAAGCGATGGAACTAGGGGTGCAAACGGATCGAACCTGAGCGAACCTATATTTTTTAGGTTCGGTTCGTTTATTTAATCGAGCCTAAACTTGTGTTCAGGTTCTGTTCGTTTATTTTCAATTCGAATCCGAATCGAACCTCTTTTTAAACGAATCGAACCTAAGCGAATATCGAACTTAAGAATTTAGAGGGAGTAAAAAAAAGAGAAATGAAAATATATATGTGTTTACAATTAGAATAAATATTCATTTAGTTTTTTTCTTTATCTAACTCATCTTCATCTTTTGAAAAAAATAGATTAATAAGGATTCATCTCTTTGAAAAAGTATAATTATAATATATTTTTACATTTGTTCCGATGGTGATAAGGAATAAGAATAATATGGAGATATTCGATAAGTAAGGTTTATACTTGTTTTGTTGATTTGAAGATAAAGAATGGAAAAGTACTAGACACATAGATGATGGATGTTGTAAACACGATGTGACTATTTATTTTTTGATAGTTTATACCGATATAAAACCTACTTATCCCATAAATATCCAGTTATCTCTAGACAAAATTCACTTATCCTAGGACAAAATTGACTTATCTCAAAATAAGGTCTACTTCTACGGATACGGATTTGTAAATATGTATATATGCAAGTTTATCGAGCTTTTAACGAAACGAACCTGAGCGGACCTATGATTTTTAGGTTCGGTTCGTTTATTTAATCGAGCCTAAACTTGTGTTCAGGTTCAGTTCGTTTATTTCCGAACCGAATCTGAATCGAACTTTTAGCGAGTCGAACCTGAGCGAATATCGAACTCGAGAATTTTCTTACAGCCCTAGATGGAACCTGTTATATTCAACAACAGTCATATCTCCTTGCTTCAGATTAATAAATTCTTGCTCCTTGATCAATTGCAAGTGCATAGGAATATACTGCTATCGGGAGAGTTTAACAAATGCATCCCAAGGAATGATTTCTCCCTTTTCAAATTTCCGCAACTGGTAACTAATCCACCAATCGTTAGCAGGGCCTCTCAGCTGATTTGAAGCAAAAGAGACCTTGCTAGGATCCAAACATATGATTGCATCAAACAACTTCTCAATTTCCTCCAGCCATCAGTATGCCGTCTCAGCATCCACTGCACCTTGAAAGCTAGATGGGTTCCCCTTTCAGAATCTCTCAAAGGTGACTTCATCCCTACGCTCTTCACGAAGTCGCCTTTCTCTATACAAACGCTTCCCATGACGTCTTTGATCCTTATCTTTAATATGATGGTGCTCAGCTTGATCACGAATCAACTGGGAGAGCTCCTCGACCGTCTTCACTAATTTGGCATTCTATGCTGCCAAATCTCAAGAGTGACGACTCCTCTTACGTTTTGAGAAGGTCAACATCTACAAATAGCGACGATCATTTACTCAGTTATTTCAATCCTTATCAATAGATATTACAAGTCATATTAAAATTGGATAAAATTCTTATAATCTTCCATTTGGGTCCGATACCACGTTGTCACATCCAAGACCTCGAAAAACAGAGAAATTGTGGAAGCATCCCAAAACAATGAATTTTTTTCAAGTCCGGAAACGAGACCAATTCTTAATAAACCGATAATCATAATCATAGTGACATGCATAATGGAAGAAATAAAGAAAAATTGACCAATAAAAAAACTCATAGTTTGGACTACATAACCAAAATAAGAGTCTATCAATAAGTTCCATACATTGACTCAAAAACTAGAACAAATCAGTGACTCCTCAAACCACCTGATCATCCACGGCTTGCTCTCCGCTAAGCTGCAAGGTTGTAAACAATATTAGTAAAACGAATTTACTAAGTATGCACCAATAAATTATGGCACATACCATAATTATTCTTACATCTCAAATGCTAGAAACATAATCCAATAGGCAAATCCATGCAATAATTCAAGATTCAACAATGAAATATAGCAAAATGTTAAATAAATTGCATATCATTTAGAGACAATAATGAAAATATGATAAGCACTTGATGCATGATCTCATATTTTTGCAACCCATGACAATATCACTGATTATGAATATCAATAGGTAAATTAATACCATCTACCGGCACCGATCAGCTCAAGATTAAATATGAGCCACCTCATCCCCATAAATCAAATTTTAAATCATAAGATATTCCGATAGGAGGTCTCCTATCCAGACCCAAATCCAATAAACACCAGTAATGAGTCAATCGTCATTGCCCGAAGCCTGGGAAGTTGTTTGCAGTGTCTGAACTATGGAGAGAAAGGTTACCATGTTCGTGATTGCCCGAAGCCTGGGAAGTTGTTTGCAGTGCAAGGAAAAGAGAAAAAAACCGATGGTTCTTGCACGAATCTATGCTCTCACCACTGGAAATGTTGCTGCTAAGAAGGGGTCATTGAAGGCACTCATTTTATTGCTAATTTGAATGCAAAGATTCTTTATGATACGAGTATAGCTTTATCACTGAGGCTCTAGTAAGAAGCTTAAATGTCAATTCAAAATTTTTAGATATTGATTTAATAGTCACCACACCTATGGGTGGAGAAGTCAAGGCATTGGAGTATATAGAAGATGCTCAATTAGTGTTAGAAGGTCATGAACTACCTTGTGACCTCATTGTCATGAAGATGGTAGATTTCAATATTATCTTTGGGATGGGTTGGCTATCCAGATATCAATGTATCATTGATTGTTGTAAGAAGAGGGTGATCGTTGCACGACACCAACTCTGAACAATGCATCATTCCCCCATGAAGGAACATCGCATGCTTCTAAAAGGGCGAGAAGGTTATCTTGCGAGTATTATTAAGGTTGAGTCATCAACCGTATCGCTATTTGATCTCGATGTTGTTTGGGAGTTTCCTGACCTTTTTCCAGAAGAATCGTCTGGACCCCCACCTCAGCAAGAGATTGATTTCACAATTGAATTGGTTTCTGGAACGATACCGATATCCAAGGCACCATATCGCAAGGCTCTTGCTGAATTGGTTGAACTGAAAAAGCAACTTGAAGAGTTGCTTGATTAAGGATTTATGAGACATAATGTGTCACGTAAGGGTGCACCGGTTTTATTTATTAGAAAGGAGGATGATTCACTTCGTTTATGCATTGATTATCCAATGTTGAATCATGTGACTGTAAAGAATAAATATATGTTACCACTGATAGATGAATTATTTGACCAGCTCCAATCAGTAAGGGTCTTCTCGAATATTGATTTGTGTTCTGCCTATCATCAACTGAGGATCCGCGAGGAAGATATCTCGAAGACTGCTTTTTGAACATGCTACGGGCATTATAAATTTTGTTTGATGCCGTTCGGATTGACTAATGCTCATGCTGCTTTTTATAAATCTCATGAATCGGGGCTTTCGATCATTCTTGGATCACTTTGTCGTTGTCTTTGTTGATGACATTCTTGTTTATTCTCAAGGTGTTGAGCAACATGAGGAGAATCTCATAATTGTATTGGAAACATTAAGGCAGAATCAAATGTATGCCAATTTCTCTAAGTGTGAATTCTATTTGGAGAGGGTCATGTTCCTTGGGCACATTATTTCCAAGGATGTGATTTCTGTTGATCCAGCCAAAGTTGAGGCAATCTCAAAATGCACGCAACCGAATAATGTAACATAAATTAGGAGTTTCCTTGGATTAGAAGGGTACTATTGTAGATTCATTTGCGATTTCTCGAAGATTTCTCTTCCTTTGACTGAGTTGACTAGAAAAGGAACAAAATTTGAATGGCCATTACATGCGAGCACATCTTTCAAGAATTGAAGAGTAGGTTGAACATCGCTCTAGTTTTAAAATTACCTTCTGGTGGTGGAGGTTTCGTTATCTAAACTTGCGCGTCCTTGAATGGTTTGGGATGTGTGTTGATGTAAAATAAAAAGTTGTAACTTATGCTTCGAGACAGCTGAAGATTCATGGAAGGAATTACCTTACACATGATCTGGAGTTGGTTTTTGTAGTATTTGCACTAACGATTTGACGTCACTACCTTTATGGTGAGAAATTTGATGTCTTCTCATATCATAAAAGCAAAGATTTGAATATGTGCTAAAAGAGATGGATGGAATTCCTTAAAAAGACTATGATTTCTTTATTGCTTATCATCCAGGTAAAGCTAATGTTGTGGCTGGTGCTTTGAGCCCAAAAAGCTATGCCATGTTAGTAGGGATGAAAACGGTCGGATACGGATATAAATATAGGTATAATCATATCCTTATCCATTTTAAAATACGAATATGAATGAGGATACGAATATTGATGAATGTGAAATTTTTGTTACCATATCCTTAAAAACGAATACGAATGTAAAACGAATACGAATCGGATACAAAAAATAACATAAATATTTAATAGATTAACTAAAATATACATGTTTAGGATGGTTTACACATAAAATAGATATACCAAATATAGTAATTTCATAACAATTATATCAACAATGGTGAATGTAGTCATAAAATATTGTTACGCACAGTTATAAATAAAATCTATCACTATACTTACGTACGAAAACGAATAAACGAATATGAATGCGAATATTAACGAATGTCAAAGTGAATCCGCATCCATTTTTAAAAGGAATACGAATATGAATGTCAAAATATGTATAAAACGAATACGATAACGGATCGGATACGAATGTATTCACATTCGTTTTCATCCCTACATGTTAGCCAGTTTGATGATCAAAAAGTGGATGTTGGACGGTGGTTTTATCTTATGGAACCCTTTCAAGAAAGGAACAAGATCATCTTGTCTAGCATCCAGATACAATTTGAAATTGTAAAAAAGGTATTGAGAACTCATAAAGAAGATTATGAGTATCACGCTCTATCTGAGAAAACTCATGGGGAAGGTTTAGAATTCTTCATTGTTGCATATGGTGGCATTAGATTTACGAATCGCTTATGGGTTCCTTCGCAAGTAGAGTTAAAGCATGAGATTCTAGATGAAGCACATCACTCTCAATACAATGTAAATCCGAGAAGTACAAATATGTACAACGATCTCCAACGAAATTTTTGGTGGAAAAATATGAAGAAGGAAGCTGTGGAATTCATTTTCCGTTGTTTGGTGTGACATCAAATTAAGGATAAACCTCAAAGACCATTGGGCTTTTGGAGCAGTTAGAGGTTCCTGAATGGAAATGAGAACACATCACCATGGACTTGTGCTATGTCTTACAAAGACCGATGCAACTAATTACGATGCTATTTGGGTGATCGTGGGCAGATTGACGAAGTCTGCTCATTTCTTGCTGATGAAGAAAAGGAAGTAAGTCGCTAACTTAGCAAATTTATCATGAATAATATTGTGAAGCTTCATGGTACCGTATACCTATCTCTATTGTATCTGATCAAGATCCAAGATTCACAGTAGATTTTGGGAAAAAAAACTACAGGAGGCTTTTGATGCAAAGCTAAAATTTAGCACTGCTTTCCATCCTCAGACAGATGGTCAATCGGAAAGAACTATTCAAGTTCTTGAGGACATGCTTAGGGCATGTTCATTGAATTATACCCATGGTTGGGACAAGTATCTTCCACTTATTGAATTCACATGTAACAATAGTTATCAGACTAGTATTGGAATGGCTCCGTACGAAGCTCTTTACGGGAGGTCTTGCAGATCCCCTCTTTGTTGGAGTGAGGTAGATGAAAGGAGATTGCTTGGACCGGAACTTGTGCAGAAGTATGCATATAAGATTGAACTGATTAAGAAGAGACTATTGATAGCTCAAAGCTGACAAAAGAATTATGCATATAACAGATGCAGTAAGATTTCTCCTACCAGTGGTGTGTTGAGATTTGGACGAAAAGGAAAACTTAGTCTAAGATATATTGGTCCTTTTAAAGGTACTAGATAGGGTGGGCGAGGTCGCCTAATGCATTGCATTATCACCCCGGTATTCACATATCCATAACTGTTTTCTTTGTTTCCATGTTGCGGAAATATATTCATGATCCATCTCATTAGATTCATTATGAGCATGTTGAGGTTTGTAAAAATTCATCGTATGAGGAGCGTCCTTCGCATATTGTTGATAGTCAAGAATATCGGCTAAGAAGGAAGACTATCAGGATGGTGATCGACACAACCATTCAGACAGAGAAGCTAGATGGGAACTTGAAGATGAAGTTCGAGAAAGTATCTTGAACTTCTAGGTATGTACCTTAAATTTCGAGGAAGAACTATCTTCAAGGGCGATAGAGTTGTAACATCCATCACTCATTTGAAGATAATAAGAAAATAATAATGATAATTTGTAAGAACTTGTGCTATTCTAACGATAAAGAAAACTAAAGCATATGTGTGTGAAGTAAGAAAAGTTGAGAAGGGGTTTAACATTGTAACCACTTCTCGTCAATGAAACTTGGGCACGTCACCCCCCCAATCTTTTAATCCCACGAGCTCCCTAATTATGAGTTAATTGTGAGACATTCTCCCATCGATAAAGCATATATAATCCATCTTATTGGTCATGGCACCGGCGTACATTGCAGACGTCGAGGGCAGTCATGAGTAAGAGGACGAGTCTTCATCGATAAGAAAGTACTGTCATTTTGGTAATCCTCTGCCGACTTCTTTTTTTGTATTAAGCATGGGATTAGAGAGATAATGGCTCTTTCGATAGGACCTTAAAGTAAAAAAATTAGCAAGATTCTGGAGACCCGTGTTGAAAAGATCTGAACTATTTTGACACAAATTCCTAAATAGTGTTCTTTTTTAAGAACACTATTTAGGAATTTGTCTCTTTTGCACTGGTTGTCGGCTACTTAATGTACAACCCTCTGCATGTAATGGAAGCACAAACAAGATGTGAGAGGCGGTAGCATCTTGTATCCGAAGGATAGCCAAAGAGATGCTAGGCGAGTCAAAGGGAGAAACTCCAGGCCAAAAGCATGCTTGGTGGTGGAGTGGAGGGGTGTAAGAAAAACTCAAAATTAAAAAGGCATATGCTTTAAAGATATGTCTAAAGATAGAATAGAGGAAATTGTCACAAACTACACAATATCAAAGAAGGAAGAAAAGAAGGTTGTAAGTGAAGCTAAGTCAAAAGCTTATGAAGTTTTGTACAAAAATCTTGACTCTAAGGAGGGCTAGAAGGATATATTCAGGTTAGTCAAAGTAAGAGAAAGAAAGACCAAAAACCCTTCTCAAGTAAGATGCATTAAGGATGATGAAGGTCACGTACTTGTTACTCAGAAGGATATAGAGACTAGATGGAAGCAGTATTTCCATAAGCTTTTCATTGGGGAAGGAAATAGAGAGATCACTTTGAGAGATATAGCTAGTAGTGAAAGTTACTTGAATCGTGCAAGCTATAGAAGAATACAAAGGAAGGAAGTAGATGAAGTTCTGAAGGTTATGAGACATGAGAAAGGTGTAGGACCTAATGATATTCCTATAAAAGTATGGAGAGTTTTAGGTGAGAGTGGTTTGACTTGACTTACAAATTTATTCGATGTTATTTGTCAAAGCAAGAAAATGCCTGAAGATTGGAGAAGAAGCATCGTGGTGCCTCTTTATAAGAAAAAAAGAAGATCTTTAAAATTGTCCAATTACAGATGTATCAAGCTAATGAGTCACACTATGAAAATTTGAGAGCGTATGATCGAAAGAAGGTTGAGGCAAGTTTCCAAAGTAAAATAAAACCAATCCAGATGCATGTCAAGTCGCACAACTATTGAAGCCATCCACTTATTGAGGAGAACAATGGATATCTACTGAGCTAAAAGGAAGAACTTCCATATGATTTTCATTGATCTGGAGAAGTCTTATGATTATGTACCATTGGAGATATATTAGAGAGTTTTAGAAAAGAGACAAGTACATGTCATATACATTAACCTCATGAAGGATATCTATGATAGGGCTTCATCTTGTGTAAGGATTCAGTATGGGAAGACTGACTATTGTGACATCAATATTGGTCTACATCAAAGCTCAGCTTTGAGTCCATTCCTTTTTTACTTTGATTGTGGATGAGTTGAAAAGTCACATATGAGATACCTTGGTGTATGTTATTCGTTTATGATATGTTGTTGATTGCTGAGACTAAAGATGGAGTAAATTGGAAGATTAGGGCTCGTTTGGTTACCAGGGTATCCCGATGTACCCCTCTACATTCCTGGGTTGGAAATCCGTCACAAATCAAGGTAACATCACATCACATTCCTTATTCCAACCCTCTCCCAACCCTCATAACTATCCAAACAACTACTATTCACATAAAGATACCCCAACCCACCCCATCCCAGTAACCAAACAGACACTTAGGGTCTGGAGACACGCATTGGAGACTAAAGGATATCGTATAAGTAGGGCTACGACTAAATATATTGAGTGCACTTTTGATGGAAGCAATGGTTAAGAAATCGAAGTGAAGATTGGTGATGATAACATTCAGAAGAGAGATTATTTTAGATACTTAGGATCTATTTTGCAATTGCAACATGATGGGGAAATTGATGGAGATGTTACTAATATAATAAACGCAGGTTGGCTAAAGTGAAGAAAAGCCTCTAGTGTGCTTGTGATAAGAAAAATCCTTTGAAAATCAAAGGAAAGTTTAAAAAGCAGCCATGAGACGTGGTATGCTCTATGGATCTTGTTGAGATATATGTTATCTTTAGCATTGTTTTTGTTATTTTCTATTTATTTTGTCTTTGTCTTGTAATTTACCCAATAGGTTCCTCTCCTATATAAGAGAACCCAATGGCCTCTCATAATAGCAATTCATTCTTTTCCCTCAACATGGTATCGGAGCGACAGTTCTAGACCAGAGTTCCCATATCCCACCTAAACCTAACCCTACATGCCCCCGCCCCACTTCCCTGCGCGTCAGGCCGACGCCTAGCCCCCAGCATCGCCCATCCCCCCCCCACCCCGACGTCGTCCAGCCCTCGGCCAACTATCCCCGTCCCCCAGGCCGTCGGCTGGTGGTCTCCGATCGCCCGAACAGTTACCCCTTGCTCCTCTTGCCAGCGTCCAACCTAGACCAAGACTGCCCAGGACCCCCTCCGACCGTCTCGGGCCACCCCAGACCGCACGTGCCCCTCTGCGCACCCCTACGACTTGATTCGAGGTTCGATTTGGTTTGATTTTGATCGGAGAACGTGATTCAATACCTATAAATCGTGGTTTCCTACCCTAAAGAGTAGCAGAGGTTGATGAGGATGGTTGTATGAGTCTACACGTATAACTGATCCTCGGTATAATCATGTAAACTTGTTTTTTTCGGTTTACTCCTCAGTTGAGTTCCATTGATATGTCGTTCATCCGTCATGTCAGAGAACAAGGGTGATATTTTTTCGTCTGGAGCCTTCAAGGGCCCAGCTCCCATCGTTAAGATGGATGGGACCGACTATGACTTATGCTCCATGCAGTTCCTCACCCTCATGCAGTGCAACAACAAGGAGCACATCTTGACAGATCCAGAGCCAATGGATAAGATTGGGCAAATGCTTCTTGGAAGCAAGCTGACGCGTATGCGCGTGTTTGGCTATGTGGTACCCTCACCACAGAGATAGCCAATGATATTCTGAATCATCCCATTACCAAGGCGATGTGGGATACTTTGGCATCCACATATGCTCAAGCGAAGAATGAGGCCAAGATTCTTCAGCTACAATTCAATATCTACAATACCAAGCAGAATGGTTGTTCTCTGCACGTGTACTACTCTTCACTATGTGACATGTTTGAGAAGCTTCATAGCTACCTGCCTATTACGACATCTACTAAGCAGCAGAAGATGTATAGGAACTCCACAATGTTTGGAGTGTTCATGGCTGGACTTGATGCAGAGTATGATACTGCGCTTACTCAGTTTCTTACCAAAGCTACCATATCTCCCATAGAGAAGGCCTATAACTGTCTCAGCCAGATTATCATGCATTCTACAGCCACTTCTCTGCCCTCTTCAATGATGGCTGCTTCTCATGGTCGAGGAGGTACGATCCAGTCCAGAGGACGCGCTCCTCGTGGCAGAGGCAGTGGACGCCAGCGTGGTCCTTGCACTTATTGTCGTAGGTCTGGACATGCAGAGGATACATGCTACCTGAAGCATGGATATCATGCTTCTGGTCGTGTACCAGAAGAGATTGCGCCTTCAAAGACTACAACTTCCCAGGCCGGTCCTTGCTTTGATGATATTGTCTTATCGTATTCGAGAGATCATGACTCATACGCCTGGCACCACCACTACAGGTCTCGCAGCTGCAGCCAGAGCCTCTTCGAGCTCCTCGAGTATCGCATATGCATTTACTGGTAGTATTGGTGCAGACATGACAAAGTGGATTATGGACTCGAGTGCTTCACACCACCTGTGTGGAGACAGAGTGCAGCTGAGGTCCTACAGGACCATACCACCTGGTAGATTGGTTATCATTACTAATGGAGACCACTTACCCGTTACAGGACAAGGGGAGGTGCATTTGACGACATCCATGCACCTTCACAATGTTTTATATGCTCCTGACTTTCAAATGAATTTACTTTCCATTAGTCAGATTACTAAAGATATGCATTGTCATACCATTTTTTGACCCTTCGTCTCTTGTGTTTCAGGACATACTCACGGACAGGGTGATTGGATGTGGCCGTGAGCAGCGGGGGCTTTATAGACTGGTCTAACATCCTCATGTTGGTGTTTCTACTATACGTATCTCACCATATATGTGGCACCTTCGTTTTGGGCATCTTCCTCTGCAGAAGCTATGTCATGTTCTCCCTCAGATCTCTACGAGATCCTCTTTGTAGTGTGAGGCATGCCAGCTTGGGAAGTATCAATGTTCCTCTTTTCCATACTGTTAGAGTCGGAGCAGTTCTCAACTATTTGAGCTCCTACATTTAGACATTTGGGGTTCGAGTCGTGTCCTTGATCACCAGAGACATCGCTTTTATCTAGTTGCAGCCGATGATTTTTCTAGACTTTCTTGGATTTTTTATTGAAGAATAAGTCTAAGGCTGGATATGTAATCAAATATTCTATTAATGACAAGGAATATTTTTCCTGCAAAAGTCAAATATCATCCTTCTGATAATGCTTTAGAGTCAGTGCAGCTTTCTGAGTTCCTTAGTTCTCTTGACATTGTTCATCAGACCTCATGTGCTTATACTTTCTAGCAGAACGGTGCTGCCGAGCGCAAACACCAGAACCTTGCTGATACAGAGTCATGCTCCTCATGCCTACTGGGGAGAAGTGGTCCTCATTGCATGCTATCTTGTGAACCACATGCCCTCGTCTGTGTCAGGAGAGAAGAATCCTTTCTCGATCGTGTTTACCGAGAAGGATCTTTTCTCCCTTACACCTCGTGTGTTTGGTTCTGTTGCATTTGTTCATGATGTCTCTCCTGGTCATGACAAGCTCTCTCCCATAGATGTCAAGTATGTTTTTGTTGGCTACTCTCGTACCCAAAAAGGGTACCGTTGTTTTGATATGCTCAGGCAGAAGTACTTGGTTAGTGCTGACGTCACTTTCTTTGAGTCTGTCATGTATTTTTCTCCTACATGTGACAGACTATCCCCATCTGACTCTGACGATGAGATCTATATGCCTCCACCTCCTACTGTCACACCACCACCACCATTTGCTCTTGTGGCTCAACTTTCTACTGTGACTCAGTTTTTGCCAAGTGTTTTTACTCGTAGGCCTCGCTCTATTCCCCCTACTCACAGGTCTTGCCCGTCATCCAGCATGCCTCATGTATGTAGTGAGCACATTGTTTCTACTGATGGCACTACTGAGTTGTCTGTGCAGCAGGATTCCATGCAGTATGAGCAGGTGCCCTCTCAAGAGAAGAACTCACAAGTTATAGACTTGGCAGATGATCTTGATGTATTGATTGCTCTGTGCAAGCCGAAACGAAAGTGTGCTACTTATCCTCTTGCAGCCCAGGTTTCCTTGAGCAGGTTGTCAGAGGATTTCAAGAGGCTTACCTTGGCACTATCTGTCGTGGAGATACCACAGACATATCATGAGGCTATTCAGGACAGTCAGTGGAGGTTAGCCATGGAGGAGGAAATGACTGCGCTACAGTCACGTGGTACGTGGAATCTTATTTGTTCTCCAGTTGATGCATCCGGTGTGGGATGCAAATGGGTGTTCACTATGAAACACCGTGCGGATGGCAATGTGGATTGCTATAAGACAAGACTTTTGGCATGCGGATTTGCCTAGACATATGGGGTGGACTATCAGGAAACTTTCTCTCCAGTTGCCAGACATTCTACTCTGCATATTCTACTTTTTGTTGGTGTGACACGGGATTGGCTCCTTTACCAGCTTGATGTGCCACGACTTCAACCCTAACGGATTTTTGAATTTAGAAATCCAATTCGTCGAAGGAGTCAGATCCACCTAATGAGTCGCGGTTTTGCAGAAGAATGCCTTTCTCTATGGTGATCTACAGGAGGAGGTCTATATGCAGCAACCATCTAGGTTTGTTGCTGAGAGGAAGTGTCAAAAGGTTTGCACGCTACACAAGGCTATCTACGGCATTAAGCAGAGTCCAAGAGCATGGTTCCAGAAGCTCTCGGACTTGATAGAGCAGCATGGGTTTGGGTGATCGACGGGGACGGTTGATCACTCTTTGTTTATGCAGAGAACTAGCAAGGTACTGTTGTCATTCTTGTTTATGTTGATGACATTGTTGTTACAGGGGATGACGAGCAGGGCATTTAGGATGCCAAGGACCATTGTTTTTAAAAA
Organism: Ottelia alismoides; assembly: GCA_037367405.1. NCBI lineage: Eukaryota > Viridiplantae > Streptophyta > Magnoliopsida > Alismatales > Hydrocharitaceae > Ottelia > Ottelia alismoides. Next base: position 355,202 of record JAZKJV010006318.1, on the reverse strand, counting down.
CGCGCCTCGAGGCGCTGAGGCGTACGCCTCGAGGCGTTTTTCTAGGAAAAACGCCTCGAGGCTATAGCCTCATGCAGTCTCAGTGAGGCTTAAGCCTCGAGGCTTATGAGGCGCGCCTCGAGGCGTAAGCCTCGAGGCGTTGCCTCGAGGCGTAGCCTCATTTATGTGCTGATTTTTTGAATTTTTTCTGCAATATTTTTTTCTTTTCTTTTTGATTGTGGGCTTTTCATCTTTCGTAGACAAGTATGTTCAAGTCCTTAAGCTCACAATTCACTAAAATGCATTTTTTTAGTTTATTAAAGTATTGAGCTTATTTTTACTTTGTTATGCATGTTCTTTATATATCAACATGAACAAAAATTTGGATCTTGAGATATTAAATCTAATGCCTCTACTCTTAGTATGCATCTTGTGTTAGCCCCTTTAGTAAATTTTATTAAAGACTTTAAATTTTGCAGAGAGTTACCTATTATTGTGCTTGCATATTCATATTTACTTGACTCCTTACTGATTTAGAGTCCAAAAAAGAGTGTTATATAACAGCTTCGATGTTTAAACCATGATATTAGCCTTGAAATGTCATGAAGTTATGTATTTACTCATAACTATTAAATTTCTAGAACTTGAAAATTATAATTATGGTTAATTATGATGTTTTATGAAAAAATTTCTTCCACGAATGAGGCTTACGCCTCAATACGCCTCGAGGCTTACGCCTCGAGGCAATACTGGGAAAACGCCTCGATACGCCTCACGCTTTTTAAAACCTTGGCAAGGACTTCCTAGGCCGGCAGTTTGTGACCAAGGACCTTAGGGCATCTATGTTACTTCCTTGGACTGAAGTTTGCTAGGAACTGATGAGGTCTTGTGATGACCCAAAGGAAGTACGCTACGGGTCTTCTTTCAGAGACATGCATGCAGATTACAGACCTGCCACTACTCCTATTGATCCGGGCATGAAGCTCGATGATAATGACACTAAGGAGGTCGACAAGAGAATGTACAAGGAGCTTGTTGGCAAGCTACTATATGTGACTATTACCATGTGCGACATATAATTTGCCATGAGCAAAGTGAGTCGGTTTATGGAGTAGCCCAGACATGCACATATGGATGATGTCCATATGATTTTGAGATATCTGAAGACTTTACCTGGTACGGAACTTCTTTTTAGCGAGGCACATCTCTTTCAGTTACAGCATGTGCAGATGCAGATTATGACGGGTGTCCAAAGGATAGGAAGTCTACATCAGGCTTTGTTGTGTTCATAGAGAATTCCCTAGTTTCATGGAAGAGCAAGAAGCAGACTGTGGTTGTCAGATTGAGTGCTGAATCAGAATACAGGGCCATGACACAGGCTAGCACAGAGATGGTGTGGGTCAGATCTGTTCTTATTGACCTAACTATAGAGGTGCCTCTTCCCATGCTCCTCTAATGTGACAATCAAGTTGCTCTTTTTATTATCAACAACTCAACTTTTCATGAGAGGACGAAGCACATAGAGGTGGACTGTCACTACACTCGTGACATGATACAGAAGGGTCTTATTACCACTACGCATGTCAACTTTGGAGACCAGACAACAGATGTTCTTACTAAGGCCCTAGCCAGAGGACCTTATCAGAGATGTTGTTCCAAGCTGAGTCTGATCGATATCTACGCTCCAGCTTGAGGGGGAGTGTTGAGATATTTGTTGTCTTTAGTATTGTTTTTGTTATTTTCTATTTATTTTATCTTCATCCTGTAATTTGCCTAATAGATTTATCTCCTATATAAGAGAACTCGAGGGCCTCTCATAATAGCAAGTCATTCTTTTCCCTCAACAGATCTGAATGTTGGCATGTGAATCATAGGCATGTGAATCATAGACATGGCAGTAGCAGAAATGAAAATGTAAAGATCATATTCAAAATGATACAATCAGAAGGAAAGTTAGTGTAACTACAATCAAAGATAAGATGCGGGAAAACTGCTTAAGATGGTTTAACCATTTACAGAGGAGGTCAGCTGATGCACCGGTTAGGAGATGCGAGTTTTGGGATGCTGAGCCCATGGTATGAAAAAACTAGCCTCGAGGTGGTCAAGGTGTATGCCTCGAGGCAAGGCGATCCTTTTTAGCCTTGAGGCATGTGCCTCGGTCCAGTCCAGTGAGGCATGCGCCTCAGGAGGCTGAGGCGTTCCACCTCGAGGCGGTCGAGACATTTTGGAGGTATTTTTTTGCTTTTTTGAGGTATTTTTATGATTTTAATTGTTTACTTGATAGTTTGAGAAGCTTATAAATATCTACTTCATTAGGATAGTGATTATACGAGATAAATGCATAAATCTGATGTTTCTTTCGTGCCCATAACTTCATATTTACTATTAATTAAGTCCAACTATTTCGCAAACTCTTATTATTTCTCTTTTAATGAATGAATTCATAAATATAAAACCCAACAATACTCGTAAACTAAATAAGCTTTGCAATATATTAAACAAAACGAAATAGATAGGGTTCATGATTTATCATGCTGCCATATATTATATGTTTGACATATAATATAAATTTCTTCAGTGTATATTTAATCATATTTTTAATTACAACAGTATTTCAAATGTTTGCTCGAAATGGATAGGATTCATGATTTCTCGTGTGACTATATATCATATGTTAGACACATAACATATATTTATTCGGTGTATATTTAATCGTACTTTTAACTACAAAAATATTTCAAAGATAGATATGTATTGTTTAATTTGTTCACAACATTCATAGACAATGAATTCCTCTTTGATTGGATGAAAATGTGTAGAAAGGGATATGATGATGTTCTATCTTCTATTCTGATGTTTGTATTTCTATTATTTCATCGTATTTTATAGTGTTAGGTATTATATATTCAGCAAAGAACATATAATTACATTGTCATATATATTTATAGTTTTCTGCATATTTTCCTCTACAAACGGAGGCTTATGCCTCGACCGCCTCGAAGCTACGCCCTGCCTCGATTCGGAGGAAAATGCCTCATTCCACTTTTCATTTTTTTCAAACCTTGGTTGAGCCAGCTAAGAGAGGGCGAGGAAGGCCCAAGAGGTGTTGAAATAAGACTATACAAAGGGATCTTAGTTTTTTTTATCTAAGATCGAGAATGACCCAAGATAGATCTGAATGGAGGTAAAGAATCCATGTAACCGACCCTACTTAATGTGGGAAAAGGCTTTGTTGTTGTTAGATTTTGGAGACCCATACAAGTATAATCCCTTTACATAAATTATAGTTTAGCACAGTTATGCCCCAATTGTTGGACGTTAGTAACAAAAAAATTAAAATAATATATATTTGTATAGTATTTATCAATAGAGTACAATAAGATCAATCGAAAATCCATCACAGTAATTTCTCTTTTCCATTAGATTCAAGAGAGGTTTTCAATTTTGGATATTAATGTTTCAAGCATTGACATCTAAAATGAATCCATGAAAAATTCGTGTCAAAACGAAGACGATGATTCTTATCTCACGAGATTGTATGCATTACAACTGGGTGCATGTTTGAAGGTGGGTGGTATTTTCTTTTGGATAAAATTTTTTGGGAAAGATGTGGATGGTATTTTCTTTTGGATAAATTTTTTTTGGGAAAGATGTTCTTTGTGCAGGACGAAATAGATGTATGTTTTTAGCAAATATATATTAACCCAATATGCTATTAGATAATTTCCACGCACACAAAAAAGGTTAGAAAAAAAAGATGCTCTCCAATGTTTTTAAAAAGAGAAGGGTCCTCACGCGAATGGGATGAGATAGAATTTTTATTTTTAGATCATGATTGTTTTAATTGAATGTATATCTTTGTAATAAGATCCGAATTACCAGCGTGATTAGAAGGGTTATTTGGACCGTAGTTTTATCAATCAAGTCTAAGATGTGTACATTAAAGTGTGTCACATACCATCTTTATTATACACTACGTTGAAATTTATTAGCAGTTAAAATGTTATGTTGTCTTATGAATCATTTTCTTTATTTCTAAGTTACATGTTAATTTTGTTGGTGTAATTCATAACTTGTTTTTTTTTGTAGATTTTATAAATGCATTAAATTCTATGTATTATGCTTATTCATGATGTTACTTAATGTTTATTTCAGAATTGATTTTCTCATTACTGTTGTATAATACAAATAAATACCTTAAATTGATAGGATACACATTCAATTTTCATTATATATAATTAGTATTCATTTTTGTTTATCATTTTAAATATTTTATTGAAAAGTTGATTATTGTTAGTCCATTAGAGACTTTGGCCTAATAAGGTGTCGTGTGGATGGCTAATTCCATCAATTGACCGCTGCAGACAGGTAATTCTGCACTACTCCCATAGAAGGTCATATAGCAATATATCGGTATCGACAGGTGACCGATATATCGCTAATATGGTCGATATTTGGCCTTCCAAGGCTATTTTATTCACAAAATCAGATCGATATCGGCGGTATATCGACGATACATCGTACGACATGGTGCTGATATCGATACCAATACTGATATGCCCTTCACTGACTACTCCTAAACAATTTCCGCTACGACGGTTGACTCAGTATTGATATACATTGCATTGGGGTTTGGATAGGAGACCCCATATTAGAATATTTATTATTAAAATTTTGAGTTGTGGGACGAGGTGGCTCCTATCTAAGCTCGGGTTGCCCGGTGTCAACATATGATATTAATTTACCTGCTGATATTGATAATCATTGACATTATCATGGGTTCCAAAAATATGAGATTATGCATCAAGCGTTTATTGTATGTTCATTATCGTCTCTAAATGATACACAATTTATTGAACATTTTCGCTGTAGTTCATTTTTTATATTGATACATCTTGAATTATTGCATGGATTTGCCTATTGGATTATTGTTTCTAGTATTTGAGATGTACCAATAATTATGGCACATGTCACGATTTATTGGTGCATATTTAGTCAAATTCATTTGACTAATATTGACCCACAACCTTGCAGCTTAGCGAAGAGCGAGATGTGGACTGTCAGCTGATTTGAGGAGTCATTACTTTATTCTAGTTCTTGAGTCAATGCATGGAACTTGATAGACTCTTGTTTTTGTTATATAGTTAAGACTTTATGACTCTTTTTATTGGTCAATTTTCCTTTATTTCTTCCATTATATATGGCACTGTGATTATGATATCGTTTATCAAGAATTTGTCTTGAACCTGGACTCGAAAAAAATATTCATTGTTTTGGGATGCTTCCGCATTTTTTCCCATATTTCAAGGTCTCGGATGTAACATACAATCTCAATGTTATCAAAAACAATGATCAATCTTTTTCTGAGGGTACATTATAATTCTCGACTGTCAGCTGTCACATTCAATGTCTTTTAGACATTTGAAACTAATGATTTTACAGTGTCATATAGTTCAAGTGGGCACTATGCAATCTGCAGAGAGAATGATATTTTATCAAAAATTCATCCTTCATGCCTCTGTTAAATAAACCGTAGAGTTAATGCTAATAAAAAGGAAGCCTAATGTTTATCAGGCATGAGATTTTGGATATCCTTATGGCTGGATTTTTCCTGGAATTTTTTTAACATCCTTCTTAGAACAGATCCTTCGGTACCAGATCTTGGATGTTGTCAAACATAACAGTGCATCAAAATGTAGATCACGGAGTTAAAGTAAAAACAGAAGTTCACTTGAGATTTTCTTACTTTTATTCACGTGACTTTGCCATTGTGACTCCTGACTGCAAAATTGATTATTTTTTCTTCCCCTTGAAAAATATTGCTTTTCAAACCAAGATGTGTAACGAGATGAATTGCTTTGAGGATTGTCTTGTCTGGAATTCCGGAAACCCTAAAAGGCAATGCACTGAAATATTAATAGATAAAACACAATAATAAGCAAATAGACACATTTGTAAATACTACTGGTTAACAAATGGAGCTTCTGGGTGGCACGCCCTTCTTTGTTTAAAAAAACACAAGAATAAGCAAATAAAGAGCGTAAATAGTCGCGCTTGAACTCTAAAGTAGTCTCTTAAAGTATCGATTGCAAAATCCAGCAATCAGTATTGTGCCCGTGGGTTCCCTGAATAGGGATTGATCTACAGTCGAGCAGCTAATCAAACTTAGTCGGTTTTATAATTTCTTTAAAAAAAATAGATATATAAATTATTTTAATACATACGTTTTTATACATTTATGTTGATATGGTTCATTCAACAACAATAAAGCCTTGTCCTACATTAAGTAGGTTCGGCTACTGGGATTCTTCGCCTTCATTCAGATCTATTTTGGGTTATTCTTAGACTTACATCCAAATAACTAAGATCCAATAGAATAGTCAACTTCCAACACTTCTTAGGCCTTCCTCGCCCTCTCTTAACAAACTCAACATCCCAAATCTTGCATCTTTTAACTGGAACATATCCGATCTCCTTTGCAAATGGCTAAACCACCTTAAACGGTTCTCTCTCATCTTATCCTCTGTTGGAGCTACTCCAACTTTCCTTCTGATCACATTGTTCTGAATCTGATCTTTCTGTGTATGACTACACATCCATCGTAGCATTTTCATTTCTGCTAATGTCATTCTCTCCACATGTCTATGGTTCACAGGCCAACATTCAGATCCATAGAGCATAGCTGGTCTCATGGACGCTTTGTAACAATTTCCTTCGATTTTCAAAGGAATTCTCTTATCATAAAGAACGGCAGAGGCTCCTCTCCACTTTAACCAGCATGCCTTTATTCTACGAGTAACATCTTCATCAATTTCCACATCACGCTGCAAAATTGATCCTAAGTATCTTAAAGAATCTCTCTTCTGAATGGGATCTTCTCCAATCTTCACCCCACAACCTCCATCAAATGTGCACTCCATATATTCAGTACTAGCCCTACTTATATATGTTGGGAAAATTGAGAAAACTTGTTTATTCCATACGCCCTAGGCTCTCTTATATAGGAGAGTAGCCTATGGGTAAAATACATAAAGAGTCCAACGGGAAAAAGAAAATACGAAAAGGTACAGAAGAAAGTAATATATATCTCTACCCCCCCCCCTCAAGGTGGAGCATAGATGTCAATAATGCTCAGCTTGGACGAACACTTCTGGAACGGCCCTCGAAGTAACGCCTTGGTAAAGATGTCTGTAGTTTGGTCCCCTGAGCTAACATGGGATGTAGAAATAAACCCCTTCTGAATCATATCTCGTATGAAGTGACAATCAACCTCAATGTGCTTGGTTCGCTCATGAAATGCTGGATTATTTGCAATGAATAGAGCCGCTTGATTGTCACATTCCAGGGCCATAGGAAGAGGGACTTTTATATATAGATCTGTAAGCACAGCCTTCACCCACATCATTTATGTACTGACCTGGGCCATAGCCCTATATTCAGACTCAGCACTAGATCTTGCTACAACCGTTTGCTTCTTGCTTCTCCATGAGACCAGAGAGTCTCCGACATACACAGCAAATCCAGTGGTGGACTTCCTATCCTTAGGACATCCTGCGTAATCTGCATCTGCATATGCTGAGATAGTAATCTCCTTGTCTTTCTTAAACAACAGAACTGCACCTGGAGATGACTTAAGGTACCTGAGTATCATATGTATAGCATCCATATGTACCTGACGTGGTTGCTCCATGAACTGGCTCACCCGACTCACAGCAAAGGAGATATCGGGTCTGGTAATAGTAACATAGAGAAGCTTGCCCACCAGTTCTCTGTATCTTCTCCTATCCACCTTATCAGTGTCGTCATCATATAGTTTCATACTGGGATCCATGGGTGTAGTGGCAGGTCGGCAACCAAGCATTCATGTTTCACTCAACAGGTCAGTGACATATTTCCTCTGGGTAATTACCAGCCCATGAGGATTTCTGGCGAATTCCAGTCCCAAAAAATATATAAGAACTCCAAGGTCCTTAGTGACAAATTCACGACCCAGCATCTCTTTCGCCCTCTGAATTCCTTGTTCATCATCACCAGTAATCAAGATATCATCTACATACATCATAATTGCAATAGTACCTCTGGGTGTCTTCTGTACGAACAAGGAATGATCTGCATTGGAACGTCTGTACCCCTGTTTCTCAAACAGGTCTGAGAGCTTCTGGAACCAAGCTCTGGGGCTCTGCTTAAGGCCATAGATAGCCTTATGAAGTCTATACACCTTAGAACACTCCCCCTTAACAGCAAAACCACGAGGTTGTTGCATGTAGACTTCCTCCTGCAAGTCACTGTATAAGAATGTATTCTTGACATCTAATTGGTATAGTGGCCAATCACGAGTAACCGCAACAGATAGGAGGATCCGTAGGGTGGAATGGCGAGCAACCGGCGAGAATGTATCAAGATAATCCACTCCATATGTTTGTGTAAAGCCACGAGCAACCAGGCGTGCCGTGTATCTGTCAATGTTGTCATCTGCATTCTGCTTAACTGTAAAGACCCACTTGCAGCTCACTGTAGACGCATCAGTAGGTGCAGTAACAAGACTCCAGGTACCTAGAAGAATATAAAGGGGGTATTGTTGATATACAAGAAAACACACAACTTTGGTACAAATAATACGTTTGATCGGTTATCATATTGAGAAAGCAGCCGGTGATCTTTTATAAGCTAGGGAAAAATCTGAAAGTTGATTTGAAAATGGTTGAATAGTAGGCAAGGTGGGAGAGGATGCCGATGAGCATTGGAGAGAGCTTACATATAGATGGGGAGCTGTAGTAGAAGGCAAATAAATGGTGGAAGAGATGAGCCTAGATGGTGACAAATTGATGTCATTTTTCGTAAGAAATGTGGCAATACGAGTTCACTGATGACATCGATATTAGGATTTCATTGGTGGTCATTCAAGCTTATGCATGTGTTTCCAACAAGTGTGGGAGAAAAGGGAAGTGCGATGTGGATTTCGTGTTAGATCATGATGCTATATAATTAGGATCACTATAAATACAACCATCGAAAAAACTGCCACGTAGCACTTCTAATCACAAGATAACTAATAAGCAATCAAAATACACAAGTGAATACAATGGTTTATTGTGGAAACCCTCTAGGTAAAAACCACGATCAGAGTCTTCCGACTTTGGCTTTCAACTTGACCTAGCCTGGATCTTTCCACTAACCTGGATTGCGTATGCGGGCAACCCAAACGTATTACAATGAGTTAATTACATGGTATACTCCAATTGTTTGGTACAAAGTTATGAACTCTCGTAACATCATTAGCAAAATAAATATGCTATTTAATGTGAGGTAAATGATCTTATATGGGAGAATGCTTGTAATCTGAATCCGTGAAACTATAGAGTTTTTAGGCGTGCAACACAAGATGGGATAGAGCTCCAAATTTTTCCTTCATAGAATGGAATGAAGAATAGATTAGGCATTGATTTCTTCTTTTGGTGTGTGGGAGGGTAGTATAATATCCTATTTATAGACCTTTTGGCCTTTAAAGCTGTTGAGGCTCAATAGATTTGTTGGTGTTTAAATCTGGACTAATATCAACTTTGAGTGCATTCTTATAAGCACGTCGATTGATCATGACAAAAGAATCCATCAATATGTTTTTAGCCATGGATCTAAGTTGATCCATAAGCCAAAAAGTTTGATTGGTCAAAATTCAAAAGGTATCAACTAGTTACAAAAAGTTGATCAATACCAAGGGAGAGAATCCACTGCTAAGATGGCTTCGTCAGGGAAGGTTTCTGTGATAGGTGCATTGCTCAGAGGAGGCTCATGCTGCTCTATTCTGGAGAGATGATCTGCTACCACATTCTGAACTCCAGGCTTGTCCTTGATTTCCAAATCGAATTCCTGAAGGAGAAGGATCCAACGATTCAATCTTGGCTTGGCATCCTTCTTCTGCTGTAGGTATCGGATAGCAGAGTGGTCTGTAAAGATGGTTACTTTTGATCCCAACAGATAGGATCTGAACTTCTCTAAGGCGAAAACCACAACCAGCAATTCTTTTTCTGTCACTGTATAATTTCTCTGTGCTTCATCTAGTGTTCTGCTGGCATAGTGAATAGCATAAGGCGCTTTATCTTTCCTTTGCCCAAGAACCGCCCCGAATGCAAAATCTGACGCAATGAGCTCTCGATCTGGAGGCCCTCCTCTCTCGTCCAGTTCTTTTCAGTGACTCTAAGAAGAGGTACATCTGTTGGGAAAAATGAGCAATCTATTATTCAAGGGAACCCTAGGCTCTCTTATATAGGGAGAGACCTCACGGGTAAAATACATAGTAGTCCAGAGAACAATAAGAAGTTACGAAAAGGTACATAACATATAATAATATCGGTCTCTACACTCCCCCTCAAGGTGGAGCATAGATGTCAATCATGCTCAGCTTGGAAGAACATCTCTGGAAGGGTTCTCTGAGCAATGGCTTGGTAAGTACGTCAGCAGTCTGATCCCCTGAGCTCACGTGAGATGTAGATATCAAGCCTCTCTGGATCAAGTCTCTAGTGTAGTGGCAGTCAACTTCAATATGCTTTGTTCTTTCATGAAATGCTGGATTGTTGGCAATAAACAATGCTGCCTGATTGTCACACTGAAGCTGCATAGGTAAAGGTACACATGTAAATCCTCTAGCACAGATCGAACCCACATCATCTCCGTGCTTGCTTGCGTCATGGCCCTATATTCAGATTCAGTACTGGACCTTGCCACAATAGTTTGTTTCTTGCTTTTCCAAGAAACCAGAGAGCTCCCAACAAAAACGGCAAATCCTGAGGTTGACTTTCGATCCTTAGGGCATCCTGCATAATCGGCATCTGCACATGCTGAAATAGATAAATCTGTGCCCTTTCAAAATAGAAACCCTGAACCTGGAGACGACTTTAGATACCTCAGTATCATGTATATGGCATCCATATGAACTTGTCTTGGCTGCTCCATAAATTGACTCACACGCCTGACTGCAAAGGCAATATCGGGTCGAGTTATGGTAATATAAAGGAGCTTACCCACCATTTCTCTATATCTCCTCTTGTCTACTTCAGCAGTGTCATCATCATACAACTTCATGCTTGAATCCATGGGAATACTCGATGGTCTGCAACCAACCATGCCTGTTTCAGTTAAAAAATATGTAATGTACTTCCTTTGGGTCATTACCAGACCCTGTGCATTCCTGGCAAATTCCAACCCCAGAAAGTATCTTAGGGTTCCAAGATCCTTCGTGATGAACTGATGGCCTAGAAATGCTTTTGCCCTTTCTATTCCCTAAACATCATCTCCTGTAACCAGAATATCATCAACATAGATTATGATGACAACCGTACCTACAGAAGACTTCTGAATAAACAACGAGTGGTCTGCATTCGATCTTTTGAACCCCTGTCGTTCAATCAGATGGGAAAGCTTCTGGAACCACGTCCTTGGGCTTTGTTTGAGGCCATAAATTGCCTTGTGAAGTCTACACACCATATGCTTCTCCCCTTCAGCAGTGAACCCTGGTGGCTACTGCATGTAGACTTCCTCCTATAGATCTCCATACAAGAAGGCATTCTTGACATCAAATTGAGATATAGTCCAGTCACGTACCACAGCAACTGATAAGAGAATACGAAGAGTAGAGTGACGAACCATCAGAGAAAATGTATCCATATAGTCCACGCCATAGGTTTGTGTGAAACCTCGCGCGACCAGCCGTGCCTTGTATCGATCTAGTCTGCCATCAGCGTGGTATTTAACTGTGAATACCCATTTATAGCTAACAATGGATGCATCAGGAGGAGCATTAACCAAGCTCCATGTGCCACGAGACTGTAAGGCACGCATCTCGTCTTCCATAGCCATTCACCAGCAATCAATCTTTATAGCTTCCTGATAGGTCCGTGGTATGTCCACGGAAGACAAAGCTGCAACAAATCTCTGAAAGTCGCCTGTGAGGCGATGAAAAGACACCTGGGAAGCAAAGGGATAAGATGCACACGTCCGCTTTTGCTTCCTGATAGCAATAGGAATATCAAGGTCATCGTCCACTGTACTGGATGGTGTAGTCTCCTCCTGCAATGAAGAATCCTGCACATGTACCATATCTGACCCGTCAGTAGTAATGCCATCTTAACATATCTGAGGCGTGATGGATGTCTGACGTGTAGCCTGAGCAGGACCTGACCGACGCGTATAGAATTTTGGTAAAGGTGGAATAGGAGGTTGTGGAGGTGGTGGTGGTGGAGGAGGTGGTGGTAAAGATGACGTAGTAACTGGAGCAGGAGTGGACTCAGGTGAACTCCAACTAGGAGGCGGAGGGACATAGACATAATCGTTGGTAGTGGATGGTACCAGCCTGACACCTGTAGGGGAAAAATACATAACAGACTCAAAGAACGTGACATCAACACTGACAGAGTATTTCTTGTTGATGGGGTCATAGCAACGATAGCCCTTCTGAGTCCGAGAGTAACCGACAAAGACACACTTGACAGCTCTAGGAGAGAGTTTGTCAAGTCCAGGAGTCACGAGATGAAGAAATGCAACAGTACCAAAGACACGAGGAGTAAGTGAGAATAATTCCTTATCAGGAAAAATGATAAAAAGAGGAATTTTCTCACCAAGGACAGATGACGGCATACGATTGACCAGGTAGCAAGCTGTAAGAACAACATCCCCCTAGAAAGAGATAGGAGCACAACTCTGAATAAGGAGAGTTCGAGTAATGTCAAGAACGTGACGATGCTTTCTTTCTGCCACGCCATTCTGCTGAGATATGTAAGCACAAGTAGTTTGGCGAATAATGCATTTCGACGAGAGAAACCGAGAGAGAGACCGTGTGTAGAATTCTAGAGCATTATCTGTACGAACATATTTGATAGTAGAAGAAAAAACATTATGCACTTCATTAATCAAATTTTTAATCACATCTCCTGCTTCAGATTTATTCTTTAAAAGAAAGACCCAAGATATACGAGAGAAATCATCCACTACAATTAGATAGAACATGTGTCCCTGATGATCGGGTACACGACCTCGGACCCCAAATATCAATGTGAAACAACTCGAACAGGGAGCTACTGCTCCGACTCTGACGACTAGGAAATCTAGACCGATGATGCTTTCCCAACTGACATGCTTCACAGCGAAAGGAAGAACTGGGAGAGATCTGAGGAATAAGATGTCGCATTTTCTGGAGTGGGAGATGACCAAAGCGAAGATGCCAGATGTACGGAGATACTGGTCCAACGGAATGAGAAGAGACACCAGCATAAGAATTCTAGACCAGCCGATACAAACCATTCTGCTCAGAGCCACAACCAATCACCCTGCCCATTAGTATGTCCTGAAAAATAAGAGAAGGGGGGTCAAATATAGCACGACATTGCAAATCCTTCGTAATCTGACTAATAGACAACAGATTCATGGAGAACTCAGGAGCATGTAGAACATTCTGTAGACGTATAGAAGGAGATAGGAAGACCTCCCCCTATCCAACAAGGGGGGAGTGAGTACCATCTGCGATCTGTACTGAACGGCCATGGGGAATGTCCCTGTAGGACTCAAGTCTCTCTCGATCTCGGCAGAGGTGATGTGTGGCACCAGAATCTATAATCCAATCAGATATATCATGACAAGACGTAAATGCAGTAGCACTACCTGAGGTACTAGCAACAGCAGAGGAACTGGCAGAAGCTGTAGCAGCAACATCTGAAGGTCCACCAAAAGAGTCAGCAGATGATTGTGGCATAATATCATGAAGACATGCCACAAGTTCCTCAAAATGATTGTCTGCATTGGATGATGATTGGGGCAGAGCATGCTCGGCTACACGCGGCGATGCTGGGAACCCAAGCTTAGAGTAGCATGTATCCTCCGAGTGGCCTGTGCGGTGACAGTACGAACATGGCTGACGAAAGCGACCACCCCTACCACGGGGTCCACGTCCACGACCAGAAAACTGACCACCTCTCCCACGCGATACTGCCATCGCCGATGGGGGTGGAGTAGATGAGCTGGAAGAAACTGATATGTGACTGAGCCTCTGGTAAACATCCTCCATTGGAGGAATAACTGCATCGGCCAAAATCTGAGAGCAGGGGCCTCGTACTCAGGATCTAGGGCTGCAAGTAGAACGCCCACCATGGTGGCATTCCGAAATGTCTTCTGCTGCTCAGGAGTCGCTGTGAGTGGAATGGTACTGTATAACTTCTCAAACATCCCTCTCAGGGACGTGTAAGTGGTCTGTCGTTCTGCTTCATCGTGAATATATCATACTGAAGCTGTAACATCTTGGTCTCATTCCGCACTTGGGAATACGTTGCAGCCAGAATATCCCACATTGCCTTGGCAGTGGGTTGATGGACGACATCACTGGCAATCTCCATTGATAGTGTGCCTGATAGCCAAACCTTGGCATACGAATCATCAGCCTCGCACGAGGCATATATCCCTGTCTTCTCTGCCAGCTCTTCCACAGTAAGAATATGCTTCTTACCGTTTGACTTCATGAGACTCATGAACTGCATAGCCCAGAGCTCATAATTCGTCCCATCCGTCTTCACTATCGGCGCGGGACCCTTGAACGTGCCTATGGAGGGCATATCAACCTTGGAGTCTGACATAATGCCGGAGATGAAGTACTAGGGTTTGTAGATAAAGAGACATGTGTCTACACGAACTGCATAGGATTTGAGTGTGTATGTAGACGTTACACACCCAAATCCATGGATACGACGAAGGAGGCGGCTACGGTTGAAGCGACAGGAGGGGGCTGACGCCGGCTAGGGCTAAGCCGGCGAGATGGCGGCGCTTGGAGCAAGGGTCGGGATCGGCCCTGACAGGCAGTGGCCGGGAGATGGGGCCGGACCCGGAAGACCTGGACCGGAGGCGGACTAGAGGCGGGGGCCTGGACCAGAGGCAGAGGCGGGACCGGGCCGACAGCGGCGAGAGAGAAGGGGGGGCGGCGGGTGGAAGAGCCTAGGGTTTTGGCTCTGATACCATGTTGGGAAAAACGAGCAATCTATTATTCAAGGGAACCCTAGGCTCTCTTATATAGGGAGAGACCTCACGGGTAAAATACATAGTAGTCCAGAGAACAATAAGAAGTTACGAAAAGGTACATAACATATAATAATATCGGTCTCTACAACATCTCCATAGAGGGGCTCCGGAAGCACAACACCAAGGGAGATATATGGATCTCCATCCAGGTCAAGTTATACGACGTGACCGGTTGGCTCAAGGCGTGCATCACCTAGGCGGTGGAGATACTATCGCTACTAGTGGTACATCAGCTCTGCCTCCTCTCCGGTTTCCACCTCTTCTCCGCCTCCGCTACCGAGGCTCGATCCCAGAAGCTCCACCGCATTGATCTCCAGGGCGATGAGCCCTCTTCCCAACCTCCACGTTCCAGGGAACCCTAGCAAGCGGCGACGATGCTGTTGCTCCCTCCTGGCGACGCAGTTCCAACAGCACAGGCGGCACCTCCTCCTCTCGTCCTCGTCTCCGCGCACACCATCACGGATCTTCTCTAGGCGATGTAGCCTCTACAAACCCCAGGCGGTGCATCCCAGGGTTCCGATCTCCTAGCGTGTCACCCTTTCGCTCCCCTCTATCATGTCACCTCTTGGACCTCTCTCCCGACGGTGCACGGTAAGAACAGAAGAGCCCCGTTGGGGCAGCGACTTTGGAGGGTTCCCAAGTGGGAACCTTATATAAGGGGGAAATAAATGAGGGGCTTAAGTGGGTCGTCGAGTCCTTATTTTAAAAAATCTTCTGTTGATATTGTAAAGGCCCAAATAGGCCAAAAGAAAATTAAAAAAAAGAGAGAGATAGAGAGAGAAGGGCCAAAAGAAAAAAAGGCCCAAGTTTTCTAAGCCCAATTGGGCTAAGTTGTGTTTAGGTTCAAGTTGCGTCGTGTTTCAAAAAAAATAATTCGACAAAAAAGGGGAAGAAATAGACGCCTTAAAAAAGGAAATAAATGTTAAAAAGGGGATCGTACAAAAAAACCCATACGAGAAGAAAAATAAAAAAATCCAAAAAAATGAAAAAAATGAATGAATGATTTGAAAAGCTGAAAAAAATGTGATCGACATATTGGTTTTTGTTCTCTCCATTATCTTGTCTTCTCCCAACTTTGTCAATGCCATTGTTTTCAGATAAGTATGGGAGAAAGGGGGAGTATTGTGTAGATTCACAGGTCCGTTCTAGATTTAGACGTCAGATTCCAGACCAGCCAGTTGTTCAGACTATACAGTTCAATTTTTCAGTCTCGGCGATTGTTTTCCTAGTCTTCAGTTTGATGCACACATGTTTGCCATTACTTTTTGGTGGTCTCCATCTTTTGTTTTGGTCAGAGTTTTCATGTGTTCCATAGGGACCCCAGGGTAGAGATCATATTCCCTATGCCATGTGGGCTAGGTTTTCGTGTGGTTTCATAGGGACTCCAGAGTAGAGATCCCATTCTCTGAGCTGGTGTGGGAGAGACCCAATTCTCCGACGAGGAGGCTTTTTCAGACTCCATTTTCCAACGACCGTGGACTCCGACGAGGATGTCTCCATGGCTTTCCTTGGCCCTTTCAGAGATAGAGCAGTTGTCCACATGATGTGGCCGGCCAGATTTCAACAAGTGGAGACTCATTTTCAATTGTAGTGACTCTGACAAGTACGGTACAGAGCACATGCCCTCCGACGAGGAGATTCAGTTTGACTCACACTCCAACCTGTTTGTTCCTCCTCACCTGCAAGGCATGAGAAGCAACGTTGTCGACAGCAGCTGACAGTTGTGCGCGTTGAGTTGATATTGTCTGTAGTGTCTTGTATTGTGAGTTGAGATTTCTTTCTATTTGTCCAAGCTGAGCATTACATGCTCCAGCTTGAGGGGGAGTATTAGAGTATGTGTCATTTATCATGTAAGATGGGTAAATGAATCCTTCTAAGATCCATTTACCACATCCAGAAGTTTGATCCCATATCTACCAGTGGTGGGAATTGGAGGCTTAGTGGAGGCTATATAAGAAGCCCTAGGCCTCCCATATCTAGTGAGAAAGTTCAATGAAACATATGGCCTTTTGAGGCCTTCTCCCATGGTTTCATCCCGCTCCTTATGGAGTAGGGTTCCACGTAAATTCCTGTTGTTCCTCAATGTTCTTTATCTTTATTTCTTTAATACGCATCCGCATTATATTTTCTAACATATAGGTCTACTAAGACATAATTCTTTGGATAGATCTATTCCAACCTTAGTTATTGAAATAACTTCATATGTAGCTCAAGAGTTACTCCATTATTTGCATAATAGTCTAAGCCACTCTCTGTAACTCCCATTACAACATGGACAAACTATGATTTACTTCTCCAAATCACAAGGTTGTCTCCCATATATATGTAATATCAAGTGGTTGATCAACTAGCATCAGTGCATCATATCAAATCCGCATTAGTGTAGCCTTCACTCTTAATCTTCACACCTTAGTAAAAATGAGCCCTTTCCTATGTTTCTTTTTTATGTAGCAAAGGATACGTTCCACATAAGTTTTTATTTTATGTAGCAAAGAATACATTCCACAACCTTTATATGGACATCGGTAGGTACATGCATGAATTAGTTCATCATATTGACAACATAAGTATCGCCGAGTCTGGTTAGAGTGAGGTAGATCTGAGATAGATCACCTTCCTCATAAGTCTTTAGTAGTGGCCCTTGAAGTTTTCATCGAGTCATTTTCCACCCTTGATTGTCAACTTGTGATTTCCGTGAATAGGTGTCGAGGCGAGTTTACAGCCCAACTTCCTAGTTTCCTTTAACAAATGCTGATCATATTTCCTCTTACAAGAACCAAACCTTCATTCAACCTTGCCATCTCGATGTCCACAATGTATCTTAGATCACCAAGATCCTTCAGGTTAAACATCCTCGCAAGTTCGCCTTTACATGTACTATCTCCTCTTCCTCTTCTCCAATGATGATCATGTCAATAATATAAGCAAGAAAAAGAGCCACTTTATTCCACTCTTGAGAAAGATGATATGATTTGCATTACCTTGGTGATATCCCAATTCAATTATTGCTACTCTAAGCCTCTCGACCATATCTTAGGAGATTATTTTTAGGAAAGGGGGGGTATTTACCGATAAGGTGTGCATCCAAGAACTACTTCATCATCGATAAATTGCGCATCGAAGAACTTCTTTCATCTATTCACATGATTTAGCAGTACAAGGCTAGAAAAAAGTGTAGCCAACAAATATTACAAAGCCAGAAGTTTGACAGAAATTCAGCAGACTCTAGTAGAAAAGGAATAATGCGGAAGCGTAATATCAAAGATACAGAATAAACAATAAAGAACAACATGATTTTACGTGGAACCCTAATCCTTAAGGAGAGGGATGAAAACACAAGAGAATGCCTCAAAGGGTTGATGTGCTCATTGCACTTTCTCATCCGATACAATGGGTCTAGGATTTCTTATATAGCCTCCACTGACCCTCCAAGTCCCGCAGATAGTAGATGTGGTAATTGGACCCTGAAGGGATCCAATTACCCATCTACACAAGAGTGACGCATATACCCCAACACTCCCCCTCAAGTTGGAGCATGCAATGCTCAGCTTGGACAAACAGAAAGAAATCTCAAACTCACAATACAAGACACTACATACAATATCAACTCAACGCAAACACAACCGTCGATTGCTGTCGGAGACGTTGCTTCTCATGCCATGCATGTGAGGAGGAATAAACAGGCTGGAGTGTGAGTCGAACTCTGTCACCTCATCGGAGAACATGTGCTATGTATTGCGCCTGTCAGAGTCATAGAAACTGAATGAGTCTCATCAGAGTACTCTGGCCCGCCACATGTAGAAGACTGAATCATGTGGACAACTGCTCCATCTCTTAAGGGTTGAACTGAAAAAGCTGTGGAGACATCCTCGTCGGAGTCAATGGTCGCTAGAGAATGGAGTTTGAAAGTCTCCTCGTTGAAGAACCGGGTCTCTCACATACTAGCTCAGAGAATGGGATCTCTACTCTGGAGTCCCTATAATGCCACTTGAAAATCCTAGACCACATGACATAGAGAATGTGATCTCTACTATGGAATCCCTATGGATTACATGAAAACTCTGAGACCAAAAATGAAGATGGGGACCACACAAATGATGATTGCATATACATACGCATCATACTAAAGACTCAGAACCAATCTGAACGTCGAGTCTGAATCTAAACTGTAAAGTGAAAATTGGCATGGAGTCAGAACTGGAAAATCTGGAGTCAGACGTGTAGAACTCTACACAATACTCCTCCTTTCTCCCCATATTTGTCGGAAAACAATGACATCGATAAAGTTGGGAGAAGACAAGAAAATGGGAAAACAAAAAAACCACATAAGCTGATTGCATTTTTTGGGTTTTTCTTTTCAATTTTTTGATTATTTTTTCAGCTATTTTCTTTTTTTATCTGATGCTCCTTTTTTTTTATCAACTATTCTGATTTTACGATTTTTTCAGATTAGCCCACTTGGGCCAAAAAAAACAGCAGATTGCCCCCTAGCTCGTAGCCCTACTTGGGCTTCTACATAATTTTCACCAAAAAAATTCACATGACCTTCTATTTAGGGTTCCCCGATTGGGAACCCATCTCTCGAAAGAAGTCGTCGCCACGGGTTGAGGAGCACGGAGGTGCGCTATACGAGAGAAGGCAGTGAGAGATCTGAAGCTCATGTCGCCTAGGATTCGATCTGGCAGTCTATACCCTGGAGGAATCCTGCAGGTATGCGGCCTTCGCCGCCTGGAGGGGCCTCCACCTTTGGGCTTCCCCTTGCGGAGTGCTGAAGCTGAAGAGGAGGCCCTCACGATATGCTTTAAAAGATATAACTACAGGAGAGGCGATGTTCTTAGAAGGGATGCGACGCGCAACCCCTCCTGAAAGCTGTAGGGGTGTCATCATCGGTCTGGAAAAAGGGTGACATGAGGAACTGCTGATGGCGGCGCAAGGAGAGTGTCGCCCCTCAGGAAGGGGCGGATCTCCTGTGCAATGGCACAAATGTCTCTCCAAAAGCAAGACGACACGGGCCCGAGCTCCTAGGAGCTAGGGAAGGACATGTTGCACCGATAAATCCCCCTAAATAATCCAGCCTTACCAAGTCCTTTTGTGCCTGGTCACGTAGCCTACCACGATCTGCCTTAGAACTCCTCTTGAACTCCTGTAACCTTTGCCGCAAAGCAGCAAGCTTCCCAATGAATCTTGCAGTGGTCGACCCCCCCCCCACCCCCCTTCTGCATCGCCCCGAAAAGAAACTGCCATATCACGGAATCCTTCCTCAAGTAACCAGCACCGCCCAAATCTAAAGTACGAGGAATAACCACTGCCATTTGAAGTATCCAAGCACAAGGGCGTGTGGTCGGACCTTGATCTAGGTAGGGAAGAAACAATTGCCAAGTTGAAGAGACCCCAAGCCTCGACCGATAAGACAAATCGATCAATTCGCGATCTAGAGGAAGAATTCCTCCACGTATATTTGCAGTTTGTAGCATCAAAAACCACCAGGTTCAACTCTGTGATTATGTCACCAAACAGATTGGACCTAAGATCCAACGTGCCGCAACCACCCGAACTATCATCCGCAAGAAGGGTGAGGTTAAAGTCACCCCACCACCCACGCCACCTCCGTAAAACATGCCCTAATGATCCGCATCGCATCCCATAGCTCTGCATTTGTGGATCCCCCGGAAATATCGTAAATCGATGAGACCACGAAAGGAACAGATCCCCCTTGCTTCTTGTTGAGAAAATTCTCTCTCTGTCTCTATTTATATTTTCCCTAATTTTCTGTCTTCTTTATGTAATTTCTCCCTAGAGCCTTTCTCCTATATAAGAGGGCTCTAGGTCTACGAGGAATACAACTTTTCTTTTCACCTCTTTCCACATAGTATCAGAGCGACGGTCCTATACCGGAGCTTGTGCCCCAGCCTCTACCCACCAAAAAAAACCCTAGTGCACCCGCGTTACCATCCTCGGGCCGCCGCCACCTCACGGGCTGTCGCCCATCTTCCAACTTGCGGCTCACCGCCACCTTACGGGTCACCGCCTAGCAGCATGCTGCTGTAGTGACTGCCGCCCGCTGACGCACGGGCCCGTTGCCGGCCCCTCTCATCGTACGGTTGCTCCTGCCAACCTCAGCCACCGCCACTGCCTTCTCCTGTCCGCCCCAGGAATTACTGTCTGTTTTTAGGCATGTTTTTGGGTCTCTAGGATGTGATGTGATCATCTAAAGCACCCTAGTTACCCTAAGGAGCCTCCCACGAATGGAAGATGTTGTGGTATGAGTCTACATTAACAACCATCTTCCTATGTGAGTCTAGATGCAGGTTTATTGTTGCAAGTCCCAGTCTTGGTGATAGTTGTCATCGTGGTTGACAACAAAGCTATAAAAACCTCAAAGGGGGTCTCGTCCTCGAGACTCGAGTTAAGGTCATTAGGTGTCTTGTTTGAATTTCATATGTCCATAAAAACCTCAAACGGTTTTAAACCCATAAAAACCTCAAAAAGAAAACAAGCCATATATTTTAACATATATCTAATTACAAAAGCTTATTTTGATTTTTTTACCTCAGAAAAGTTGCGGGTATCATGCCTGCATGTCGGCTTCGGTTTCCCACGTCGCCTCCTCGACGTCGTGTCGGTGCCACAACACCTTGACTAATGGAATCTCCTTGCTGCGAAACTTCTTCACAGCACGGTCAAGAATCTGCACGGGCCTCTCTTCATATGTCAAGTCTGGCTCCACGTCTAGATTCTCGTAGCTGATGATGTGTCGAGGATCGTGCACATACTTCCTTAGGTTGGATACATGGAAGATATCATGAATAGCTGATAGATGTGGAGGAAGGGCTACTCAGTATGCAACCTTCCCCACACGAGCCAGAATCTCAAAACGTCCAACATATCGCGGCGCCAACTTGCCACGAACACCGAATCTCTGCACTCCCTTCATGGGAGATACACAGAGAAATACCCAATCTCCCACCTGTAATTTACAGGAATGTCATTAGTATGTGATTAAGTTGATTATATATGAGTTATGATCGAATAGGTGAAGAGGAAATAATTAGATTACCTGAAACTCTATGTCTCTCTTCTGACGGTCTGCATAGCTCTTCTGACGGCTCTGTGCTGTCAGAAGCCTTCGTCTCACAAGATCAACAGCTCTCGCAGTCTCCTCCAAGAGATCTATTGAATATAAAGCATGATCACCTACCTCACGCCAACTGAGAGGTGTGAGACATCTCCGCCCGTATAGGGCTTCGAATGGTGCCATGCCAATACTGGAGTGATAGCTGTTGTTGTACGTGAATTCCACTAATGGCAGATGGTCCTTCCAAGACCCTTTCCACTCCAAAGTACAAGCGCGGAGCAAATCCTCCAATGTCTGTATGGTGCGCTCACTCTGCCCGTCTGTCTGCGGATGATAAGCAGAACTCATCTTCAGCTCTGTCTGTAGTGCTGACATGAACTGATGCCAATAATGCGATGTAAATATCGAATCCCTGTCAGACACCACTTCTCGTGGTATACCATGCAGTCTGATAATGTTCTGCACATATAGCTTGGCCAATCTGGATGGAGTGTAAGTCGTGTTGACAAGTATGAAATGGGTTGACTTGGTCAACCTATCAACAATGACCCAAATGGAATCATGGACACCCGGTGTCTTCGGCAGACCTGTGACAAAATCCATAGAAATGCTCTCCCACTTCCACTCGCGAATGGGGAGAGACTGCAGTAATCCTGGTGATCTCATGTGCTCTGACAGGTCATGCATCTGCTAACATGTAGCGCCACATCGCGCTTCATTCCATCCCACCAGAAATGTCGACGCAGATCACAGTACATCTTCGTGCTGCCCGGATGGATCGATAACCGTGAACTGTGTGCTTCATCGAGAATGTCTCTGCGAAACTGCTCGTCATTGGGTACAACAACCCGTCCTGCCTTCCATAAAATAGACTCCATCACAACAAAATCATCTAATTCGTCCTTGATGGCGCGCATGTATCTATCTCGGATCTAAGGATCTGTCTTCTGGCCTTCGGCGATACGATCCCAAAGGCTGTTGTATCGAGGAGGCATGGCGGTAGAAATGGATGCGCTCTCCTGAGGATGCCAATCGGTCAAAGCTACAAGCATATCCCACGTGTATAACCAGTTCGACGTACTCTCTGCATGCGCTCTCCTGCTAAGTGCATCAGCCACCACGTTTCCCTTACCGGGATGGTAAGAGATCGTGCAATCATAATCCTTCAGTAACTCGAGCCATCTGCGCTGCCTCATGTTCAGCTCCTTCTGATCAAGGATGTACTTCAGGCTCTTATGATCCGTGAAAATCTCGAAGTTCATCCCATATAGATAGTGGCGTCAGATCTTCAAGGCGAAGACAACTGCCGCCAACTCCAAGTCATGTGTGGGGTAGTTTCACTCGTGCGGTCTCAACTGTCGTGATGCGTAAGCAATCACCTGTCCTCTCTGCATCAACACTGCTCCTAGACCTTCTCCAGATGCATCTGTGTAGACTGCATAATCCTGTGTGCCTGAAGGAAGAGCAAGAATAGGTGTTGTAGTCAACCTCTCCTTCAGTGTATGGAAGGCCTACTCACATGAATCGTCCCAAATGAATGAAACTCCCTTCTGCGTCTAACGTGTCAGAGGGCGAACAATGCGTGAAAATCCGTTGACGAAGCGTCTGTAATAACCTGCTAACCCGAGGAAACTCCGAATCTGAGTAACTGTCTTGGGTTGCTCCCAAGACATGACTGCCTCGATCTTCACAGGATCAACCGCGATACATGCTCCAGAAATAACGTGCCCCAAAAATGAGACCTGGGATAACCAGAACTCACACTTGCTCAACTTGGCATATAGTTTGTGCTCTCGCAAGGTGTCCAAAACAATCCGTAGATCATTCACATGATCCCATTCATTCCGTGAGTATATGAGAACATCATCAATGAACAGCACTACAAACTTGTCCAGGTATGAACGAAAGATCCGATTCATCATATCCATGAAAGTCGCAGGTGCATTGGTGAGCCCAAACGGCATCATCACAAACTCGTAGTGTCCATAACGAGTCCTGAAAGCTGTCTTCGGAATATCTTACTCGCGAATCCTCAGCTGATGATAGCCTGATCGAAGGTCGATCTTCGAGAACACCGAAGATCCCTGGAGCTGATCGAATAAATCATCAATTCGCGGCAAAGGATAACGGTTTTTCACCGTTCTCTTGTTCAGCTGCTTGTAGTCAATGCATAACCTTATGGATCCATCCTTCTTCTTGACAAATAGAACTGGAGCATCCCAAGGTGAAGTGCTCGGCCTCACGAATCCCAAGTCAAGTAACTCCTGCAACTGCACCTTCAGCTCCCTCAACTCAGCTGGTGCCATGCGATATGGTGCAATAGAGACCGGCTGTGTATCTGGCAGCAATGTGATCTCGAACTCGATCTCTCTCTCAGGAGGTAATCCTGGTAGCTCATCAGGAAACACATCTGGATATTCTGATACTACTCGGATGTTCTGTGTCATCGGCTCCTGATCAGATACCTCCCGAACAAACGCAAGATATGAATCACAACCCTAGTCAACAAGTCGCTGAGCTCGCAACACCGAAATGTACTCCATGGTGGAGTCATGTACAGTACCCTCAAAAGTGAACTCGGGTAGATCTGAAATTCTGAAGACAACCGTCTTTCTAAAGCAATCAACAAGTGCATGATGAGCAAATAACCAATCCATGCCTAGAATCAAGTCAAACTCATCAAGCTGTAGGAGTAAACAATCTGCGAGCATCTCGTGTCCTCCAATCAATATGGGCAAGTGTCTGACTATCAGAGAAATGATAAACAACTGGCCACCTGGCCCTCACATATGATATGAGGAAGAAAGAGTCTCTGCGACTCGACCTAAAGAAGCAAGTAACCTCGAAGCAAGAAAAGAATGTGTCGCACCAGAATCAAATAGAACATGGAATAGTCGGCCCAAGACTGAGACCATACCTTTCACTACAGTAGTCGTTGAATGTGTCTGCTCCTCAATAACTGCATGTATCTGCCCCTGCCTGGCTGGTGCAGCACTGGAACCTACCACACTCTGCGTCTGTCTTTGTTGCGGTCGCCTGAAGTTGGACTTCCTACCACGGAAACTCCCTGAGCGTTGTGCCTGAGGCTGCGACTGTGAAGGTTGTGGCTGTGGGTGAGGCTCGTCAGAACCCTGTGGGCACTGTGATCGATAATGTCCCCACTCATGACATCGATAGCATCGAACTGTCCTGGTAGGTGGAGTGGTTGTGTCTGTGCTCCGTGCTGGTCCTGCAGGTGGTCTGTCTGTTCGCTGCGACCCAGATGGTCGAGCGGAATCTGTGCCACGTCCAGCTAATGCTCCTCCTAAAGTAATCGATGGAGATGAGCGAGCACTGCCTAAGAAAGTCGATCCTGTAGATCAGAATCGTCTGGTTGACCTCTGCTGCTGAAACGGTCGACGTATCGGTCCAAACGATCGCCGCGGTCTAGGCGCTGCTCCAGACGAGCTCCCGAAACGTCTCCCTCTGATGTCCTCGAACTTCTCCGCAGCATCAGTAGCCTCGGAGATGGATGTGATGTGTAGTCCTGCCAGCTTCTCCTGTACCTCCACTTGCATGCCGTTGGTGAACTTTTCCAGATTCTCCTCTGGAAATGCGCCAGCTGCTCGTGTATGTCATAAGAGCTCTGTGTATCGGATAAAGTAATCTCTGGTTGTCATCTGTCCCTGACGAAGCTCTGCAAATAGTCGGCGTTGGGACTCCTTCCACTTCACAGAAAAAAAGTGGGCTCTGAACTTCGTCTCAAAATCGTCCCATGTAGGCTCTTGGCCTAACTCAGATACTACATCCACCATCTCTCGGCAAAGTCTGTCAATGAATACTCCATGAAAGATAGCCACGTGTCTCGTGGCGCGCGAATCATCCTGAGCACCTTCATCACTCCCTTTAGCCACTGCTCAGCAACATCTGGTGAACCGGTGCCCTCGAACAAGGGAATATTGGCGCGCTGGTAGGATGTGAAAACGGACTGATGCCTGTGAATAGCTGAGTACTCGTATGTACCCCCGTCTGCTAAGTCCACAAGATCATGCTCCCTGTCAAAGTCCGCATCATCTGTTCCATGCTCAGATACCTCCTCAAGTGGATCATCAGAATGAGGCTGCTCTATCTCAACAGACTGGTGTTGGTCCTGTCGTGTTCCATCCTGTGATGGATGGTACGTGAAATCTGATAGGTCCTCAAACCTCATCTCTATGTCTGTCTGTCTGTCGGCAATCTCAGTCTGCTGGGCCAATATCTGCTCCTGCTGACCTCGCATGGCAGCCTGCTGCTGTTGGAGATCGGTGAGGGCAGTTAGTATACGTGCGAACTGGTCAATCATCTCCTGCCCTGGTCGGGATGCCATGGCTCTGCATGAGAACCATCTATTGGTCATAAAATTTATTGTTCGCAGATAGTATGATATATGTTTTTCTCTTCTTGGGATATAATATGAAAATTAATAAAATTGGTGACATCTGTGGTGATTGAATCTGAATGTCATATTTCCCTTCTCGGACTCACGACAAGTCGGAAGACTGTCGTTATCCGAGATCTCAATGCGATCATAATCGAAATATTGCGAATGTGCGTATCGAGGTACCACTGCTCTGATACCAAAAATTGTTGACCCCCGAGGATCCGGGTACCCGTTTGGGTACCCGTTTACACCTTGACTGAAGAGCAGCCATTTTCTTCTTCCATGGTTAAACGCCATCGACTATCCTTCAACGCATCTTAGTAATTTCGTGGAATATCCACCACCGATAGTGCAAAGACAAAGCTCCTGAAATCTCCAGTTAAGCGATCAAAAGACACAGTAGATGCTATTAGATATGACTCACAGCTGCGCTTCTGCTTCCGAAGAGCAATAGGTAGATCCAAATCACCTGCCTCCTCATCTGGCCTCTGTAACACATCCTGCTCAGGGAAATCGTCAGATCCATCAATATTGATAATATTTTCAGAACATACCCTAGGCGAGCTAGATGATGAGTAGTGACCATAAGCAGAAGCAGGACTACGGGTATAGTGGAATGGCAACAAGGAAATAGGAACGGTAACAGGAGGTGTAGGGGATGGTAGTTGTGGAGATGGTAATGGTTGAGGTGGTGATGGTGGTGGCATGTATATAGCTTCAGTAGTGCCAGAGGATACCAACTGATCACCTGTAGATGAGAAGTACATAACAGACACGAAAAATGTAACATCAGCACTGACGAGATACCTCCTGCGTAATGGATCATAACATTTGTACCCCTTCTGTGTTCTGGAGTACCCGACAAAAACACACTTGACATCCCTAGGAGAGAGCTTGTCAACCCCTGGAGGCAACTGGTGGACAAAGGCAACCGAGCAAAACACACGAGGAGTGAGGGAGAACAATTCTTTGTCAAGAAAAATAAGGGAGAAAGGAATCTTCTCACCTAAGACAGACGACGGCATACGATTAATGAGATAACATGCCGTAAGAACGGCATCGCCCCAGAAAGAATAGGGGTCATGACTCTGTATGAGAAGCGACCTGGTAACATCAAGTAAATGACGATGTTTCCTTTCTGCAACCCCATTTTGTTGGGAAGTATTGGCACAAAATGTTTGGTGGATAATCCCTTGAGCTGAAAAATAATTGGAAAGAGTATGAGTACAAAATTCCAAGGCATTATCACTTCTCACAATTTTTACAGATGCAGAAAAAACATTACGAACTTCATTGATGAAATTTATGATAATATTCTCTGCTTCAGATAATAAAAACAGAAAGACCCAAGACACGCGAGAGAAATCATCCACAATAACCATATAGAACCTGTGTCACTGATAATCAGGAACACGACTGGGACCCCAGATATCGACATGAAACAACTCAAACTTGGAGGTACTACTCCGACACTGACGACTAGGAAAGGTAGACCGATGGTGCTTTCCTAACTGACAAGCCTCACATTGGATGGACGTGTGAGGTGAAACCTGGGGTAACACATGACGTAGTTTCTGAAGCGGTAGATGTCCAAAGCGCAAGTGCCACAGTAATGGGGAGATGGATCCAGCAGGTAGAGAGGAGGCTCCGGCATAAGAGGTCCGACTAAGACGATATAGGGCGCCTTGCTCACAGCCACGCCCAATCACGTTGCCCGTAAGGATGTCCTGAAAAATGAGAGAAGATGGATCAAAAATTGCTCGACAATGTAAATCCTTTGTAAGTTGGCTAATGGACAATAAATTCATAGAGAAATCAGGTGCATGCAGCACGTTCTTGAGGTACATAGAAGGTGTCAGGCTAATCTCTCCCTGACCAGTGATAGGAGAATGCGCCCATTGGCAATAACCACAGTACGGCCTGGAGGGACCTGTCGGTAGGCTGTAAGTAGGCCCTGATCACCACACAGATGATGTGTAGCACCATAGTCCATAATCCACTCTAAAGTATCTGATCCACTACTGCTAGTAAATGCATAAGTGTTACCGGAGGTACTGGTGGATGCAGAAGCAACAACATCGGCGTGACTATCAGAAGAAGGTACTAATGCAACTGGGCCAGATGGAGGAATAATGCCCCTCAGACGGGCTACAAGGTCATCAAAGCGTTGATCTAGAGATGAAGCAGATGGAGACTCAATCTGTTCAGCTACTCGTGTGGAAGCAGGAAATCCATGTTCGGAGTAGCACGTGTCTTCAGTACGCCCAGAACGGTCGCAAAAGGTGCAGGATGGCCGAACACGACTCCCTCTACCCCGAGGTCCACGACCACAGGACTGATGATGACCTCCACGACCTCGATTCGCTGCCATGGCTGAGGCGGTCTGATTTGCAGTGGATGAAGGAACAGTAATGCGGCCCAATCTGTGAAATGCTTCCTCCATCGGAGTAATGGTGAAGTTCGCCAAGATCTGGGAGCGTGCAGCCTCATACTCTGGATCTAGAGCCGCCAGAAATACACCTACCATAGTGGCATTCTGGTAGGTCTTCTGTTGCTCAGGAGTGGCTGTGAGAGGCATGAAGCTGTAAAGCTTCTCAAACATTCCTCGTAAAGATGTATACAATGAGTGTAGAGGTCGTCCATTCTGCTTGATAGTAAAGATGTCATGCTGGAGTTGCAGAATCTTCGTCTCATTCTTTGCCTGGTAATATGTAGCAGCCAGAATGTCCCACATTGCTTTTGGTGGGCTGATGAAGGATATCATTAGCAATCTCAATTGCCAGGGTTCCTGATAGCCAAACCTTGGCATATCTGTCATCTGCCTCCCATGAGGCATTGACTCCAGTCTTCTCAGCAGGCTCTTCTTCAGTAAGAATGTGCTTCTTACCAGTTGACTTCATCATACTCATGAACTGCATTGCTCACAGTTCGTAATTTGAACCATCCATCTTCACAATAGGCGATGGACCTCTGAAGGCGCCTGTAGATGGGATGTTTGCCTTGCTTTCTAACATTATGTTAATGGAAGACTAGAGTGGTAGACTGAAGAGTAGTAAAGCTAGTGTGGCGCAAGACCGAGCGACGTCGAGGCAGAAGCGGCGAGGCGCGCGCACACGCAGAGGTGGCGCGAGACCGAGTGCAGTGAGGCCTGGGGCGGCATGAGACGGAGGCGGCGAGGCACGCGTGCTGAGAGGCAGAGAGGCACGCGCGTGGAGGGCTCGAGGGTGGAGGCTAGGGTTAGGGTTTGGTTCGAGAACTCCGGTCTAGGACCGTCGCTCTGATACCATGTTGGGAAAATGAGAAAACTTGTTTATTCCATACGTCCTAGGCTCTCTTATATAGGAGAGTAGCCTATGGGTAAAATACATAAAGAGTCCAACGGGAAAAAGAAAATATGAAAAGGTACAGAAGAAAGTAACATATATCTCTACAATATGAAATCATTTAGTCTCTATGGCATGTCTCCAAGTCTCAAGCTTCTTATTTACTCCATCTCTAGACTCATCAACCAACACACTATCATCGGCAAACAACATACACCAAGGCACCGCATTCTGAGTGTGACTAGTCAAAGAAAAAAGGAATCGACTTCAACCTGAACATTGATGTAAACCGATGCCGTTGTCAAAATCGTTGGTCTTCCTAGACTATATCCTTACATGATGAAGCCCCATAATACATATCCTTTACAAGGTTGATGTATTGGATATGTACTTGTCTCTTTTCTAAACTCTCCACAAGATCTCCCGTGGAACAGAATCATAAGCCTTCTCCAAATCCATAAAAAAAATCATATGAAGTTTCTTCCTTTTAGCTCTATAAATCTCTACTATTCTCCTCAATATGTGGATAGCTTAAATAGTTGAGTGACCTGGCATGAATCCAAATTGATTTTCTGTTACTTTGGAAACTTGAATCAACCTTCTTTCAATCACATGTTCCCAAATTTTCATAGTATGAGTCATCAATTTGATACCTCTGTAATTGGAACAATTGTGAATGTCACGTTTATTCTTGTAAAGAGGCACCACAATGCTTTCCTCTATTCTTCGGGCATTTTCTTGCTTTGCCAAATAACATTAAATAAGTTTGTGATCCAAGTCAAGCCACACTAACCTAGAACTCTCCATACTTCTATAGGATTTGTCATCATGTCCTACATCTTTCCCAAATTTCATAACCTTCAAAGCCTCTTCTACTTCATTTCCTTGTATTCGTCTATAGCACGCATAATTCACGTAATTTTCACTACTATCTAGATCTCACAAAGTGATCTCGTTATTTCCTTGCCCGATGAAAAGCTCATGGAAATACTCCTTCCATCTCGTCTCTATATCTCCTTCTGAGTAACAAGCACATGTCCTTCCTCATAATTAATGCATCTCAGTTGAGAAAGATTTCTTTTCTTTCTTTCTCTTGATGTGGCCAATCAAAATATACCCTTATAGCCCTCCTTACAGTCAAGTTTTTGTACAAAACTTCATAGACTTGACGGGGCGTGTTCTGACGTCGAGGTGTGCATGGCGGAGGTTCGTGGGGTTCCTTTCCTCTCTAGGTCGGCCCACTGCCTTAACCGGGCTCTCCGGCGGTGGGGAGAGGTGCTCGCGGTTGTCGAAGATGGGTTGACGCCGGGCTCTGCATTAGACGTCACTCGAGTACTGATGGAGTGTAATAAGGGTTTGCTCGATGATGCTATTGGCCGGGTCTTCTCCGAAGCTTTGGAGGTTGGGTGATTCCGTTGTAGGGTGGAGATGACGATCATCGAGCCACCACCTCCGCCGGAGGTGCCGCGGAGGGTCGGAGTCGACTCGCCGGAGGTTCCGAGGGTGGTTGGCGTCGCCTCGTCTTCCGGGCGCCAGATGGCCTTGCATGGGGACGCTTGGCTCGTCCCGCGAGAATGATTTCACACGTCCTTTCGGATCCTCCCCTCGGGTCCTGTGTATGATCTCTTCAAGGAACGGTTTGTCTGCTGAGGTGGCAGGTGTGGCTCCTATTCTCTCCTCGCCTCTTCACTTTTGGGCTCGGGCTTCGGACTCGGATTTGCAGGTTCAGCATGCGGATCCT
Source organism: Ottelia alismoides (assembly GCA_037367405.1). Classification (NCBI taxonomy): domain Eukaryota; kingdom Viridiplantae; phylum Streptophyta; class Magnoliopsida; order Alismatales; family Hydrocharitaceae; genus Ottelia; species Ottelia alismoides. Next base: position 323,631 of record JAZKJV010006318.1, on the reverse strand, counting down.
TTGCCGGGTCGGGCGGTTATGGGGGCCAACTGCTGCGTCTCTTTCGGGTCCGGAGCGGAGGAACGATCGGACCCCCCCCTTTAATTTTCTCCTCCTCTGTTGCGGCCTCCACGGCCCATTCGGCTGGCGTGGCTCTCTCCTCTGGGCTTTCGGTCGACACTTCGGTGGGGTCTGGCTTCTCTTGGATTTCTTCGGGTGCTGAGGATTGGTTTCGTGGCAGCACGTCGGTACCCGTGTTAGAGGGCCCTCCGTCCACCGCCTCAGGTCATGTTTCTACCTCTCGTTCTACTGTGACACTCCTGGAGGTGGAAGGTGCTGGAGTTGCGGAAGGGTTGTCAGAGAAGAGATCGGGGAAGAGGTACAGGAGGAGGAATAGGGCTCGGACGGTGGTCCTTGAGCCTCAGTCTTGCTTGACTCTTAAGGATGCTGTCACGGCGGCCGCTGGTGTGGTCCGGTTCGGGGGTCATCAGGAAGGTTCCTTATGAAGATTCTTACTTGGAATGTACAGGGGTTGGGGGCGGCGGACAAGAGGAGAATTATGGGGTCACGATTCACAGAATGGGGTTGCGATGTTGTCATGCTACAAGAAACGAAGCTGCAAGGGGTTAATGATGTTCTTTGACGATCATTTGGTGCGGGAGGAGTGGATGAGATCAGGGCTCTTGATGCGGAGGGTGCGGCGGGTGGATTGCTAATTGCATGGAGGACTACGGCTTTCGTCATGGACTCGTTGCTCAGGGGGAGGCAAGTAATTTCCGTTCTTTTGGTACGTGTGGACTCTTCAATGCCTATTGCTTTTTCTTGTATCTACGGGCCTTGCTGCCATGTTCAATGAAAAGAACTTTGGAAGGATCTGCGGGAGGCGAGTCGGCGGTTCGAGGGGATCTCGTGGCTCCTTGGGGGTGACTTCAATGTTACCCTTCGTACGTCGGATAGGCCACTGTCCAAGGGTGGTCAGGACCCGGGCTCATTGGACTTTGCGGATGTTGTGGATTCTTTGGCTCTCGAGGATTTGGTTGCGGGGGATATCGCTTATACGTAGAGGAATTCCAACTCCCGCTCCCGTATTGATAGGTTCCTGGCGTCTACGGAGCTTCTTGAGTGCTTCCCTCTTTGTATTGTTACTGCTAGGCCTCAGAGCTTGTCTGATCACTCTCCTATTGTGTGGGATTCTGGTGATGGGCCCGCGGTGAGGGGCTTTTTTAGATACGAGAGATGCTAGTTACTGGAGGATAACATCAGGGAGTTGGTGGCTTCTCATTGGACCCAGGTACAGCTTGAGGGCTCCGCAGTATCGAGGTTTGCCCACAAGCTCATTTCTTTGCGAAAGAGATTGTCTTCGTTCAAGAGGGAGTCTAGGGCGGCGAGGACGGCTGTCGGGACGGAGGCGGAGGGGGTGGTCAGCAGCCTTGATGCCGTGGAGAATGATAGGGAGCTTCTGCCGGAGGAGTTGGCTACGCGCTCTCTGGCGCAGAAGCAGATCGCGGTTGAGGATCAAAAGCGTGTAAACGAGTGGCGTCAGAGATCAAGGGCATCCTAGCTCAAGGAGGGGGATGCCAATACAGCATACTTCCATCGTATTGCTAGCGGAAGGCGGTGCTCTAACACTTTACGTTCAATCACGATTAATGACATTCGTATCGAAGGGGACAGGGAGATGGGGAGTGCAATCACCACTCATTTCAAGGAGTTCTCGGCGAGGTGCATCCCAAGGGTTTGGCGGTGGTCGGGGGCTGGGGCGACGCCACTCTCGCCCACGTTGTGTGCGGGCTTGACGCAGTCGGTTTCGTTGGAGGAGGTTAAGGCGGCGGTGTCAGACCTGAACGTGGATGGATCTCCGGGTCCTGACGGCTTCCCGGTGGCTTTCTATAGGGACTTTTGGGATTTGGTGGGCGAGGAGGTGCTGGAGGTTATCGCCGAGTTCTGCGATGGCAATGCGGGCTTCGATCGGATTAATAAGGTTATCGTTGTGCTGCTTCCTAAGTCCCCCTCGGCGGAGCGAATTGAAGATTATCGTCCCATCGCTATTTCCAATGCTCTCTACCTTATCGTGGCTAAGGTATTTGCTTTACGGCTGGCTCGGGTCCTCGACTCCATCATTTCCCCGTTGCAATCGGCCTTTATACAGGGAAGACATATCGCGGATTGCCTTACTCTTGCCTCGGAGCTGGTTGCGAATTGGATGAAGGAGGGAGGGCATGGAGTGCTGTGGAAAGTTGACTTCCCGAAGGCATATGATTGCCTTGATTGGAAATTCATGTGGTCGGTTTTGCGGAGGAAAGGGTTCCCGGAGGTATGGATCTCTTGGATGCGTCGATGTGTAACCACGGCCTCCTTCTCCATCATGATTAATGGCCGCCCGGAGGGAGGCTTCTTCCAGCCGAGAAGGGGGGTCCGACAAGGCTGCCCCCTTGCTCCCCTTCTTTTTGTAATAGCTGCGGATGTCCTTGCACGCATGGTTGGTCGTGTTGTTGAGTGCGGGCTTTCGGCGGGTTACTCCAGGGGCGGGTTGAGCGTGCCCTTGCTTCAGTTTGCTGACGACACCATCTTTTTTATTGAGGGGGGTCTTGCGGAAGTTTCGGGGATGTCTGCGACCCTAAAATTATTTAGCGAGCTCTCGGGTCTATACAAGAATGTCAACAAGTCGAAGGTGGTCCCTTTTGACCTCCTGGCGGAGGAGGCGGACGCATGCGGTCGTGTCTTGGGGTCTCATCCTGGATCCCTACCTATTGATTACCTGGGGATGCCTTTGGTTGCGGGCAGAGCTAGGCCGAGGGATTGGCTCATGGTCGTCGAGAAGGTGGAGAAGAGGCTGGCCGGGTGGAAGTCGGCCATCCTTTCTAAGGGGGGACGCCTCGTCCTCCTCAAGGCGGTGCTCTCCTCTATCCCGGTTTATTTCTTGTCTAACTGTCGGTTGCCGGTGGGGATTCGCAACCGCCTCGAGAAGCTTATGCGGAGATTTTTGTGGGGCAAAAATGGGGAGGTGTCGGGAGGGATTCATTTGGTGGAGTGGGATGAAGTTACCCGGCGCAAGAGTAAGGGAGGGTTGGGAGTGCGGAGGTTGGAGTTTGTTACTGGGGCCTTCCTTCTTAAGTGGGCAAATAGGATTTGGGGCCCAGGTGAAGATTTTTATACCGAAATCCTACGCGAGATTCACGATGTTAGCGGGACACCTCCTTCGCCGACTGAATTGGTGGGATCTCAGACGCCCTTCTGGAAAGGGGTGCAGGAGGTTTTTTCAAGAAATCTATCTTTGTTTGTGTCAGTGCTAGGTAATGGACTTTCTTTCAGGTTTTGGACGGATGATTGGACAGGGAGGCCACTGAGCTCACGGTTCCCTCGCCTATTCGCATTGGCTGCTGATAAGGGTGCCTGCGTCGCCTCTTGCTGGTCGGATGGTAGTTGGTTCCCGCCCTTCCTTGCCAACTTCTCCGATCAAAGGCTCGAGGATTTTCTCGGTGGTCCGTTCTCGTCTAGGAAGGCATATGGGGCAATTTGTAGGCCCCCGCCCTCGCGTTCGGGGATCTTGATACGTGATTGCGGTTTTTTTGGGGGTCTGAGGCTCCCCGAACGATTGGGCTTCTTCCTGTGGCTTTTTCGTAGACAGAGGTTGATGACGAGAGATCAATGCGCAAGGCTGCTTGGCAATATCTCTGATAGGTGCATCTTGTGCGAAAATGCAGTGGAGTCCATTGAGCATCTCTTCTTCGCATGCCCTAAAATCATTGGGGTTTGGGAGGAAGCGGCTGTGGATTGGGCCTGCACTTCTGATTTGGCATCCTTCTGTGACTCGTTGGTGGCTAACAGAAATAGGGAGAGGAGGGAGCTCCTGTGGCCCGTGGCAAGCTTGTGGGCGATCTGGCTGGGCAGGAACGCAGCTCTTTTCACAGGGCATCGATTTTACAAGGAGAACATCGTGTTACACAGTGCGAGATTGGTCGGCGATTGGGTGTTGGGTTAGCTTCATGTTTGGCATCTTTTTCTTTACCTTTGTAAACCGCTTTATAACTTTATTGTTTTTTAATTAATTAGGGCGAACACCGCCGAGTGTCTCCCCCTCTTTTGGGCCTCAAAAAGACTTTTATTTTAACTTCACTTACAGCCTTTTTTGCTTCCTTCTTCATTATCTTGTAGTCTGTGATAGTTTCTGTTGTTCTATCTTTAAACATAGCTTTAAAGCAAACTCCTTTAACTTAAGCTTCTCTTGCACCCCTTCACTCCACCATTAAGCCACCTTATGGCCTAGAACTTCTCCTTTAGACTCGTCGAGCATCTCTTTCGCTACCCTTCAGATACAAAATACCACCACCTCCCACATCTCGCTTGCACTTCTATTACATTCCCAAGATAAGTCTTCTAAAACCTTCTCTGTAAAGCTTGCTTGCTTCAACTAAAGATTCCACCATCTAGTTCCAATGGTCTTAGGAACCATCCTTTTCTTTTCCAACCCTCTTATTTGCATATCTACAACTAGCAAGCAATGTTGAGATGTCAAACTCCCTCATGAGATTCCTTTGCAGACTTTGCAGCTCAACCAATCTTTTCTCCTCATTGCAAAGTAATTAATATGTGTTTTAGTTGGGACACTGTTATAAGTAATTAAATATTCCTCCTTCTTCTTGAAGAGAGTGTTTGATATGAAGAGGTTATAAGCCGTTACAAAATCCAAGATGGTTTTTCCCTCTTCATTTCTAACCCTGAAGCCATGGCCCCCATGAAAACTAGCATACTCAGAGGCATCCTTTCCCACATATCCATTGAAATCTCCACCTACGCAAATCATCTGTGTGTAGAATTCCATATCCTCCCAAAAGTCTTGTTTAATCCTTTCTTCTAAACCAATTTATGGTGCATATATTGAGATGATATTTAGGATTTCTTCTCCAAGCACCAATTTTAGCAAAATAATTTGATCCCCAAATATCCGCACCTCAACCACACTATGCTTCAAACCCTTATGAACTTTCACTCAAACACCGTTTTGCCCTTCTCTTTACCTGAATACCATAAATTAAAGGATGTATTCTCAATCTCCATATATTTCTCTCCCCCCATTTTGTTTCATCGAGACACAGCATCTGAATCTTCCTTCTTTCCATCGTATCTAACAACTCCATCGATTTGCCGGTCAAAGTGCATATATTCCAACTACCTATACGCAATTTCTTTTGTGACATTTCCTAGTTTCTTTACTCGCATGTTTCCATTATGTGAGAACCCTTACAAATTTTGGATTACATCCGCGCGGCGATGCAGCGGAAGTAACTTATTTACTCGCATGTGTTCCTGATGCAAGAACTCTTGCAAATTTGAACTACATGTGGGCAACGATATAGCAACCCTTACAACTTCTCATTGCATTCAAGCAATGTAACACATAGCTAGTAGCGAACACCCCCAACGAATGATGGAATTAATGACAAAAGTTAAGAATGATATATTTATCATAAAACAAAATCCAATGTTTAATAGTTATTTTTAATGTAATATACGGTGCGCACCCAGAATAGTGCACCCCCAAAACTATGTTATCTACAAGTTAATTACATAATCCATGTTTCAATAAGATTCTTGGCATGATGGGCAACATTCTCCACATATAATCAGTCATCACGAAATACCACCCCATTCCTAACAAGCCAATATGTAAAAGTCAACAGACTAGGTCGACTAATCTAGTGGAATGGATCAAGGTTTTAAATCTTGATTTTGATTTTGTTTCGAGGTGGCGAAAAAAATGAAATAATTTCGAAATGCCGTCTAAATTTCGCTAATTTCGGCCAAAATCAGCGTAAATTTGTGAAGGGTCCATATCGAGATTTTGATTTTGATTTTGATGGAGTGTCGAAACCGAAATTTCATCGAAATTTCGCGAAATTTGAAACAATAGGGTGGATATAGGACTTGAATATGGTTAGCCATCTGTTATTGGCTGACCCGACTACTCGATCAACTTTTTTTACCGTTACCTATGTTTTTCATGATTTTAAAAGTAAAACAAATCGAACAAGGTTAATATTTGATCGAAATTCATTTATTTCTTTTATTTCATTATGATAGCATTAAAAATATCCAAATCTATATAATGATATATAAATGATTTTTAAATTAAAATTTAAAAATACAAAACCAGTTATATTCGATTAGTTGTCCGACTACCAATTAATTTATATGGTTAGCCATCTGTTATTGGCTGACCCGACTACTCGATCAACTTTTTTTACCGTTACCTATGTTTTTCATGATTTTAAAAGTAAAACAAATCGAACAAGGTTAATATTTGATCGAAATTCATTTATTTCTTTTATTTCATTATGATAGCATTAAAAATATCCAAATCTATATAATGATATATAAATGATTTTTAAATTAAAATTTAAAAATACAAAACCAGTTATATTCGATTAGTTGTCCGACTACCAATTAATTTTTAGTCAATTCACGTAATTAGCCTCAATCACTCTGCAGAATAGTGAAACTTCACAGTAGTAAGCGAAGCCTAAACTGCTCTATGGAGGATGTGTCAACCCATGAAATTATGGCCTCAGCCTACAAGTTCCCCGTGCAGTTGCAAGTGAGAAATAAGTGCTCCAGCTCCTACAAGTCCTGGAGATGGCGAGGATAGGCCACCTCAACATCAGGCATAAAACGAGCCCTACAGATTCTACTTATAAGATGACCTTTACGTAGACATTGACTTGCAAGGGAGCTTTCAAGGTCCAAATAAGATCATGGTCGTGCTTCAAATTACCAGGATCAAAAACTAAATAACCAATCAGAACCTTATAAGCTTTCTTCATGAAGAATCTACTCTTCCATGGTTCCCATTGGTTCGTGTACTAAGACGACCATCCACATGGCTATCAGTTGTAAAAACTTCATAATTTAATCAGAGAAAGCCAAGCGAAAGATAGGGAACCAAACCCCCTTAGACCAAGTCCCAGCAATAAGCATATTTTTTTTGAAAGCCAGAAACAGGGGGAGACACTCGATGGTGTTCGCCCCATAATTTATTTATTGAAAGAAAATAAAAGAAACAAATACACAAGTGACAGGAACAAAAAAACCAATTACAGATCACATTCCTCCACTAGTCTCGCTGCATGACACCCCACATTTTCTTCGTAAAAGCGTTGCTCCGAGAAGAATACAACATTCCTCCCCAACCAAACGGCCCACAGAATGGCGATTGGATAGATTAGCTCCCTCCGCACCCTGGTCTTATTAGCCACCATCGATCCGCAAAAAGACGCCAGATCCACAACGCATAACCAAGGTAATCTGCCCCCCCCCCATATCTGGATTACCTTGGGGCATTTAAAGAAAAGATGTTCCACGGTCTCAATCGCCTCCTCGCAAAGAAGGCACCTATCAAAAATGGTACCCATAAGTGCAGCACACATGTCCCTCGTCATCAGCCTTTGTCTATGCAACAGCCATAAGAAGAAACCAATTCGCTCGGGCAACCTGAGAGCCCAAAAGAACGCGCAATCGCGAATCATAACCTCCGAGCGAGATGGTGGAGGTCTGCAAATTGCCCCAAAAGCCTTCTTAACCGAGAAAGGACCCGTACGCCATCCCCAATGGTCTCTCCCCTCCGTTGGGCGCCCCACATCCTTAATAGAATCCAGTAACACAAGGAACTCCTCTAGTCTCTGGTCGGAGAAGCTAGATGAAAAAGCCGGAAACCAACTTCCATTCGACCAGCAGGACGCCGCCGTCATATTTTTATCATTGGCAAGAGCAAACAGGCGCGGGAAGCTCGCGCAAAGGGGACCCCCCCCCCCCCGTCCAGTCATCGGACCAAAAAGCGAAGGAGTCGCCACTGCCAAGGATCGGTCTAAACAGAGAAATATGCTTGGTAAAAACATCCACCACCCCCCTTCAAAATGGAGTGGGAGAGTCCAAGCGAGCACCCGACCTCGGTGGTGCCCCCTCAACATCGTATATCTTGCGTAGCACGGATGAACAAAAATCCTCCCCATGGCCCCAAATTCTGCTTGCCCATTTAAGAAGCAAGGCATCATTCATTTGATCCAGACGCTTGACCCCCAGCCCCCCCCCTCATTCTTGGGGAGTGTAATTTCTGTAACATCCGGGAATTCGCGTAAAACCAAACTCGTCCGATTTTGGGTCTAATGAACCCAAAAACGTTGTTGGTCAATACTAAACAACCTAAAACGACCAATTGATCATGAATCAAAAGTTGTTCGGGTAAAATCGACCAAAAATCGGTCGTTTCGTAATGCATGCCGCGAAAAAACCGCGACATAAATTCGGAAACCGCGAAACGAACCGAGACCATCATTAGATCCGATTCGACGAAACAAGACCAACGGAATCGACCGTTCGTCAATCGGAGGTCGTTTGATATTTTTAAATTACAAAATTTAATCTTAAACAAAAATCGTATCCGAAAATTTCGGGTATTCAAAACCCGATCGGAAGTATATCAACATTGTACTCATATTGATCGTATTTCAGAGACGATCAAATCAAGATATTACGCGTCAAAATCCGAGGCCCGATGCGCGCATACGGTCGTTTTCTATGAATGCCAAATAAAAATAATTTTGGTTTTAAAAAAAATATTATAAAAGTAAATTAAATTTAAATTTAGTTCTGTACAGTACAGTCAGTTCAAAAAAAAAATTTCAAAGAAAATATAAAGGTAAAAAAAAATTAATCTTGTACAGTAGTTGCTCCTACGGTGGTTTTAGAAAAAAATAATTAATAAAATTAGGTAGTGGCATCCCAGCAGCTGTGACATCAGCTTGCTGATGTCATATATACTTTTTAAAAAAATACATATTATAGAATTAAGGAACCTTCCTGGAAATTTCCTTCCTCTTTACTCTTCGTTCCTTTATAAATTCTCCCTAGTTTCCAACGAAGAAAGCCCTTTTCTTCTTCTCTGTTTTCTCTTTTCTTCCACTGCTTGTTCCTGCTGAAAGTTTTGGGCAGCAACTTTTCCTCACAAGCCATTGCTTCAGGCCGTCTATTGGGACTGCATGTTGCAGCTATTCTATTATTGGAAGAAATACGGTAGTTACAACCCCATCTTTCCCTGCAATTGTTGCAGAAAACTTGATCAATTTCTGCTTCCCTTTTTCTTGCAGTTAGAGTTGCTACATACAGTAGCAGGTGCAGCTTCTATCATCCAAATTTGGAGAATATAAAGGTACAACCCTTCCCCTCATTGCTGCCATTCATGCTTATTATACTTGTTTTATGTCCATTCCATAGCCATTTCCTTTTGTTGTCATGCTTAAGATATTATACAGATCAGAAACAATTTCATTTGCTCAGAAATTTTTATTTTCAAACAGACTTCTGATTACCGGTGATAAGCTTTATTTTTCTGGATTTTGTTAGGCTAACCGTGGATTTTTACATACAACTACTATTGGCAAGGTATAGGTCATTAATAAAGCTTCATAATGAAGCTATAAAAAAAATGATGATCTAAAAATCAGATGCATACAATTGTTCCTAATCTATATAAGCTAAGTTTTTCTGTGATGAGTTAAAGTAATATCAATTTTAAGAATCACAGTCAATTGTGTGTTCTATATTAATGTTCTTTACGTTACTATTTTAATAATATAATTAAAACTCCTGTTCTAAATAATCGCATGCATGTTGTGGATTTACAATATATATATAAACAAGTCGGCAACTGTTAAGTTTTAAAATATTATAAAAAAAAATAATCTGGCAGTTATAAAGTTTTAAGATATTATGACCTACTGTATTATATTCATAAATTTTATCTATTTTGAAGTAGAATACAACTGATAAGTTGATTCATAAAATATCTAGTAGAGTTTCGTTGATTTGAAATGGCTACAGCTGTTTTGTTGAAATCAAATACAGTAGTTTACCTTAGTGAACTATCTTGCTTGAATGATTTTCTCCACGGAGATATGTAACTCCTATCGTTATGAGCATGTTTATACCAGTATACATACATACAGCTACATATATATATATATATATATTTTAACCTTGCTAAGACAACATAACCTAACTATTGAAGTCCCTCTCACCCGTCTCAGTGGCGTAGTTGGGGAGTAGACCTATCCCTCTATTGGACCGTCCTTCCAACTAGAGGGCGAGACGGAAGAGCCATTTGCAGGCTTCTTCACCGCTTGAGTTTTCTTTCGCCAACAGACGGCGATTCTACATCCAGATCATTCGTATCTACATCTATATCTACATCATTGAGAGTACATCTGAGAGAGTTACAGTGAAGGTTTAGAGGAAATCACAATTTAAAATTTAGTTGATTAGAAGTGACTTTAATCTGGTTCAAAAACCCTATAAGTTAGTGGACGTGTTGGGAACTTAGTTAGGATGCATTATACAACACCGCATGCCTACGGAGGCACCCCAACCCTAAGGTACTTTTAAATACCTTAGAGTCATAGTGTGAGGTTACACACAGACCAAGACCACAGACTATCCACTAACTTAGAAGGAGTAAATAGAATTAAGGATCAAATTCATCATCATCATATCAGTCCATTATCGAAAACCATGACATGATCTCAATAACAAGAAAGTAGCCATCAAGTTCCACGACATGATCTCCAAGACCAAGAATCATGATCTTTATCTATATCATCTGGAGTTATATCTGAAACAATTGAAATTAAGAATTGGATGCCTACCTATTGAACTTGGGAATCAAGTAATCTATAAATATTTCATATTCCATCTTTCACATCGACAAATCCACAGATTGGATATCTGGTCAATATAATAATAGAGATATATACTTATATGCATACTCCTATAATTATAATTTATCAACATTTAATTACAAAATAAATATGTTAAATATGAAAAGTGTTTGGATAATGAGAGTTTATGAGAAATGCTTACAAGCCTGAATACCTTTTTACTCACGCAAGTAGATGTAAATAGTGCTTATTCCACCTTTCTACTTGCTCTCTTTTGCACATTAAATTACTTGTTAATTATTTTAAACTACGGGTTTGTATTCACAATTGTGACTCCTTTTCTTCCTTGCACGCATGGCAGGAAAGGAGTCTGTTGTTCAGTAGCTATACAGGGTTCCAAGAGACAAGGTCTATACTAGACGGTATGTTATTCTTTTTGTCTCAGTTTTTGTTCGGTAGTTAATGTTATATGCTTCTTTTCTCTTCAGTCAGATTTTGGGATATACTGTATGTACTTTCAGACATTGTACAGGTTGAAAATGAAATGAAAGTTAATGAAATAAATTCTTGGTGACATTTATCTTTATTAGCTTGTGGTTGTGAATGTGAATGTCAAATGTCACTTGCAATTATATTCATTGCGAAAATTTTTTTCCCTGTTTTCCTATAATTTAGGCGATCTTTAGCGAATGAAATGCCGCGAAAATGTCGTAAACGGGTACCCGGATCCTAGGGGGTTCACAGTTTGGTATCAGAGCAGTGGTACCCCGATACGCACATTCGCAACATTACAATTCCGATCGCATTAAGTTCTCAGATAGCGACAGTCTTCCGACTTGTCGTGAGTCCGAGAAGGGAAATATGACATTCGAATTAAATAACCACAGATGTCACCAATTTCATTAATTTTCATATTATATCTCAAGAAGAGAAGCATTTACAATAAGTATTTGTCTATGGCATTTTTATGACTAATTATGGTTCTCATGCAGAGCCATGTCATCCCGACCAGACTAGGAGATGACTAACGAACTAGCACACATACTGACTACTCTTATCGACCTTTCCAAGTTTCATTTGATTCTGGAGCAACACATTCTTTCCTTTCTTCGAGGCTACTTGTTTCTTTAGGTAGAGTCACAGAGACTCTCTCTTCCCCATATCACATCCGAGGGCCAGGTGGCCAGTTATTCATTATCTCACTGATAGTCAGGCACTTACCCGTACTGATTGGCGGTCACGAGATGATCGCAGATTGTCTACTTCTGTAGCTTGATGAGTTCGACTTGATTTTGGGCATGGATTGGATATCTGCTTATCATGCACTAGTTGATTGCTTTAGGAAGATGGTTGTCTTCAGAATTCCGAGTTTACTTTTGAGGGTACTTTGCATGACTCCACCATGGAGTACATTTCAGTGTTGCGAGCCCAGCGACTTGTTGACCAGGGTTGCGATTCATATCTTGCTTTTATTCGAGAGGTGTCTGATCAGGAGCCGATGATACAGGACATCCGAGTAGTATCAGAATATCCAGATGTATTTCCTGATAAGCTACCAGGATTAGCTCCTGAGAGAGATCGAGTTCGAGATCACATTGCTGCCAGAAACACAGCCGATCTCTATGGCACCATATCGCATGGCACCAGCCGAGTTGAGGGAGCTGAAGGTGCAGTTGCAGGAGTTACTTGATTTGGGATCCGTGAGGCCGAGCACTTCACCTTGGGGTGCTCCGGTTCTATTTCTCAAAAAGAAGGATGGATCCATGAGACTGTGCATCGATTACAGGCAACTGAATATGAGAACGGTGAAAAACCGTTATCCTTTGCCGTGCATTGATGATTTATTCGATCAGCTCCGGGGATCTTCGATTTTCTCGAAGATCGATCTTCGCTCAGGCTACCATCAGCTGAGGATTCGCGAGTCGGATATTCCGAAGACGGCCTTCAGGACTCGTTATGGACACTACGAGTTTGTGGTGATGCCATTTGGGCTCACCAATGCACCTGCGGCTTTCATGGATATGATGAACCGTATCTTTCGTCCATACTTGGACAAGTTTGTAGTGGTGTTCATCGATGATGTGCTCATCTATTCACGGAATGAATGGGATCATGCGAATGATCTATGGATTGTTTTGGACACATTACGGGAGCACAAGCTATATGCCAAGTTGAGCAAGTGTGAGTTCTGGTTATCCCAGGTCTCATTTCTCGGGCATATCATTTCTGGAGCAGGCATTGTAGTTGATCCTGCAAAGATAGATGCAGTCATGTCTTGGGAGCAACCCAAGACTGTCACACAGATTCGGATCTTCCTTGGACTAGCAGGTTATTACAGACGCTTTGTCAACGGATTTTCATGCATTGTTTGCCCTCTGACAAGGTTGACGCAGAAGGGAGTTCCATTCATTTGGGACGATTCATGTGAGCAAGCCTCCAGACACTGAAGGAAAGATTGACTCCAACGCCCATTTTTGCTCTTCCTTTAGGCACTCAGGACTATGCAGTTTACACAGATGCATCTGGAGAAGGTCTAGGAGCAGTATTGATGCAGAGAGGACAGGTGATTGCTTACGCATCACGACAGTTGAGGCCACACGAGCGGAACTACCCCACACATGACTTGGAGTTGGCGGCAGTTGTCTTCGCCTTGAAGATCTAGCGTCACTATCTATATGGGGTGAACTTCGAGATTTTCACGGATCACAAGAGTCTGAAGTACATCTTTGATCAGAAGGAGCTGAACATGAGGCAGCGTAGATGGCTCGAGCTGCTGAAGGATTATGATTGCACGATCTCGTACCATCCCGGTAAGGGAAACGTGGTGGCTGATGCACTTAGCAGGAGAGCACATACTGATGATACGGCGAACTGGCTATACACGTGGGATACGCTTGCAGCTTTGAGCGATTGGCATCCTCAGGAGAGCGCATCCATTTCTACCGTCGTGCCTCCACGATATAGCAGCCTTTGGGATCGTATTGTAGAAGGCCAGAAGACAGATCCTTGGATTTATGATAGATACATGCGCGCTGTCAAGGACGAAGTTGATGATTTTGTCGTAGCAGAGTCTATTTTATGGAAGGCAGGACGGGTCGTTGTACCCAATGATGAGCAGCTTCGCGGAGACATTCTCGATGAGGCACACAGTTCACGGTTATCTATCCATCCAGGCAATACGAAGATATACCGTGATCTGCGTCGACATTTCTGGTGGGATGGAATGAAGCGCGATGTAGCGCTACATATTAGCAGAAACATGACCTGTCAGATGGTCAAGGCTGAGCACAGGAGACCGCCAGGATTACTGCAGTCTCTCCCCATTTCTGAGTGGAAGTGAAAGAGCATTTCTATGGATTTTGTCACAGGTCTGCCGAAGACGCCAGGTGGCCATGATTCTATATGGGTCGTTGTTGATAGGTTGACCAAGTCAGCCCATTTCATACCTGTCCACACGACTTACACCCCATCCAGGTTGGCCAAGCTCTATGTGCAGGACATTATCAGGCTGCATGGTATACCACGAGAAGTGGTGTCTGACAGGGATTCGAGATTTACATCTCACTATTGGCATCAGTTCATGTCAGCACTACAGACAGAGCTGAAGATGAGTTCTGCATACCATCCGCAGACAGATGGACAGAGTGAGCGCACCATTCAGACGCTTGAGGATCTACTTCGCGCATGCACTTTGGAGTGGAAAGGGTCCTGGAAGGACCATTTGCCTTTGGTGGAATTCACGTACAACAACAGCTATCACTCCAGTATCGGCATGGCACCATTCGAAGCCCTATACGGGCGGAGATGCCTCACACCTCTCAGTTGGCGTGAGGTAGGTGATCATGCTCTTTACTCCGTGGATCTCTTGGAGGAGACCGCGAGAGCTGTTGATCTTGTGAGACGGAGGCTTCTGACGGCACAAAGTCGCCAGAAGAGTTATGTAGACCGTCGGAGGAGAGACTTAGAATTTCAGGTAATCTAATTATTTTCTCCTCATCCACTCAATTATGATATATATGTGTTCAACTTAATCTCATACTAATGACATTCCTATAAATTATAGGTTGGAGATTGGGTATTTTTGCAAGTATCTTCCATGAAGGGAGTACAGAGATTCGGTGTTCGTGGCAAATTGGCGCCGCGATATGTTGGACCTTTTGAGATTCTGGCTAGAATAGGGAAAGTGGCATACCGAGTAGCCCTTCCTCCACATCTTTCAGTTATTCATGATGTTTTCCACATATCCAATCTGAGGAAGTATGTCCACGACCCTCGGCACATCATCAGTTACGAGAATCTCGATGTAGAGCCGGATCTGACTTATGAGGAGAAGCCAGTCCAGATACTTGACCGTGCTGTGAAGAAGCTTCGCAGCAAAAAGATTTCATTGGTCAAGGTTTTGTGGCACCGTCACGGAGTCTAAGAGGCAACATGGGAGACCGAAGCCGACATGCGGGCAAGATACCCGCAGTTATTCTGATGTAATCATCAAAACAAGCTTTTGTAATTAGATACATTATAAATATGGCTTGTTTTCTCTTTGAGGTTTTTATGGGTTCAAAACCCTTTGAGGTTTTTATGACCATATTAAATCCAAACAAGATACCTATTAACCTTGACTCGAGTCTCGAGGACGAGACTCCCTTTGAGGTTTTTATAATTGTAACATCTGGGAATTCGCGTAAAACCAAACTCGTCCGATTTTGGGTCTAATGAACCCAAAAACGTTGTTGGTCAATACTAAACAACCTAAAACGACCAATTGATCATGAATCAAAAGTTGTTCGGGTAAAATCGACCAAAAATCGGTCGTTTCGTAATGCATGCCGCGAAAAAGCCGCGACATAAATTCGGAAACCGCGAAACGAACCGAGACCATCATTAGATCCGATTCGACGAAACAAGACCAACGGAATCGACCGTTCGTCAATCGGAGGTCGTTTGATATTTTTAAATTACAAAATTTAATCTTAAACAAAAATCGTATCCGAAAATTTCGGGTATTCAAAACCCGATCGGAAGTATATCAACATTGTACTCATATTGATCGTATTTCAGAGACGATCAAATCAAGATATTACGCGTCAAAATCCGAGGCCCGATGCGCGCATACGGTCGTTTTCTATGAATGCCAAATAAAAATAATTTTGGTTTTAAAAAAAATATTATAAAAGTAAATTAAATTTAAATTTAGTTCTTACAGTCAGTTCAAAAAAAAATTTCAAAGAAAATATAAAGGTAAAAAAAAATTAATCTTGTACAGTAGTTGCTCCTACGGTGGTTTTAGAAAAAAATAATTAATAAAATTAGGTAGTGGCATCCCAGCAGCTGTGACATCAGCTTGCTGATGTCATATATACTTTTTAAAAAAATACATATTATAGAATTAAGGAACCTTCCTGGAAATTTCCTTCCTCTTTACTCTTCGTTCCTTTATAAATTCTCCCTAGTTTCCAACGAAGAAAGCCCTTTTCTTCTTCTCTGTTTTCTCTTTTCTTCCACTGCTTGTTCCTGCTGAAAGTTTTGGGCAGCAACTTTTCCTCACAAGCCATTGCTTCAGGCCGTCTATTGGGACTGCATGTTGCAGCTATTCTATTATTGGAAGAAATACGGTAGTTACAACCCCATCTTTCCCTGCAATTGTTGCAGAAAACTTGATCAATTTCTGCTTCCCTTTTTCTTGCAGTTAGAGCTGCTACATACAGTAGCAGGTGCAGCTTCTATCATCCAAATTTGGAGAATATAAAGGTACAACCCTTCCCCTCATTGCTGCCATTCATGCTTATTATACTTGTTTTATGTCCATTCCATAGCCATTTCCTTTTGTTGTCATGCTTAAGATATTATACAGATCAGAAACAATTTCATTTGCTCAGAAATTTTTATTTTCAAACAGACTTCTGATTACCGGTGATAAGCTTTATTTTTCTGGATTTTGTTAGGCTAACCGTGGATTTTTACATACAACTACTATTGGCAAGGTATAGGTCATTAATAAAGCTTCATAATGAAGCTATAAAAAAAATGATGATCTAAAAATCAGATGCATACAATTGTTCCTAATCTATATAAGCTAAGTTTTTCTGTGATGAGTTAAAGTAATATCAATTTTAAGAATCACAGTCAATTGTGTGTTCTATATTAATGTTCTTTACGTTACTATTTTAATAATATAATTAAAACTCCTGTTCTAAATAATCGCATGCATGTTGTGGATTTACAATATATATATAAACAAGTCGGCAACTGTTAAGTTTTAAAATATTATAAAAAAAAAATAATCTGGCAGTTATAAAGTTTTAAGATATTATGACCTACTGTATTATATTCATAAATTTTATCTATTTTGAAGTAGAATACAACTGATAAGTTGATTCATAAAATATCTAGTAGAGTTTCGTTGATTTGAAATGGCTACAGCTGTTTTGTTGAAATCAAATACAGTAGTTTACCTTAGTGAACTATCTTGCTTGAATGATTTTCTCCACGGAGATATGTATCTCCTATCGTTATGAGCATGTTTATACCAGTATACATACATACAGCTACATATATATATATATATATATTAACCTTGCTAAGACAACATAACCTAACTATTGAAGTCCCTCTCACCCGTCTCAGTGGCGTAGTTGGGGAGTAGACCTATCCCTCTATTGGACCGTCCTTCCAACTAGAGGGCGAGACGGAAGAGCCATTTGCAGGCTTCTTCACCGCTTGAGTTTTCTTTCGCCAACAGACGGCGATTCTACATCCAGATCATTCGTATCTACATCTATATCTACATCATTGAGAGTATATCTGAGAGAGTTACAGTGAAGGTTTAGAGGAAATCACAATTTAAAATTTAGTTGATTAGAAGTGACTTTAATCTGGTTCAAAAACCCTATAAGTTAGTGGACGTGTTGGGAACTTAGTTAGGATGCATTATACAACACCGCATGCCTACGGAGGCACCCCAACCCTAAGGTACTTTTAAATACCTTAGAGTCATAGTGTGAGGTTACACACAGACCAAGACCACAGACTATCCACTAACTTAGAAGGAGTAAATAGAATTAAGGATCAAATTCATCATCATCATATCAGTCCATTATCGAAAACCATGACATGATCTCAATAACAAGAAAGTAGCCATCAAGTTCCACGACATGATCTCCAAGACCAAGAATCATGATCTTTATCTATATCATCTGGAGTTATATCTGAAACAATTGAAATTAAGAATTGGATGCCTACCTATTGAACTTGGGAATCAAGTAATCTATAAATATTTCATATTCCATCTTTCACATCGACAAATCCACAGATTGGATATCTGGTCAATATAATAATAGAGATATATACTTATATGCATACTCCTATAATTATAATTTATCAACATTTAATTACAAAATAAATATGTTAAATATGAAAAGTGTTTGGATAATGAGAGTTTATGAGAAATGCTTACAAGCCTGAATACCTTTTTACTCACGCAAGTAGATGTAAATAGTGCTTATTCCACCTTTCTACTTGCTCTCTTTTGCACATTAAATTACTTGTTAATTATTTTAAACTACGGGTTTGTATTCACAATTGTGACTCCTTTTCTTCCTTGCACGCATGGCAGGAAAGGAGTCTGTTGTTCAGTAGCTATACAGGGTTCCAAGAGACAAGGTCTATACTAGACGGTATGTTATTCTTTTTGTCTCAGTTTTTGTTCGGTAGTTAATGTTATATGCTTCTTTTCTCTTCAGTCAGATTTTGGGATATACTGTATGTACTTTCAGACATTGTACAGGTTGAAAATGAAATGAAAGTTAATGAAATAAATTCTTGGTGACATTTATCTTTATTAGCTTGTGGTTGTGAATGTGAATGTCAAATGTCACTTGCAATTATATTCATTGCGAAAATTTTTTTCCCTGTTTTCCTATAATTTAGGCGATCTTTAGCGAATGAAATGCCGCGAAAATGTCGTAAACGGGTACCCGGATCCTAGGGGGTTCACAATTTCTTTCCATCCAACAAGGTGAATGCCCCTTGTTTCCTCCCCATGCTTCCCCCACAAGAACCGACGCATGAGCTTCTCAAGCCGATCACAAATTCCCTTTGGCAAGCGGCGATTGGAAAGGAAGCAAACAGGGATGGAGGATAGGACCGCCTTTAGAAGGACCAACCCCCCCCCCCCCGATAGAACGGCCGACTTCCAACCCGCCAGCCTCGCCTCCACCTTTTCCACGACTCTAATCCAATCTTGCACCCTCATTCTTCCCACTGTCAGTGGCATCCCCAGATAGTCCATCGGCAATGAGCTGCAGTCCGACCCTAATGCCCGCACAAGCACCAGCCTCATCCACAGGAAGGCCGAGAGGGACGACCTTTGACTTAACAGGATTCTTGAACAAACCGGAGAGTTCACTGAAGATATCCAAGGCCATGGCCATGCCATCGGCCTCCGCTGCTCCCCCCTCAATGAAGAAGATAGTGTCGTCGGCGTACTATAAAAGCGGGATCAACGACCCGCGTTTCTCGTAACCACTTGAGAGCCTGCAATTAACCACGCGAATAACAATGTGCGTCAAAACGTCCGCGACGAGAACAAACAACAGAGGAGCAAGGGGCATCCCTGACGCACGCCCCGACAAGGTTGGAAAGAGCCGCCCTCCGGGCGTCCATTCACCATGATCGAGAGAGAAGACGTTGTCACACAACGTCTCATCCAAGAGATCCATCTTTTCGGAAACCCCCTCCTTCTCAGATTCGACCACAGGAACCTCCAGTCAAGGCTATCATGAGTCTTTGCAAAGTCCACTTTCCACACCACACCGCACTTATCCCTTCTCCTCCAGTCGGCAATGATCTCCGAGGCGAGAGTGAGGCAATCTGATATCTATCTACCCGGAATAAACGCAGATTGCAGCGGGGAAATAATGCTATAAAGAACACGGCTTAGCCTTATTGCTAACACCTTCGCGACAATCAGATAAAGTGCGTTAGAAACTGCAATGGGACAAAAGTTGTCAATATTTTCTGTTGCCGAACATTTGGGAAGCAAAATGATCAGAGACCGGTTAATCCTTTCGAAGCCCGCATTGCCCATACATAATTCAGAAATGACCTCGAGCACCTCAGAGATGACCAGATCCCAAAAGTCTTTGTAGAAAGTTACTGGGAAGCCATCCGGGCCCGGAGCCCCATCTGTATTCAAATCCCAAACCGCAGCCTTAACCTCCTCCAAGGAAACATCCTGAGCGAGCATATCACAAAAACAGGGCGTCAAGGGCATGGCCCCGAGACCCAACCATTTCCATATTCTCGGTATAGCCCTTGACGAGATGTCCATAAAGTGCTTGACAATAGCCTTCCCCATTTCTTTATTCCCCTCTACGCACACCCCACCTATCGTAACCGAACGCAGTGCATTTGAGTGTCGTCTCCCACTAGCAATACGATGAAAAAATGAGGTGTTTGTGTCCCCCTCCCGAAGCCAGGCATTTCTCGACCTCTGCCTCCATTCCGTGACCCGCTTCCGGTCCTCAGACATAATTATTTTTTGAGCAGCAGAACGAGTAGCCAACTCGTCCACCGAGAGCTCCCTTCCATCTTCCAAAGCATCCATCCTCCGAACCACGTCCTCAACCTCCAACCTCGCAGCGCACCTGGCAGCTTTAGATTCCCTCTTGAAAGCACATCATGGAAACTTAGAACAAAGTAGACCCTCCCCTAACCAATTGTCAAAGCATATCACGATCCATTGCCAAAGCAAAAAAGCATGGAAACTTAGAACAAAGTAGACCCAACCCTAACCAATTGTCAATACCAAAAGCAAATTGAGAGTCCCACCCCCACAATCAGAACCATCTAGGTGCATCAGAAACAACATAGCATATCACATCCCACCATGAAGTGGAAAGAGTGAGCAGATGCACATGGACATGTAACGGGAAAAGGATCGGAAATAAATCAAATAAAACGACAAAGCAAATCCTCCTCATATGTCCAAATCCATATAACCCATTTCACCAGCAATGTTTAATTCATTTCGACAAACCTTAAGATCCCCAAGCCACCCAAGTCCTTGGGCATAATCACATCATCCCAAGACACTAGGTGAGCACCCCTCCACTGGCCACCACCACTATCCCAAAAAGAAGTGTGTCGTGATCTACTCCAAGGGGTTTCGAACCCCTGTCGAGATGACTAGCAATATAGAATAGAAGGATCACCGACAAAACGGCATGAAGCAGAACAAGCCAATCCCATGCGACAATGAAGCAGAACAAGCCAATCCCATGCGATAATGAAGCAGAACAAGCCAATCCCATGCGATAAACAAAAAGCCTTTCATCACGACAGCTTTCATTCCATTTTCTCAATCAGATGATACCAATGAGCATGCCTCAATCGACCGTTAAAGAAGGGGAAAGGCCCTATTAAGAATTAGGGAGGCTCCTATAAGACGTCGCCAACTCCCTCCCACATTCAAGTACTTTGGCTTTTGAAAAGACAAATGAAATGGTCATGGATTTTGATCGATGGATCCCGAGTCGAAAAGTTTGCCAAACATGTCAACACAATAGAAATCCCATGTTCATCACAAACTCCCCCCTCAATGAATAAATGATATCATCCACTAAAGATGTCTATCACAATAAAGCTATCACGTGCATCACAAATTCCCTCCCTCGATGAAGAAAATAGTATCATCCGCAAACTGGAGCATAGGAATAGAGATATCTCAAAGCTGATACTCTCACAGATCTCTCATTCAACCGCTTGCCAAATCATAGAGGTCAGCTCACCAACAAGCAACACAAACATGAGAGGGACAAGAGCATACCCCTAATGCAGTCTTCTTTACAGTTGAAATAAACCATCCTCCCAATTAGCATCCATTGAAACCTAATAAGAAGTCATGGTGATGCATCGTTTCATCTCAGCAATCTAAGACACTAGGAAGCCTCTTGTGAGCAAGGAATCCCATAAAAACACCAATCAACATAGCCATAAACTTTGGTGAAATCAACTTTCCAGAGAAACCGCTTCACATTTCGCCTCTTCCAAGCAACCACCATCCCAGTTATCATCTCCAAGCTTACCATTATATTCCTTCCAAGGATGAAAGTAGTTTGGATCGGGAAATAAAACCGTTCATAAACAAACACAATCTATAACCAACACCTTTGCAACAATGAGATATACCGCATTCAAAAGAGAAATTGCATGAAGTCTTTCACACGCTCAAACATCTCCTTAGGCGAAGAAAGATGAGAGCCTTATTAATTCGGTCAAAACCAACATTTTCCTCAAAGAACCCCTCCAGAAGTATCATAATATTATCATAGACAACATCCGAAAATTTATAGAAAATGAGAACATGGAACTCATAGAGACATAATGAACCCTCCGCATTCAGGTCATGCACTCAATCTGCATCTCACCCACCCTGAACTGCGTGATCAAATCATCAGCCTAACATGATATTAAGTTAGAGGCTATGGGACCCAACCACCTCTATACACTCTCTTGCTTGAGGATCGTAAATGGTCAACAATAACATGTCCCCCCTCTCCTTCCACCCCTCTCAATCTCCACTATGAAAGAGTGGACAAGATTGTGCACCGTTACCTACAATTTGGCACATTAATGATTAATAGTTATGAATTTGAATCAGCCAAGTAATCAGACCAACTAATCATTCAACTGACTATTTTTTAGGCAAAAGAGGGGGAAACATCAGAAGGTGTCGGCCCCATTTACAGCCGTCGGGTCTCGAGAAGAGATCTAGCTAGTTGGATTACATTATCAACATAGAACTTGTCTGAATAGAAGGTGACCCCATCGCGCTACCCAGATCGCAGCGATCGACCGCAAAAATTCAGCCATGGCTATGAATTGATTGGCCACCAAAGCACTCCAGAACTTGGCATGGGAGGAGAGATCCACCCACCGGATGTCCATAACCTGCCACATTTCATTAGTGCATGTACATGAGTAGAAGAGATGGGCGAAGTCCTTGCTCTCACCACCGCATAAAGAACATGTTGTGTCAGCCCCCTCGATGAAGGTGGATCTAGTTTTGGGATCAAATTGTACATTGTACATATTTACTAGGGTTTTCATCATGTGTACCTTCTTAACTTCTGCAATATCAATCATGCCCTTACGTTTTATTGTAATAATTAGTCGTGCCCCAAACTTCTTACAAAATTAACAGTTTTTCCCTTTTGTAACATCAATCATGCCACTCCTTACCTTAAAGAAAGGGCAAAACTGTGAATTTTGTAAGAAGCCAAGGGCACAGCTGATATTACAAAAAAAGGACGGGCATAACCGGTATTGCAAAAGCTAAGAAGGGCACAAGTGATAAAAACCACATTTACTATTATTTTATTTTATGCATATAATTAACATGTTTCAATTTATTTCTATTTCATTTGTTTTTTGTGTTCCGTGTTTTAGCAAAATATAAAATATATATATAAAAACTAAAGAAAAAGATGGGTTTTAATTGCGTATGGCTTTATAAATATTTCTCTCTATTTTATTTCCTTAATTATTAAAAATCCAAAAAATAATTTATGTGTATTTTTACTCACAATATTGTACTTAATTTTGTTTAGTTTTAAAACATAAAAAATATAAAATCGCAAAAAAATGATCTTTAATACTTATAAAAGGACCAAAACCAAATTTGGTCATGAGCTCATCTTAGAAATGTAGAGAATTTAATAATCTATATTTTTCATTTTTTGAGTTTCTCAAATTCGATCTTTCTTGGATATTTATTTTTTAGGGTATGAATTTTATGTGTCACCACCATAGCTCTCCTACATCCAGCCCCATGTCGCCCATGTTGGACGTCCCTCCTTTTACCATTTCTTTCCGACAACCCAATCAACCCCAAACCTCGCGCCAACCACCGTTCAATGCCCCTATCTTCCCTCTACACTGCCCATTACTCCAATTGTCGTCATCTCATCTATTTAGCTTACCTTTCGCCCTCGAAACCGCTTATCTGCTTCGCATGCAAGGGCAACCCCAATCACCATCTCCGTTCACTCAACTCTGCCTCTTTGATAGTAACAACAGTAATGAGAGGGGTTCCTCGCACCTCAGCAAGACAGTCGAGATCAAAGAGAATGGATCCAAGGTCATTTCAACCTTACTATGCATCCGCAAGTTGCATTCGAGTTTAACCTTCGATGAGTTTTGAGCAATAACCATGCTTATCGGAGCACTTTTTCTAGACGAGATCGCTCACCATTCCACTTCATTCCTCATCCAGCAGGCAGCTAACATTACCTTCTTTCTTGTTGTGCATTTGTTTCAGTCGATTAGGACTTCTATCCATCTTGTGGGAAAAAAAGAAAATCAAAATGACTCGTATTATTTTGCAGGTCTAGGGGTCCTTATATAGGATGAAACCCTAGAGAGCTCAATAGGAGAAAATACATAAGTACCCCTAACGGGATTCCAGTAATAATAATTAAGTTGTAGGATACATTACTAACACTCCCCCTCAAGTCGGGGCATATTTATCAGTCATGCCCAACTTGGAAACAATCCAGGAAAGTCACTTTTTAGGTAAAGCTTTTGTGAATATATCTGCAAGCTGAAGATTTGTGTCGATGTGAGGAGTAGTAATCCTTCCACTCCTGACAGCATCACGAACAGAATGGCAATCAACTTCTATATGCTTGGTTCGCTCATAAAACACAAGATTTGTTGTAATGTATGTAGCAGATTTGTTGTCACGATATAGGAGAATAGGAGTAGTGACAACAATACCAAGTTCTTGCAGAAAAGTTAATAACCACGTGATCTCACAAGTAGCTTGAGCCATCGCCCTGTACTCTGCTTCCGCACTGGATCTGGATACAACAGTCTGCTTTTTGCTTCGTCAAGTAACAAGGTTTCCTCCAACCATCATAGCACATACTATGGTGGAACGTCGATCCTCTGGCGAGCTTGCATAATCAACATCAGCATATACAATAACGTCAGTGTACCCGTTTGCCCCATAGAAGAGGTCACGCCCTGGTGATTCCTTCAGGTATCGTAGAATCTGAAGAACATCCTGCCAGTGACTATAACAAGGTTTCTCTATGTGTTGGCTAGCTCTGCTCACTGCATAAGAAATATATGGTCTGATGACAGTAAGGTAAAAAAGTTTGCCAACCAAGCTTTTGTATCAAGTAACATCTTCGAAGACAGGTTCGGAAGATGTGGAGTGTTTCTTTGGATCTGCAGGAATACCAGAGGGCTTGCATCCAAGTAATCTGGTTCCAGTAAGGATGTCCATGCAGTATTTCCTCTGTGAGAGATGAAGGCCATCTGTAGTGCATAGTACTTCTATGCCTAAGAAATAGCGTAGTGGACCAAGGTCCTTGGTAACGAACACCTTCTGGAGAAAGGCCTTGGTCTCCAGTCGCCCTTTGTTATCATCACCTGTGACAACCATATCATCTATATAGACTGCAAGTATAACAGTACATGTTGTTCGTCGTCTGACAAACACATAATAATCAGAGGTTGTTCTTTGGAAGCCAAGGATGTTGATCTCAGTAGTAAGTCTATCGAACCATGTCCTTGGGCCCTGCTTGAGGCCATATATGGCCTTGCGAAGTCGACATACACACTCCTCATCGACTTCATGACTCAGAGGCTGCATTACGTACACTTCCTCATCAAGATCGCCATAAACGCATTCTTCCCGACTCCGGTTCTCTCTCTTCCTCGGCGGAGTTGACCGTAGGCCGCTTCCTCTTTCCGTTGCAGGTTCGCCTCTTGGATCCTTTGGTGCCATCTCTACCGAGGGGACGGGACGAAGGCGCCAAGTCCAGCTCCGATGGTGTATCCGGCGGAACGGTCCGCCTTCCGAGGGTGTGTCCGGTAAGGATGCTCCGCCTTCCGGTGATTGGGCAGCTCGCATCGCTTCAGTTGCCACGTGTGCGCCGTCTCTTCAACTGGCGTCGTCTCGTCTTCTGGCGCCCTTTGAGAAGATTGCCCTTGGGATTTGCAGCCCTATTGATGGCAGCTCCTGGGAGCCCGACGTTTCGCCCAATATTTTGGGGGCGCCTGCGTACCATTGGCTCGGGCGGGGAGAGTCCGTGGTTTCTTTTTCAACGGCTTTGGATTCTCGTGTGATGTGTTCGCGGGCAGATTGTGTACTTAATGATGTCGGATCGTTGGATCCGGTTATGGACGGACTCTTGGTTTCGGATCATTTCTTCTCGGGAGATCCGTCTGGGTCTCAGGTTGATCTATTGTGCTTTTGAGGTGGCCAAAGCGCTGTGAAAGCGGTAACTGGGTCGTCTAGGCGCGGTTGGAGCTTTCTCCCCTCTGGCGTGACCTTTGCTGTTGCCGATCTGGTGTGGGGCTCCCAGGCGTTGGCTGGTTTTTTGTCTAATGTGGGGTCCAAGTCGCCCTCGGGGTCCGCTGAAGAGTCGACATCGGTGCTGGCCTCTTCGAGGGCCGTCAGCCAGCAGATTGGAAAAAGGTACAGAAGGCGCCCGCGATCGCGAAGGCAGGAGAGCGATCTTCCGCCGGTGTCAGATCGTAAAGCACAAGTGGCTGCTAGGGCGGGAGTTATCCGTCTTTGGGGCAATTGCGTTGGTTCTTAATGAAGATCCTCTCATGGAACGTAAGAGGTCTGGGTGACCCGGAAAAGAGGAAGATTTTGGGTTCTAGATTCCTTGAGTGGGGCTGCGACATCGTAATGCTTCAGGAAAACAAGCTTGATTCTTGTTCGGGAGAGATCTGGCGCTCCTTCGATGCGGGCTCCCTTTCAGGCTTTCGTGCGATTGACGCGGTTGGGTTTGCGAGTGGCATGTTGATTGCATGGAGGGATCAAAGTTTTGTGCTCCATTCGGAGCTAAGGGGCACCCATGTTCTGACCGTGCTTCTGGAGAGTCTCTCCTCTGCGTCGATTATTGTGGTCTCTTGCGTCTATGGGCCTTGCCAACCGGGGGCTAGGAAACAGGTATGGGAAGATCTGCATTCGGCTAAGGCTTCCTTCCCAGAGGCCGCTTGGCTGGTTGGGGGCGATTTCAATGTTACTTTGCTTTCCTCGGATCGGTCGGGTTTGCGTGGTGGTCAGGACCCGGGATTGACGGATTTTGTGGAATTGGTGAACCTTCTGGAGCTCGAAGTGGTTGACGCTACGGACGTAAAGTATACATGGCAGAACTCGGGGTCTCGCTCGTGCCTCGACCGTTTTTTGGCTTCTTCGGAACTCATGGAGCGCTTTACTCTATCCTTTACCACGAGTAGGATCCGGACTCGTTCGAACCACTCTCCTCTGCTTTGGGACTCGGGGGTGCAGTCGCCCCACAGGGGCTTCTTTAGATATGAAAAGGCGTGGCTATTAGAGGACTCCTTCCGCGAGCTGGTTTCATCCCACTGGACCTCTACGGTGGTCTCAGGTTCTGTTGTTTCGAGGTTTGCTCAAAAACTTATTTCCTTGCGTGGAAGGCTTTGCACATTTAAGAAGGAATTGCGCAAGGCCCGTCGGGCAGCCAGGGCTTCGGCGGAGGAGGATCTTGCTTGCCTCGATAGAATGGAGGATTCTGGGTCGTTTTCTTTGGATGACTTGGCTAGGAGAGCGGATGCACTTAAGAAGGTGGCTCTGGAGGATAAGAAGCGTCTTGCGGAGTGGAAGCAGAGGTCTAGACACAGATGGCTCAAGGAAGGAGATGCCAACACTGCATACTTTCACAGGCTCGCTAACGGGAGGCGTCGTGGCAATGCTATACGGTCGGTCATTGTGGATGGTATCCGGGTTGATGGTGACAACGAGATGGGAAGGGTGATTGTGGACCAATTCCATGCCTTCTCGTCGAGGACTCTCATTCGTCGGTGGAGATGGTTGGGTTTGGGGGCGAAGCATCTCTCTGGGGATCACGCCTCGAGCTTAATTCAGTCGGTCACTTTGGAGGAGGTGAAGGTTGTTGTTTGGTCACTCAACGCGGATGGGGCGCCCAGCCCGGATGGCTTCCCGGTATCCTTGTATAAGGATTTCTGAGATCTGATCGTGGGGGAGGTGCTGGAGGTGATTCGGGAGGTGTGTCTGCGCAACGCTGGGTTCGACAAAGTAAATAGAGCTTTGGCCTTTCTCCTTCCTAAACATGGTGCGGCCGAGCGCATTGAGGATTTCAGGCTGATTGCTCTCTCCAATGGGTTATATCTGATTGTGGCTAAGGTATTTGCTATCCGCTTAAGTAGGGTTCTTGAGCACATTATCTCCCCTTTTCAGTCAGCATTTGTCCCGGGCAAGCAGATCGGGGATTGCTTGGTCATGGCTTTTGAGATCATTGCTGACTGGAAGAAGCATGCTGTGAAGGCAATGCTTTGGAAGGTAGATTTTGCAAAGGCGTATGATACTCTTGACTGGCGCTTTCTGTGGGAGGCTATGCATAGATGGGGTTTCCCGAACATCTGGATATCTTGGATGAAGCGTTGTGTTAACACGGCTTCAATGGCGATCCTTGTAAATGGCCGCCCGGAGGGTGGCTACTTCCAGCCTCAGCGGGGGGTCAGGCAAGGGTGCCCCTTGGCCCCTCTACTCTTCGTCATTGCCGCTGACGTGCTAGCTTGTTTAGTTGCCCAGGTTCAGAGCAATGGTCTCACTTCGGGTTTCTCAAAAGATGGGATGAATATTCCTATTATTCAGTATGCGGATGACAATATCTTCTTCATTAAAGGTGGCAGAGAGGAAACCAGTGATGTCGTGATCATTCTTGAGTTGTTCGGTGAATTATCGGGTCTCGTTCAAAACCGGGACAAATCTATTTTGGTGCCTTTTGCTTTCACTGAGGAGGAGGCGCGTATATGTACTGAGGAGCTGGGGGTGGCTAGTGCCAATTTGCCTATCCGCTATCTTGGCTTGCCGCTGACGATCGGCAAGGTCAAGCTGGCGGATTGGATGCCGGTTGTTGAGAAATTGGAGGGCAAGTTGACGGGTTGGCGGTCCTCTATCCTTTCCAGGGAGGACGGCTGGTCCTGTTGAAGGCGGTTATTGCTGCGATTCCGATCTTGCCCAAGGGAATTCGTACACGTATTGAGAGCTTGATGAGGAGATTCCTCTGGCGCAAGAGCGGTCAGGAGGCTAGAGGCATGCATCTGGTAGACTGGGATACTGTAACCTTGACGAATGCGGAAGGCAGTTTGGGAATTAGGCAGTTGGATGCTATGAATGAAGCCTTGATTTTAAAATGGATGTCCAGGTTGTGGGGGAGCGGCGAGGATTTATGTTGTGATCTGGTTGACGCATTTATGATTTCTCCAACTCTTCGCCGTTTGGACTCACTTCGAGGAGTGCGTCGTCCCCTTTCTGGAAGGGAATTCTTTCGGTGTTGCCTCGGTTTCATGATCTCTTCAGGCCTGTGTTGGGAAACGGGCTTTCTTTCGCCTTCTGGACGGAGGACTGGACGGGGGGTGGGACACTCGGTGGTCGTTACCCGCGGCTCTTCGCTTTGACAGCGGACCGGGGTGCGAGGGTTGCTGATTGCTGGCGTGATGGAAACTGGATGCCACGATTTTGTGCGAACTTTTCCGATCAAAGGCTGGAGGAATTCCTTCATATGTGTGACTCCCTGGCTAGCTATGAACGCCCCAGGGGGGGCAGAGACCACTGGGTTTGGAGGGGATCTTCTTTATCTGTCAAAAAGGCATACGCAGCGATTCGCAGGCCGCCTCCTGCACAAACTGATGTGCTTAGTGGGGACTGTAGCTTGGTGTGGAGTCTTTGGCTACGGGAGCGGATTGGTTTCTTTCTTTAGCTTCTTAGGCGCAAGCATTTGATGACGCGGGATCGTTGTGCGCGCTTTTTTGGTACGACTTCTGATTGCTGCCCCTTGTGCGGAATAGATATCGATCTGTGGATCGTCTCTTCTTCACCTGTTCTTGCACTGCTGGTTTGTGGGAGGACCTCGGGCTAGACTGGGTTAGTTCGAGGTCCTTCGATAATTTTTGGGGTTCAATGCGATCGGCTCGGCAGCGGCCGCGGAGGGAGATCATGGGCCCAATGTCTTTACTTTGGCCTATTTGGTTAGCTAGGAATGCTCTCCTGTTCTCTGTCAAAGGTTCTATCGGGAAAATGTTTGTATTCAGTCCAAGGGTTTTGTTGAGGACTGGACTCTGGTGTGACTGTATCTCCTACTGTCCTTTTTGCTTCTTTTAACCTTTTTTGAATAAATTTTTGGGCGGGCACCATGGCGTGTTACCCCCTCCTTTGGACTTCAAAAAAAAGAAGCGCATTCTTCACATCTAACTGAAAAATGGGTCAGGTCTTATTAGCTGCTACTGAGAGTATAGTTCGTATTGACCACATTCATGCAACCGGTGAGAATGTCTCAAAGTAGCCCACTCCATATGCCTGTGTAAAGCCTTTGGCCACAAGACGAGCTTTCAATCTGTCAATGGACCTATCTGGTACTGCTTGGTCGTGAAGACCTACCTGCACGCCACTGGCCTAGTCCCCTTTTAACACTGCACTAGATCCCATGTCCCCCTGGAAAGTAGAGCATCCATCTCTTCATCCATGGCTTGGCCTGTCGCCATCCTGAATCCTGTAAAGCACTATGGTGGCCTCTCGGAATGGAAATAGTCATAAGAGCATCTGCATATTGTCTGTCAGTGAAAGATAAACCAGCAGTGGAAGTAAAATGGGACACATGATGAGTAGGGCTGTCAGAATTTCTCAGGTTCGACAATCGCTCAGATTCGGCTCGTTAAAAGTTCGATTCAGATTCGGTTCGAAAATAAACGAACCGAACCTGAACATGAGTTTGGGCTCGATTAAATAAACGAACCGAACCTCAAAAACATAGGTTCGCTCAGGTTCGGTTCGTTAAAAGTTCGATTATATATACACATACATACATAAAAGTATATATACATACATAGTGTATATATACAAGGAAAAAATACATTCTATATTAACATAACGACATTCACTTATTTTTCAAACCCACCCAATCATCCACTCCCTAAGTCCCTATTCCCTATTCCCGAAACCCCACAAAACCCTCCCCTGCAACTGTGGTTTTTCCCTTTGAACAGAAACGCATGCACATCATTTATTCTTAAACGAACCTTTACGAGCCAAACCGAACCTTTACGAACATTACCCGAGCCGAGCCGAACCTGATTACAGTTTTCATTTTATCGAGCCGAACCGAGCCCAAACCTGAAAGTATGCTAAACGAGCCGAACCGAGCCTGGGTTGGTTCGCTCAGGTTCGGCTCGTTTACACCCCTAATGATGAGAAGTACATTGCCTCTTAGTTCTGCGTAGAGCAATTGGGAGCTCTGGAGGAGCATCCGGGACAGCATTGGAGGGGCACTTGTAGAAGGCATATCATCCTGCAACAGACACAGGTAAAGGAACATCTGGTGGAGAAGGTATTTGTCTGCATTAATAGACGATGGGTGGAGGTGGTAGATCCAGAGGAATATCTGAAACAGATTGTTGGAAGAAACTAGTATGCTCAAAAAAGGTTACATCTGCAGAAATATAATAGCGATGTTCAGTGGGATCATAACACTTGTAGCCTTTTTAGTACGAGAATAATCGAGGAAGACACATTTGATTGCACGCGAAGAAAGTTTGTCTGTAGTGTGAAAATTATGAACAAATGGCACACATCTATATTCGCAAGAGAAGAGGAAAGGGTGACTCAATTGGGTAAAGTAGAGAGAAGGGGGCCGATCCATTTAGGTTGGTAGACGGAATTCTGTTAATAAGGTGAACAGCGGTTAGAACGGCATCACCTCAATAGGTCATGGGAACTTTCATCTAAGAAGGGAACGAGCAATGCTTAGGAGATGCCTTAGTTTTCTCTCTGCTATGCCATTTTGGGATGTATATGGGTAAGAGGTTTGAAGTATTGTACCTTGGGAGGCAAAGAAATTTGTTAGGTCACGTTGTGTGAATTCTAAGGCATTGTCAGATCGGAAGATTTTTATACCAGTGGAGAAAATATTCTTTACATAAGAAAAGAAGTCTTTCACAATTTTATTAATCTATGAACGCTCTTTTAAAAGATAGTCCCAAGACAATCTACCGTAATCATCAACCAAAATGACAAAATACCTATGTCCACTCATAGTACGGACCGGACACGGTCCCCAAACATCGCAATGGACTAAAGAGAGAGGAATTTTACTACGAGGCCCAAATCAAGCGGGGAACGACGCCCGATGATGTTTCCCAAATTGACATGCCTCACACTCAAAGGGCTTGAGCATAAATAATTCGGGGAACATTAAAGAGAGTGCTTTGGCCGACGAGTGACCAAGACGAAGATGCCAGAGAAGAAGATTAGTAGAGATTGACGAGGCGCCAGCGAAACTAGAGTCAGAAGGGATATCAATATAATAAAAGTCGTTCTTGCACCATTGGCAACACGAACAGAGTCTTCACAATGGAAGATGGCCGTAGGAGGTGAGAATATTACATTCTCCCATCAGATGAGTAGAGGCACCTGAGTCAATGATCCATGCAGGTGCAGATGTAGAGGCAGAGCTGGTAATTGTACCTGATGTAGTGGCAAGACTAGCAGTAGGAACAGAAGCAGTAGTGTCATTAGCAGAGTTCAACAATTGTCGAAGTGAGCATACTCAGATGAAGTAAAGGAAGTCTGACTATCACTGGAAAGCTGAATTTGAGAGATATCAGCAGTATCATAGGTGCCATCATAGGAGGTTGTCTCATAGGCACTATTGGCATTGTGAGGCATGCCAAACTTTGCCCAGCAGCGTTCGGACTGATGATTCAGGCGTCCACAATGTATACGCGCAGGATAGCGAGCTGTAGTAGGATCACGTCCACATCCGCATCCTAAGTCACGACCTCGTCCAAACTCACGGCCACGACCGCAGCCAAAATCACACCCATGTCTCCCTTGGTAATTGGATCGTCCCCTAGCAACATGTGCAGTAGTCTTAGCAGATTCGTCCCCTAGCAACATGTGCAGTAGTCTTAGCAGACAGAGGTGGTGAAGGAGACTCAAGTTTCTGTAGGCGACCAAAAATGGTCTCAAGACTGGGTAGAGCAGCAGCAGTCAGAAATTGATCCTTCACAGCCTTGTAACGTAGATGTAATCCTGATAAGAATCGATATACTTTCCATTATGCACGTTCTCCAATCTGTTTGTCGCAGCAAGAAGGTTGGAAGATAAGAAGCTCCTCAAACAGGCAAGTAAGGAGTCAGTAGTACTCAATCAAGGATGTATTTCCCTGATTTGCAGACCAAATACGTGTGTAGATATCAGAGAGCATGGACTTGGTTATCTTTTGGGAGTAAGTATTCTCAAGACTCTCCCACATAGCTTTTGCCATCTCCTTGTAGAGAAGATTTGATGCGATATTTTAATCAACACGGTTAGTCATCCACGTAATCACTTCGCAGTTGGCCACATACCAGGTATCATAGTCCTTGTCCGTCTCCTTTGGCGGATCTTTATTAAGGACATAGTTCTTTACTGACCACCAATAAACACCGTGAAAGATCGAGACCATAGTACATAGTTTTCATAGCCCTTTAGTTTGATAGATGTGCCCTGGACCATCATAGAAGAAGTTGGGTACAGTGGCTTGAGCTCAACAGAAGCCATGCTAGCCGCATAGGTCAAGAAGTGACCCAGATAATTCAAGTAGTCGTAATATATCAAGCATCAAGAAGTTTTAGGAATGCATCGATGAAGAGGCCAGGTAGTAGTGTCCTAGGTCTTGGAGCAGGAAGTGGAGTTGCTGGAAGAAGCGTCAGAAGATGGTGCTACTAGAATCCTAGAAGGACCTGCAGATTTATGGAGTGGAGTCCTCAAGGTTGGAGCGCAGTCCAGGAGACGCCAAAAGATGTCTTAGGGCCTAGGCGGAGACGCCAGGAAATGCCCTAGGGCCCGGAGCACCGAGGAGAAACTGGGCGAAGGTGCCCTAGGGTTTGGGCGAAGACGTCAAACGGTGCCCTAGGTTCTGGAGCGTCGAGGGGAGAGGGGTCAGGCGAAAAAGGGGCCTAGAGAAAAGGTTGGAGGCACGGGAGGAGATCCAGTTGGATGTTGGAGCATTGTTTTACGGGAGGAGAGCCGCCTGGGCGAAGGTCCTGGAGCACCTGGGGGTGCTAGCGGGGACCTAGTGCGTCGCCAAAAGGAGAGGAAGTTCCTGGAGTGCCTATCGAAGGCGCTTGGAGCGGCTGGGAGCTTTGGCGAGGGGCCTCGGGGAGTGCCGTCGGAGGGAGGGCGGAACCCCAGTGCGCCACTGGCGGAGGCGTCTGTGGAAGGAGGCTGACGGTGGTGGGTGGGAGTTGGGTCAGGGCGCCAGTCTAGGACCGTTGCTCCGATACCATGTGGAGAAAAAGAGAATCAAAATGACTTGTATTATTTTGGAGGTCTAGGGGTTCTTATATAGGATGAAACCCTAAAGAGCCTCAATAGGAGAAAATACATAAGTGCCCCTAACGGGATTTCAATAATAATAATTAAGTCGTAGGATACATTACTATTGGATTACGCCTAATTCTTGGAGTATCTTGTTCTCTCATCTCTGATCAATCCTCCGCCACTCGAATCACCATCATCGTTCACCTACTGCAATCGTGCTCCCTACACCACATTGATTAGACTAGGCAGACTAACTAGTAGGCCTAGTTGGATGATTTTAGCAAGCTTGCTTACATCTATAGAGTAAATGTGAACAATTACTTAAATTGGGCTTTACACGTGAAAAGTATAAAAAATTCAATGATAACCATACAATTAAATGTTTCAAAATTGAAACTATTGTGATGCTTCGTCAAGCTCATAGGATGATCTTCAAATTCAAATAGGGCATTCAGGGTTAGAATACAAACATGTATAAGGTGCTCCAAGTACAGGCTGGCATCACGTAGTAAAGCCCTCTTAGCCTCCTTTCTTCTAAATCTTAATGTATAGCTATTGAATTTCTGCAAGATAAAAAAAATAGAGTGAATAAATATCAGATTTTTCAATCTTGTCATCAATGGTTCTATGAAAATGTATAAATAAATAACCATGTGCAATTTTATAACAAGTTAGAAAGGTCGCTGTCCATCATCACTTTCAAACGCTCCATTTTTCTAAAGTTATACCGCCTCCCCACAAGGCTAAAATAGCATGTCTGATGAAAGAAGTCAGAAGACAGATTATCCCTAACCAAAACCATAGGGTGCAAAAAAGAAAAAGAACGGCCGCAAGTGATGTGGCTTAAGTATCATGCAGTTACAACCACCAAACTTGCGTAATTGATGTTACATAGTTGAAGAATTCATAATCCTCATAATTTAAAATAAGATGTGACTGAAAAAGTGAATAACTAAGCATGTACTTGCAATATAGCACATGCCACAAGAAATCAAGGAAAATTGATAGTGAATCTGAGATTTATATCAGGCTAATATGATCAAGTCACGTGAAATGAGATTATTTTCAAGGGGATATGCGCAAATGCGGTATGGGGATGGAATCACATGCGACGGCCTTAGGCACGCACCGTGATGTTAGCTGGTGCAAATAGGGATGAACAGGCGTTGTTGGGGCAAACCGGGAGGACCGCCCGCACAGTGGTGCTGGGACTCGTGCTAGGTGTTTGGTGGCATCGGGGCCTGCACAAACTGCTGTTGCGCAATGCTGGACCCATGTGAGGGGGTCGTTGGTCAGTGATAGGCCACATGAGGCTAAGAAGGGTGTCGAGCGCAGGTCGAGGGAGCAGAAGAGGGCGTGCGAGGGGCCGAGGCAGAGAGAGAGGCTAGTAGGTGGGATCTAAGGTATCAAGAGAGTACCATAGCTCTAATCTGAGAATGCTGCTCCGACACCATGCACAAAGAAATAAATAGATTGCTTATTCAGAGGCCATAGGGCTCCGTTATATAGAAGAAAAATCCCAGAGGGCAAAATATAAAAGGGGAACCACATAGAAAAGGAAATAGTATATGGAAGAAATGACATAAAAAATACTTCCTATAACAATAAAAAAAATACATCCTACTGTATTATCATCATCCTCGGGAGCAACTGATTATGCATAGCTATTTTCATTATATTCATCGACATAATGGTGATCATTCAGTTTTTGGAGGAGGGGATGGACGAGAAAGGGGGAGGAGAGAGCAGGCAGGAGACCCTTGTTCCCGGTGATCAGAGGGCCACCCTTATTGGCAAGAGTAGCAAGGATGTGAGAAGGGTCGATGGAGAGGCCGCAGATGACCCAATCATGGAGGAGTTGGCGGGGGAGGGACCTTGGAGCGGAGCGGAGAAGCAGATAAGGTCTTGGAAGCTGAATTGCAAGGAGGGAGAGGCTCTGTGGTGCTTCCGATGTAGAGCGGGGGACCACATCTCTAAGACATGTGCAGCAGCAGAGCCGCTATGCTTATGTTGTGGTTGCCCGGGTGACGATGTGGCTTGGGCGCAGACCGATGGCGATTTGGCACGTGTCTTTGGACGAGAAGCCCCACGGTGGTGGGGTGGCGGCGAAGGTGAAGCTGACGACCGTCGGAGAAGTTCGAGAGCCCTACTTTGTGGCGGTAGTTACGATGCAGCAAATGTTACGGAGGTGGCAGGATTCGGGGGAGGTAATTCGGCATAATCAATTGGAAACCCTAATGTCCCCCAGCTTATGGCATTTACCAGGTCCAAGTCTAAAGGCTTAGAATTGGATTTTATCAGCAACCCGAGTGATTCGGGACTTACCGCCAAACAGATCAACTTGGAAGGGTACGTAACATGTGTTCTTGACTAGAGCATGACGTAATGTGTGGAAACGTTGTATAGATCTGAAATATCGGACATCAGTGAGTTCTTCGACCCAATGGAGGGTCTGCTAAATGTTGATCTTGGAGGAGAGGACGAGATGCTTGTGCAAAACCTCATGCTAGCCAAGGGTATGTCTGGGTCTATAGCTCGGGAGGGTGAGGGGTTGCCTGGGCACAAAGGTACTTCCGCGGAGGATGCTAGTGTGGTAAGCAGTTGTGGATCGGAGGCTTCTATTTTTGAGCGGGCGACAGGGAGATATAAGGTATTCTGCGATGGTGCCTCAACATGTAAAGGTGAGGGGAGTGGTTGACTGCAGCAGAGCAGAGAAACGTTGCTAGGGAATGATCAGATATCTGGGTGCGACGCGGGAGGTGAGGTCGCATATTCGATGCTTCTCGTGGAAGCGTCAGTGGGCGGATGCTTTGGACTGGAAAACCACAAGGATAGAGTGCGTGGGGGAAGAGGGGTTTTGTCAGGATGTTGGAGCTGAGGGCGGAAGGCAGGAAGAAGAGGGGTTTGTGGTCCAGGAGGAAGTTGGCACAGTGGAAGGGGGAGGGGGAAGCTCCTGGGAATGCTAGGGAGGGGATTTTGACCAAATTTATTTCAGTGGAGGATGGGGGTGTGTCAAAGACGCTCTTGAAGATGGAGGTTGCACGAAAGGTGGGGTTCATATGGCAGGGAGTGTCCCCTCGATTTCACAATGAAACTCCTATCATGGAATATTCGGGGACCGGACCAACCTGAGAAGAGGTTAGCAATCAGCTCCATGTTGGCTAAGTGGAAGATTAATGTGGCATGTCTGCAAGAAACAAAGATCAATTCGTGGGATTATGTGAGATAGCGCTCCACCTCGAGCCCTTATCTCACGGAATTTAGAGCGGTGTTTGTGAACGAAAGCTCCGAAGGAACCATGATTGCGTGGAATGGGAATCTTTTTGAGCTAGTTGATGAGGCGGCGATGGTTCATTCGATCTCGGTACTTCTGGTTAGCAACGGTCTTGTATCTCATTTCTTTGGTGTACAGCATTTCGAGAGCATCTCCAAATGCGGTATTGTGGGATGACTTGTGAAACACTAGGGAGAGGTTTCCAAAGGCGGCATGGGTGGCGGGTGGGGACTTCAATGTTACGTTGTACAAAGGATAAGCCTGGTGGGAGATGTGCACATGATCCAGGTTTTGGACTTTTTGCTGATTTGGTGGATGAATCAAATCTGGAGATTTTGATGCGACAGACTGCAAATATACATGGAGGATCTCATCATTCAGGTCATAGATCGATTGGTTTCTCTTGTCGATCGAGGCCTTGGAGAAGTTCAGTCTAGCGGTTGTTACTTCGCTTCCTAAATCTTGATTTGATCATACGCCGTTGTGTTTAGATACATGTAGTGGCAGTGGCTCTTCGTCGTACTTCATATTTGAGCGATGTTGGATGTTGGAGGAAGGCTTCTGCGACTTGATTGTTTCGTTTTGGATGAGTTTGGAGGTGGAGGTTTTGGTTACCGTGAGGTTAGCCATGAAATTGGTTGCGCTACGACGTAGGCTGCTAGACTTCAGGAGGGTCACTAGGGCTGAGCGGGATTGAGACGAAGTCAGACCCATGATAAGTTGATGATATTGGACTTATTGGAGGATGAAAGGGAGATGGATGAGGAGGTTTTGAATTGCGAGGTCATTCAAAAGATCATACAGGAGGAGGATAGGAAGAGGGAGCGCGAATGGAGACAAAGATCAAGGAAAAAGTGGTTGAAAGAGGGTGATGCAAATATCAGGTTCTTTCATACTGTGGCAAATGGCAGAAGAAGGAGGAACAAGATCCACTCGATCGAGGCGAGGGTGCGAAAGTTCACATGGAGGTAGAGGTTGCAAGGGTTGTGATGCAGTACTTCAAGAACATGAGCAGACGAACAACTCACAGAGGCTCGAGGTGGCTTGGCTTTGGGATGACCCGCATCTCAGATACTAATGTGGAGGAGCTGACGCGACCATTTGGAGTGTAAGAGGTTTGTGAGGCTATGTTCGCACTTAACCCAGATGGGTGCCCTGGTCCGATGGGTTTCTAGTTGTCTTCTATCGAGAGTTCTGAGATCTCATTGAAGAGGATATAATGGAGGTGGTGACGGAGTATGTGGAGGGGAACTTTGGGTTTAACAGGCTCAACCGTTCCTTTCTTTCCTTGTTTCTCAAGAAAAATGTTGCTACGAGAGTGGAGGAGTACATGCCCATTACCCTATCAAATGCAATCTGCTTTATTATGGCAAAGACCTTGGCAAAGTACTTGAGGGGAGTGCTGAATAAAATTGTATCGCCAGTTCAAAGTGTTTTCCTCCCAGATAGGCAACTTATGGACAATGTGGTTCTGACAACTGAGATTGTGGCAGACTGACGTACGTGAAAGCAAAAGGCATTATGTGGAAGATGGACTTCTCCAATGCATATGACTGCATAGATTGACGCTTCATATGGGCATCTTTACATAGGCACGATTTTCCAGATAGATGGAATGTGTGGATAAAGAGGTGTATCACGACAGCATCATGTGTCATGCTTGTGAATGACCAACAAAGAGGGGGTATTTCTAGCCACAACGGGGTGTTCGTCAGGGGTGTCCTATAGCACCACTCCTTTTGTTCTTGCTACCGATGCTTTGTCGAATACGATTGATCGTGTAGTCATGGCAGCATTTTGCAGCAGCTATTCAAAGGAGGAGATCTCGATTCCTATTCTTCAGTATACGGATGACACGATCATTTTTACGAAAGGACCCATGAGTTGCAGAGGTGTATCAGTGGTCCTTAACATATTCGGTATTGTATCAGGGCTGAGAATCAATAGAGAGAAGTAAAATTTTGTATCTTTTGGCTTGTAAGAGGAAGAGATTGTCAGATGCGCAACCGGTTGCGATCTTTGAGGGACAATTTACCGTTGCGTTACCTCGATGTTCCTCTGGCGGCAGGGAAGATGAATATGATCGATTGGCTTCCTATGATTGAGAAGATGAAGCAGAGACTAGTAGGTTGGAAGTCGGCATGTTTATCTAGAGGTGGTAGATTGGTGTTATAGAGATCGGTTTGTCCGAAATTCCTACATTTTTTTCTTTCTTCAAGGCTATTACCTGTCGGAGTGAGGAAGAGACTTGAGGGCATCATGAGGAGGTTTTTCTAGTCTTCCTCTGGGCGGACAAATGGTTTCTCTTTAGTAGACTGGAAGACGGTCACATCCTTAAAGGATGATGGGAGCCTTGGTATGTGCAACTTTGAAGAGATGAACAAGGCTCTACTCAGCAAGTGGATTTCGCGTCTCTGGGGCAATTGCAACAGTCTGGTTTGCAGTATTATTCATAAGATCTATGGGTCTGGTAGTTCCTTCCCCAATTCAGGTGATCTCTGACCGACACCATCTTACTTCTGGAGAGGCATTTGTGGTGTGGCACAGGAGATTCGTCCATTCTCGAGACCTGTAGTTGGGGACGATAATGGCTTCAACTTCTGGACTGACGATTAGTGCGAGGGCAAGGCTTTAGTAGTACTTTTCCCATGGTTGATGGATGTGGCTACTAATTAGGATGCTTCGATGGTCGAGGTTTGGGACGGAAACACTTATTTCCCGCATTTTTGGGCTAAGCTCTCTCAAATCAGTGATTGGGGGAGTTGTTGACAATGCTTGAGGAGCTTGAGAATGTGGTCAAGCCAACTGATGGGAGGAATTACTAGTGATGGCATGATGCCTTTTTCTCGATTGGAAGGCCTATAGAGTTCTAAAGGGAACTATGACATTTGATCCTGGAGCATGTGAGGTGGACTGCAGGAGAATATGGAATGTTCCAACTCACGTGAAGGCCTTCGTGTGGATTTTTAGGAGCAGCAGACTCTTGACTAGGGACTGTTTTGCACGCTTTGTTCCGAATATTGATCCGGCTTGCTTGCGATGTCAGGAGGAAATGGAGGATGCAGACCATCTATTCTTCAGGTATAGATGCTCTGTGGAGGCCTGGATCATGTTTGGGAATCATGTAGCGCGTGTCGATTGTGTGTCGGACTTCAGGGAATCCATTGGGGAGGGATGGAATGGCACAGAGGAGAGGTCTGAATTTGTAGCGATGATCTGGGCGATGTGGATTACCAAAAAGGTGTGGTGTTTTGTCAGGAGCGTATGGTGAAAATGTGGTGGCACATGCTAAGGCGCTTGTTCAGAGTTGGAACTTGTAATTTCTTGCTTTCTTATCGCCTAATTTAGGCTTGTATTTTTTATTTTATTTTTTTAGGTGATAAATGGTGAAGTTTTTGGACATACACCTATACGGTGGAGACCCTTTTTCTTTAAAAAAAAAGTATATTCATCAACGTAAATGGACAACCCCATGGCAGTGGTAAGGAAGACTTGTTTTTTTTCTAAAGTGCAACTTGGGACACTCGTTTTGCTATAACAAAATATACTGCTATGCTTCAACTTGAAAGAAACCCAGGAGTAGAAATAACTTAAATTTAAATCAAGGCAGAAGACTAATCAAGACAAGCACATTTTGTATTTATTAAATGAAGATATCAAGAATAGATCTAGTTCCTGCGCTTCTTCAAGTAGTTAATTTATGTCCAAACAGGTTTTTTCACCAACAGCTACCCATATTTGTTAGATAAGGGCAGCCCAGAGCATAAGCTCCAGCAAATCGCACTTGAGAAGGGTCAGACCACTTTGGATCTATTGTATTACTTTCAAAAAAAACAAATGATATATGCCATGACTTGAAGATGTGTCCTTGTTCACAAAGAAA
Organism: Ottelia alismoides; assembly: GCA_037367405.1. Classification (NCBI taxonomy): domain Eukaryota; kingdom Viridiplantae; phylum Streptophyta; class Magnoliopsida; order Alismatales; family Hydrocharitaceae; genus Ottelia; species Ottelia alismoides. Next base: position 282,424 of record JAZKJV010006318.1, on the reverse strand, counting down.
CAATTTTTATTGTTGCCCCAAGGGCTCCCCTTCCAACTTGTCTACTTCTCAAGCGTAGTTTAACAAAATATCATAGGATGAGCACAAGAGTACCTACTACCAACTACTGAGAGGCTGCCTCACAGCAGTAATTTGGACCCATTGGATGTGAAGGAAATATGCCATCTTCTGCAGGGAGAAGTGCTATGCAAGGAATATTGATCACTTCTTCTCCTCATTGTACTCTGGTTGCCCTCCCCCAAAAAAAATTTGTTTGAAGACTGTTGAGATTAGTATCTCGAATCATAATGGCTCGTGTAACTTTCTTAACAACTTTTAATTAACTTACTTGAGATGGACACCTTTGTCTGTTTCCCTTTTTTGGCTCAAAAACAGAAATTTGGAAGACTACTGAGACAAGTATCTAATTTTTTGGGAGGACTGTAAATTTTAAATAGTCATCATATGAAAAACAAAATCTCAGTAGTGGCCATCTTACCTTCTGGTTCCCACAAAAAATTGTCTGAGACGTGATGTATTGGGAATTTAAATTGTTATTTCAAAGAATCCTAGGAGAGCATCAATGTGTTTTAGATCTAGAGAGCACCAATTTTGTATCAGTATGAAGGAAGATATGTGTTCTAAAAGAAATAAAGTCAATTTGTATGACTAAATTGATGCTTGTCAGAACCCGTGCAATGATGGTTGAATACCTTGATATTACATATGAATACAGCAAAGTCAGTGTGTTTTGTCGTAGATGACACTGCAACAATGGATACTGGAAAGTAGTTGATAGAAAACTTGCACCCAGTGGAGAAATGACCAGATAAGAACAAAGATTGAAATGTCCAAAGACAGCAATATATCAATGCAAGTTCACATGGGAAGCGGTTCACATGATCTGTAGTTGAACACGTTGTAAGAAAGGATTCCTCTAGCGCATAGGTTCGTTACTTTAAAAAGAGGAGGGATTTGACCCTAAATCCAATTCCTAAAGTTTACAAAGGTTAAACATAAAAGAATGCATGCAAAATATGTTTTAAGTGGAAAAAATGGAACGTCTGATATCACTTGTTTTTTTACTTTTTGGGTGTGTAATACTATGAACCCTCGTTATTTCTGTGAATCATGGTTAGTAATCATTCCAGTTCTCTATCTTTTACAAGGTGTCCAAAGAATAGCGTCATGAAAATCAGCAGGAGGTGATGCCTTAACCAAGTATCAAACAAATATCGCATTCATACTCTCAAGCATCAACAATCTTTCCAACTATTTGATTACTAGGATGAGTTATCAACCAATTTCTATGAAAGACAATACTATGAACCCTCGTTATTTCTGTGAATCATGGTTAGTAATCATTCCAGTTCTCTATCTTTTACAAGGTGTCCAAAGAATAGCGTCATGAAAATCAGCAGGAGGTGATGCCTTAACCAAGTATCAAACAAATATCGCATTCATACTCTCAAGCATCAACAATCTTTCCAACTATTTGATTACTAGGATGAGTTATCAACCAATTTCTATGAAAGACCAACAACCAAGCCTTTTCCAACTATAAATGGAATAAGTTATGTGGATTAAATGACTCCAGATGATTTTGATTTGGATCAGATTACATCCAACAACATCAAAGCTTTTTCCCGCATTAAGTTGCGTCGGCTACATGGATTCTTTGCCTCCATTCAGAATCCAGATCTATTTTGGGTCATTCTTGAGCTTAGATCCAAATAACTAAGATCCATTCGGATAGTCTCATTCCAACACTTATCAGGCCTTCCTTGCCCTCTCCTAACCAGCTCAGCATCCCAAATCTCACATCTTCTAACCGACGCATCAACCGACCTCCTTTGCAAGTGGTCACACTATCTTAAGTGGTTTCCTCTCAACTTATTCTCTATTGGAGCGACACCAACTTTCCTTCTAATTGCATCTAAATCTGATCTTTAAGTCTATGACCACGCATCCACTTTCGCATTTTTAATTCTGCTATTGTCATTCTATACACATGTCTATGGTTCACATGTCAATATTCAGATCCATAGAGCATAGCAGGTCTCACGGCTACTTTTTAATACTTTCCTTTGATTTTCAAAGGAATTTTCTTATCACATAGAACAGTAGAGGCTCCTCTTCACTTTATCCAATCTGCATTTATTCTATGAATAACATCTCCATCGATTTCCCCGTCATGTTGCAAAATAGATCCCAAGTATCTAAAAGAATCTTTCGTTTGAATGTTATTATCATCAATCTTCATTTCAATTCCTTCACCACCGTTTCCATAAAATGCGTACTCCATATACTCAGTATTAACCATACTTAAGTGAAATCCTTTATGCTCCAAGGCACGTCTCCAAACCTTGAGCTTCACACTTACTCCATCTCTAGTCTCATCAATCAACACAATATCATCGACGAACAACATACACCAAGGTATGTCATCTTGAATCTAACTAGTCAACTCATCCATAATCAAAATAAAAAGGAATGGACTCAAAGCTGAACCTTAGTGCAGACCAATGCTAATGTCAAAATAGCCAGTCTTCCTAGACTCGATCCTTACACAAGATGAAGCTCCGTCATACATATCTTTATAAGAATGTATAGGACAAATACTTGTTTCTTCTCCAGAACTTTCCAAAAAATCCTTCATGAGACTGAATCATAAGTCTTCTCCAAATCAATAAAAATCATATGGAAAATCTTCCGTTTAGCTCTATAAATCTTTATTGTTCTCTCAACAAGCGATAGCATCAATAGTTGATCGATCTGCTATCAAATGTGTACTCCATATACTCAATCTTAGCCCTACTTATATGAAATCCTTTAAGCTCCAAGGCACGTCTCCAAACCTCAAGCTTTGCACTTACTCCATCTCTAGTCTTATCAATCAACACATTATCATCATCAAACAACATACACTGAGGTATGACATCTTGAATCTGACTAGTCAACTCATCCATAGTCAAAATAAAAAGGAATGAACTCAAAGCTGAACCTTAATGCAGACTGATGTTGATGTCAAAATAATCAGTCTTCCCAGACTCGATCTTTAGACAAGATGAACCCCATCATATATATCTTTTATAAGATTAATGTATAGGACAGGCATTTGTCTCTTCTCCAAAGCTCTCCAAAAAATATTATGTGGGACTGAATCATTAGCCTTCTCCAAATCAATAAAAATCGTATCGAAGTTCTTCCTTTTAGCTTTATAAATCTCCATTGTTCTCTCAACAAGTGGATAGCTTCAATAGTTGCGCGATTTGGCATGAATCCGAATTGATTTTCTATTACTTTGGAAACTTGTCGTAGCCTTCTTTCAATCACATGTTCCTAAATTTTCATAGTGCGACTCGTGAGTTCAATACTTTTGTAATTCGAAAAATTTCGAATGTCTCATTTATTCTTATAAAGAGGCACCACGATGCTTCTCCTCCATTATTCAAGCATTTCTTGTGTCGCCAGATAACACTGAATAAATTTGTGAGACAAGTCAAACCACGATGCTTCTTCTCCATTCTTCAGAACTCTCCGTACTTCTATAGGAATGTCATCATGTCCTTCACCTTTCCCAGATTCCATAATTTTCAAAGCCTCCTCCACTTCCTTCTTTTGTATATACCTACAGCTTGCACGATTCAGGTACCTTTTACTACTAGCTAGATCTCCCAAAGCAATCTCTTTATTTTCTTCCCCAATGAAAAGATTATGGATATAAAAATGGTGTACTACTCTTCCCTTTCAACATTTCTTTAGTTTGGCTTGCCCCCTCTTACGAGGTTCTTTTTTCTAACTTGTCACGCCTCCTAACTAGGACACTGAATGGCCTTCTTTGCATATGACTAGATTTAACTTCGACAGGTGTCATATCAACCATTTATATGATAATGACAATCATATGATCATTTTTTTTCTGTGCAAAACCTCCACCTGAAAATCTTGGCCTCAGATACAGACATTGAATGACCGTGTCTATAGTTGCCAGTTAAGCCCTCAGTATAAGAAAGCAGAACACTGCAACTCTTATCATACTTATCTTTCACATTAATATCTTGCTATCACGAAGCACGCAAGAAGCTCCTTTCAACTTCAACAAAGTAAACCTGCATTAGTTTTAGTGAATAATGTCTCTAACATTCTCATGACACTAAAAGACCGAAACCACAATATTTAAAAATGTCTAATCCCCGAAAATGCAATGGGATCAAACTTACTATTATCGTGTCTCTAAATTTCTTGTTACTGAACTTACATTCTATATACTCCATCTTCATTCTACAGACAACAAGCACCCAGGAACATCTCCAGAGCCTCGGTCCAGCATAAAAGCTTCTTGTTCGCCATCTACAAACAACATGCACCCAGGCACATCTCCATGGATACCAGGTCCAACCCTAGGTTAACTTTGGGTCATACCATAAGTAGGTCCCATTTCAGTATGACTGTTTCAATCAAGATTCCATTTTTATGCTGTATTTCACTGGAATGCTATAGTTTCAATCAAAATTCCATCTTTTAGGATGTGCTTGGCTGGAATACCAAGGTCAAGAAGGATAGACTTGGACAACTTGTTGAGCGATCGGTTATATAGGTATCTAGTTATATGCAAGCCATGGAACCATTACAAAATGAAGAAGATGGAAAAATAGCATGGGGAAGAGCTACAATCAGGTCCTAAACAAGCACTACCGTGTCCAATCCGAGGCCGGTCGAGAAATAGAACAGCAGAAGCACAAACGAACGAGATATCGAGTTGGAAGGGGACGGTATCGACTTACATATCGGGAGTTTCGGCTGCGGTCGAGGACGGCAGTGGAGTGGAAGAATGCGGTGGATTGCAGAGAAGCAGAGGAAGCCCTCAGAGCGCGATTCATGGCGTCTTGTAGCGCAAACGCGAGCACGGAGGGGGGGCCGGTGGTAGTTATGGCTTATGTTTTCTGTCATATGTAATTAACTAATTTAGAGCAAACACCAATAGGGGTGGTGGCGCAGTTGGCTAGCGCGTAGGTCTCATAGCTTAGAGTGATCCTGAGGTCGAGGGTTCGAGACTCTCTCACCCCAACTGAATTTTTAGACCAAAATTTGGATGATTGCCCGTGAGTATAGTGTTTTATGCCATGGTCAATCTTAATAATGTCCGAATGTTGAGATTTCAACAAAGCTAAAAATACTCATGGAGTCTAGTTTCATAAAGTAATAAATAAATGGTATATTTTTATTTGTATCCTTCTAGGCTTTTGCATTAATGCATATTCTATTTTTGCTATTAAAATTGTGCTTGTACTAATCTTCTACCATTAATGTTGTAACCTATTGTTTATTCCATCACATATGAGATAATTAAACCATGATTTTGTTCAGACTAATATATGCTTAACATTGCTCCGCTATCACCTCGGGAACATTGAAACCTTCCCCAGCTTTGCATGCACCATCGCTATTATTGTCAACGACCCATCTTTGTTCACCACCATCCCCCCCAATCACATTTTACCCGAACATGAATGGATTTTCTCCACCATCTCCTCATACCTCAAAAGCCCACATCCACCCCATCCCTCTTCATGTGAAATCTACTTTCCTTAATCGCGCCAAAGTTGCAAGTCCAAGAGTCCCCTCGTCCTCTTCTCGGAGTCCTCATGTCCAAGAAACGAAGCAGCTCATTTTTATTGGGGATTGTCATCTTATCGTTACTTTATGCAAAGGCGATCAAGGAGGGTGTATATATCTGCGAGGGTGAGAGCAACAATGACGAGGGCAATGCAGCCTCCATTACATCCAAGGAGGATTGGGGGCAAAGATGTTAAGGGGTGCCCAGGGCATAAGGGATGGTGGGGGGTTGAGGAGGCATGTAGCGAAGGGGGCTGTGGGATGAGGAGAAGGGGTCGAGGTGAAGGGGGATGGGAAGAGGGGAGGCTAAGTAGGAGGAGTGGACAATTACACATATGACTCCATGTCTTAAATGTCTGTATGGGAGAAGAAGAAACGACACCCTTTATGGAACTTGTGTATTTTGCACTTTAATCTTACTGTTGATTTCAATGATCAAACTATTATTTTTTACAATCTAAGCAAGGGATCTTACATTTATCTTCTTGCAACACATTACAACGATACTTTTTTTATCCCTGCATTACTCATATTTACATTATGGTCCCAATGTAACATCTTCCCTTACATGTTTATCCGTGACATTAAGAGGTGCTAGTCAAACACTAAATTCTACAATATAAGGGCATTAACATATAAATATATTTATTACAAAACCCTATGTAGATCTGTTTTTTTTATTTCCTATCTTTTCCTTTTCTTCATCATATTCCTTCGTATCTTATGTTTCACTATCCGTCATCCCAATTCTCTCATATTAACATTATTAATAAAAAAGTATGTAGATTATAATAGTGTTGTTTTAACGTACAGGAGGAATTCCCCAAAAACTTTGGATGCGGGAAGGAGCGTAGCTTTGTGGCATGGTTGTTATTAAGCAAAAGATCACAATACCAAGGGGATTGATGGGTAGTAGCCATGCAAAGGAGAGTGGAAGGTGCTCATCCTAGAGGAAAGCATGGGAAGAGATTGTGATAAAGGAGAGGAAGGGTGGAGCTTGATGGTGGGAGGAGGCCATGACTTGTAGAGTGGGAGGAGCTCGCTAAAGGGTGGTTGATAAATCATTGATCCATCATGTCACTACACTTGAATTAAGCAAAATCCGGTAAATCCATTTTATTTCACATCGATTATACAAAATGTGTTACATTCATCTCATTACATTGCATTAGAAATCCCATAAAAAGATTATGTGTCACCTAACTCTTCTATAGATATCAAATAACATTTGCATTTTGTAGCCCGTAAATAAATATAAAACAATCGTATACCTTGAACTTTAAAACATCCATGCTTGTATTCATGTTTTAGAAATGGGCTAATAGTCCATGTGAATTTTCTAACCTTTCTCATATTTTATATAGGAAAAAAAGAAGCTTAATTGTCCAAACTCATCTAACCAGCTCAAGTGTTCAAAAAAAAGAGGATAAAAGGCAAAACTTTTTCCCCACAAGGTAGATCATCCATCGTTGGCAAGAGCACGATGCACCCCCCCCCCCACACACACACACACAAATCGGCACCTTATCTCCTCCCCTTCATTGAGTATAAGAGGATTAGGGAGGAGAACCCAACTGGGAAACCCATCATCGATCGCTAGAGAAAACAAAGCCATCGAGGTCGATCCGACCCCCACCTTGAGCCACGCCACTCAATTGCTTTCTCCCTTCCACTCACAATACAACTCTGATGTGATGGAAGCTAGCTCCGTCGTGAGGTTGAGAGATCCTCTTCATGCTAACCTCTGCTCATTACTGCATGTGCCATAAATTGCCACATGTACTGATCAACCACGTACGTTGCCACAAGTCCAATTATTAACCTCCACCTTGACGATCCTACTTCACCTCCGTCATTGTATCGCAAGGTCGAGCACGTCTCTATCTCATTTTCCCCAAGGAGCCCTTTTGCAATTAGAATGATATTGATGTTTTTTTAAATACATTGGACCTATTTGCAATTTTTAATGTGCATAAATTTTGCATGCAATTTTTCCAATTTATTATTATTTCTATAAAATTTACAAGTATAAAATCTAAGTTTATCGCAGTTACTTTTTATTCCCTTAGGGTTATTTCTGTAATATTGAGATTTTACTTATTTATTTCATAATTTACCTAAATTGTTATTGAAAAACACCACCCAATCAAAAGATTAAAAAAGGTCGTTGTATCGACCAAGTGGATTTTAGAAGAAAATTTATTTTTTATCTTATTCATACCCTTAAACTAATATGTATAGTGTTTAGTACGGGGGTGACAAACTTAGGGAGGCAAATTGTTGGAAACCATAGTTAAACTGAAGAAAAATAAAAGGTTTATTAGGTTTCCTAATTTTTTTATTTCTAGGGAATTTTTTGGATTTTTATTTTATTTTATGAATTGTATATTATTTTTGTGATTTTAAGTATTTGTATTTTTGAATTTTAGAAAATGTTTTGTAACTTTTATTTAGTCTTTATTTTTTTATTTTTATGATTTAATTTATTTTCTATTTTTATGAATTTTTAAGTATTTTTTGGATTTTATGGATTTTGGTTTATTTTTAAGGCAAGAAAACTGCCTTTTTAATTGAAACTATGATTTATTTATTTTATTTTTAAAATAGAAAATAGTGAGAGAATATTTTTATTTTATTTTTATTTAAAAGTAGGTGAAATTATCTTTAAAATGATATATTGTGTGTATTTTTGTGATTTTTATTTATTTAGTTATGATTTTTCAAAGTTTTATGTATTTTGTATTTTTTATGGATTTTATTATTTAATTTTTATTTTGTTTTTGGTTTATTGTGTAAAATATGGCCAAATATACTAAGGGTAATTTATAAAGTTTTTTTATATTTTTTATGATTTTTGAAGTTTATTATTTTTTGTATTTTAAAATGATTTATTAAAAATAGAAAATCTTTTTATTTTTCAAAATTGGTTTTATACTGTATATAGTATGATATGTGGTATTAATATGTATTTTTATTATATTTTTATATTATTTATTTTATTTATTAAGTAATTAATATGTGTATTATTATGTACAGTTACGGGGATATGGATGTAGTTTCCTGGAGAATACGGGGGTACACATGAAATATGGAATGTCTGGGGTGTATGTGCGTAAAAAAATCCCCAATTGTCATCCGGCCTTCACTTAAGTCCGCTATACAGAGACCTGCTCAGAATACAACACGTTTAAGAAGGATCAACCTGCAAAAGCACCAAATGATCACGTGCTTAAGCACGTGATAGAGCTTAGCGAGGACCCAACCGTAAATTAATAAAAGATTGAGGGTCTATATACAAAATACCTGAAAATATCCACGACCTCACGTGCTTCGCACGTGAGGTGCTAAAGTGGTGGATCAGCCAAAACAATTAATTGTCAATGCATTTCGAAATCACAACCGTGCGATCAGCTTGAATCATGTGGTTGATATTATTTCCCCAAATCAAAGGATTCCTCCAGGCAGTAATTTCGAATCGAGTGAAAAATTGGCTCGATCTTCCTCAATAGCTCGTCACAGGCAGCGATATCGTCCATGTAATGTTGCTTCGAGCGACTGAGCGGCTGAGATGCATGAATCGCGGAGGTCAGCAAAAGGTTGTTGTACATGAGCAGGCGGTGAAGGATGCTGCGGAGCACGCGCTAGACTGCAACGATCGGTTACTACAGGTGGAGGCGCTGATATCAGAGGCGATGACTGTTCATGGCTGCAGGAGGTCGATCGAAAGTGTCTCATGGTGATGGTTTGCAAATGGCACTCTATTTCCAAGTGGATGCTCTCTTTGACTCGAGACTTAATGTCTCAGTCCAAATTAGAAAGTAGGAAAGTGAATGGGCCCTCTCGGTGAAGGTGGGAGAAGAGAAGTGAAATTTAGGTGCAGTTTCACCGGAGATGGCTAGATCTGGAAGAAAGCACGGAGAAGTGGATCGAAATCGGGTCGTAAATGTTGGATTCGAATCAGAAATTGAAGGAAAACAGAGGTAATGGACATTGAGAAAAGCAGAGAAAACTGGAAGATAAGGAGGATTCAGGAAGCTAACCTGGACGAATGAATGGGTTGTGCCTGGAAATCGGAGCTCAGCGGAGCTCCGATGATGATGACCTCTATGAGGTTGCAGATCCCCGGAGGTTGATCACACTACGTACAACAGAGTAGCACAACGACGACGAGGATCTCACCATCCTCCGACCCTCAACCTCGCTCGACGGTGGAGGCACGACGCATTTGTCACTCGCACTTATGGTGGATATTTCGGCCGAATGGGGTTAGGTTTCTTAAATAGGAGGGGTTTCGTGTATCTCAAGGAATGGGGTGGCGTCACCGGCGAGGGTGGCGTCACTGGCGGGCACTTAGGCAACGGCCTAACTGCCTCGTTGTTAGGCGGGGGAGGAGGAAGAAAGGGAGCGGTGGCGGGCGATGGGAAGAAGAAAGAAGGCGTAGGGAAGAAGATCGGGCGGATGAAGGGAGGAAATTAGGAAAGAGGAAATAAAAGATAGATAGATTAATTAATTAATTAATAATTGAATAAATAATTAAATCAAATATTTAAATTGAATAAATAAAGCATTAAATAACCTATATATATTTAATTTAATTTAATATTAGAATATTAATAAATTATATAAATGTAATAAATAAAATATATTGAATAATAATAAATTAAGGAACATTGTACAATATATACCAATATGGTCCTGAAACCCACATTTTGCATATTAATTCCGATTTTTGCGAAATCAGTGTCATTTGGTATATAACTAAATAAAATGAACTTTAGAACTGAGTTCGCACAATTCGGAGTTCATATGGCCGAGTTATGAGGTCCAAAAAATTTAGGTAACGACTTCGTGGTTTCAGGATTTATTGACTTTTTGACTTAAGTTATATTTTTATATTTTTTCTATTGGTTTTTAGAAACATTTTAGAAAAGAAATTAAGTTAAACAGAGTTACGGTCAATTAATTAGAAAATCAGAAAGTTTCTACATATAGTACATATAGATAACGGGTTCCAAACGCCAAAACTCACCCGTTTTATTCTAATATTTTTTTGATATTTTTAATAAATAGTACTAAGTATAAAATAAAGTTTAAAAGTGAGTTCGGATGATTTGGAGTTTTCTATAAATAGTTATGAACCTCGGAAATTGGTTTTAGGGCTTTTTTGGTTCATTGTAATATTTTATTTTTGTATTGAATTATTTTTATGATATTTTTTAAAATAATATATATTTGTGAACAACTTTGTGAAAGTATTTTGATTTAGGATTTTTTTGTGATAAATAAAATAGGTGAAATATTTACAATGTGAAAATGTGTTTAATATATATTTGTGCATCGGTTTTCTATCATTTTTATAAGTTAAGATCCTTATCTCCCCCTACTTATTTATTTTGTTGACCAAGTCAATATTGACCCGGTCTCGGGGTTAGGATCAGTCGACATATATTATATACATCCTTCTTTTTCTTTTATTTTTCCTTTTCTCTTTATTATTTTATTTTGGATAAAATAAGTGTTAAGTATATAATATTAATAATTATTGTTAGAATGTTAATTAATGAGAATTAGTGATTATTTACATGTATTTTACAAAGGATTTTTGCTAAAATGAAAGAATAAAGGCGATCAATCACAGATTCATCATTTCCCTATACTTTACCTTTGCTAGTCCCTCACTGATTCTATAATAAGTGCAAGAAAAAAGAAAAGGAAAATAAAAGAACTTAGAACATGCTTGTTTCTTTAAACCGTATCTCACTTCACCCAAAATCTAGAACTTGGATTATACCTTTGGATTATTAGTGTATCGGGACTCTATTAGAATTAGGATTTAAGCCTCGACAGCCCTCAAGTTTCACAAATCCTTATCCAGGTTCACCTTAACAACCAGCTCAGATCCACCCATTCATCACGTAAACTTTTCGATTTTGAAAGCGATTTGTATTGTATGTGAAAGGTTTTAGCTCTTCTCGCTTTAGAGAAGCGAAGGAACCACCCATCCTAGTAATACGCTCCCACTGGGCCCTCATCCAGCTACTCGATCCTCGAGGAGGGGGTATTTCCTTCTAGGGTCAGGTTGTGTTGTGTCCACAATCGAATAGAGAGAGAAGAAAGAAGAATGGGGAGAGAACTGAAGTACGATCAATGTAATCACATCTCCTTGTGAAGTGTTGAGAAATAAGAAGCGGAAGTAAAGATAAACATCAAAGAAGAACAACGTGATTTACGTGGAACTATACTCCCTAAGGAGCGGGATGAAACTACGGGAGAAGCCCTCAAAGGGGCGGATATTCTATTGGAATTTCTCTCAATGAGTACAGGGGGTGTGGGGATTCTTATATAGGTGCTCGAAGGAAAATATTCTATAGAATACTCTCTATAGAATATTCTATTAATAAATAACCACACAAAATATTCTCTAACACTCCCCCTCAAGCTAGAGCTGAGAAAGCTGCAGCTTGCAACAAAAAGAAAGTATACAACACATCCTCACACGATACATCACAAGGACACATGTCCGCTGCTGGTAGAGGACCACGCACGAGGACGGGTCTGCGGCTTTCAGGTCATCGGAACGTATCTCTGTCATGCCTGTAGAGCCCCTGCGATATCATGTCACCGTAACGTATCTCTGTCATGTCTGGAGAAGAATCGCTGCAGAAGAAGTCCAGTGCGGGAACTGATCGAGTCGTAAAAGAAGAAGTATATGCCTCGACGAAGAAGTTGATGCTCGGTGAAGACAGATGATCTTGTAGAAATCTGGAGTGTCAATCTGTCAGTCGTAGATGGACAGTTGTGAAGAATACACCTCTGACTCCCCCTTTCTCCCATACTTGATAGAATAAAGAGCTTGGAAAATCAAGTTGGGAGAAGCAAAACATGCAAATTTTTTTCTTCCTTCTTTTTTTTAAGCCGTTCATTTTTTTGTCAGTTTTTACAAATCATTCTTTTTTTTGAAATCATCATTTTTTTTATTCACAACTTGATACCCATATTCTTCTCTTGGGGCCCATATTCTTCTCTTTTTTTAAAAAAAATAACCCTCCAGCCATTTTGCAAGCACTTTGAGCCTTGTAGTTGGGACCACTTGGGGCCTAACCCTTATTTAGGGTTTTCTGTAGTTGAACCCTCCAAACACATAGCCGCCCCAATAGGGGCACCTTCATTACCGCCGCCACAGGAGATGAGGAGGGAGGAGAGCCGCTGTCAGGACACGCAAGGGAGGAGGAAGACATCGCCGAGGGTTGGCGATGCATCGTGATGGTGATGCCCCACGCAATCAGATGGAAGGGTGCTGGAGAGGAGATGCGGGGGCTCGGAGGGGGGTCGAATTCTGCTGCGGGAGGGGCGCAAGGTCATTGTGCCGCCTGTGTGCGTGATGCGAAGCGTCGGGCTACCGTGAGGAGGTGCTGGGCTCCTTAAGATCCGTCACCGCCGCCTGAAGAGGCGTTGGAGCGGGGCTGATCGCGTCGATGTTGTTGCGAGATGCCAAGGGGGGACAATGATCTGGTGTGTATGCGTTGGCTTCGAGGACCGGCCTGGAACCGCATGCTTGGGCGATGGTGCTGCCTCTACCAGGATCTGGGGGTTCGTACTGGGAGGGAGGGGGTTGTTATTCGGGCCCTTGGAACCACCTGAAGCTGAAGCAGCGCAGGCACTGGAGTGCGAGAGGCGTGGAGATACCTGTTGGAGAAGGGAGCTGCTCCAAAAGCGGTAGGGTTGCAGCCTACGGAGGGAGCTTGCTGCTAGGAGCCCGTTTCCTGGAAGGAGATGGATCTGCTAGGACCGTCGCTGCCTTGGAGGCTTCGAGGGTCAGGAACATCGCGACTAGGATGCTTGAAGGCGGGCCTCGCCTGGGCGCTTCGTGCGTGAGGAGCGCGGATACTATGCTGGGATGACGCCATCTTCAAATAGAACTGGTTTTTTCTTCGAAAAACCCTAGATTGACGGCAACAAGGAAGATGTTATGCCGCCGTGATGAAGATCTAACAATACAACTTCAAAAACAATGCTCAAGAATATAACAATTACAATCAAATCTCTAAGAAATAGCGCACATGAAAACCTCGAGAATCGAACCTGATCTGATACCATGTTGAGAAATAGGAAGCGGAAGTAAAAACATGGAAAAAGAATAAACATCAAAGAAGAACAACGGGATTTACGTGGAACCCTACTCCCTAAGGAGCGGGATGAAACCACGGGAGAAGCCCTCAAAGGGGCAGATATTATATTAGAATTTCTCTCAATGAGTACAGGGGGTGTGGGGATTCTTATATAGGTGCTCAAAGGAGAATATTATATAGAATATTCTCTACAGATTATTCTCTTAACAAATAGCCACACAGAATATTCTCTAACATGAAGCATGGCCAGTTTAGCCAAGTCTCCACTAAGATAATGCATGCTTTTCTGAAGCTTGGACCATTGTGGTCAATTTTGTATTTGATGTATTTGGCTTCTTTTTGGTAGAAAATGATTGTTGCACTGCATAGATCTTTTATACCTAAAAGGATATAGCATCTTTTCTTTCCGTCCATTTTTTGGGGTCTAGGAAAAATTGTGCCAACAGATCCTTCCTTCATCCGAAACTTTATTTCAACCCCAATCTCTCATGTCTTTGGATATCAGCACCACTAGATAAGAATGGAGACAAACCACCGAAATGGATTGCCCTTCGCAACCCCATGCAAGTTGAGAAAAGTGTAGAGTGCATGAATATAAATTTGGTTCAAATGGAGAAGAGTTAAACGGACGACACCATGTGTCCTACTTAGGCACATTCAAGTTGAATTCCGAACATGGTCTCATCAAACCCTAAAAATTAACTCTAAAAAGACATGAAGAGTCTTAATTCCAGTTTATAATAAAGTCTCTTTTGAATTAAGTGGATTAAGGTCTAATCCAAGCTCCACCTCTCATACTTAGATCTATTCGGTTCATGAATCGGACTTGTTTTGAAAAATACGAATGAATGCAACAAGTTTTTATGAATTATATTTTTCAGTTTAAACTTTTTAAGAGATTTAAAAAAACTACAAATTTTTATTCAATTTTAGAACTTTTAAATTTTTAGGGTCTTTTTGAAAAGGCGAGTGGATTAATTCAATTTACACAACTTTTACAAAAATTATGTATGTTTTACAAAGGATTTTACACACATTTTATATACAAGATTATACGGCTTTTATACAAGATTTTACAAGGATTTTATAAGTTATAAATAATTAAGGATTTTATCTAAGAATTTTATAATATTTTTTATATATAACTTTAAGTTATTTTTTATATTAAGTTATATTTACGGTTTCTTTCGGCTTTTAGAAACCCAAAATATATACCCATACTTTTAGAGAGCCATATTATTAAAAATACGATAAAGTTCGAGTTATGGATTTTAAAGTATATATAGCATATATATACGACACCCTCATATACTTAGCGTGAACTATGTCCTCATAGTGACCAAAGAAGCGGCAAAAGAAGACATAACTCGAGCTAAGTATAGATCGGTGAAAAGAAATCTATACTACAACGACTCAAAGAATAATGAATAATGAATAGAAGTCAATCATCCCCTATATACCTAGGATCAAGTAATCCTAAGGATATCATAATCAAAATCGAAGATGATCGAGGTCAAGAGAATGTACACAATCAATGGCTCGGCAAGTCCCCCCATGCTTAGGGCAAAATATCCCTAGTTATAGAGAAGAATATCAACATATGAGGGACAAGCAAGAGAGCAGATGATACAAAAACCGAAAACGATCAAAAGTCAAGAATGAGTGATATTACCTCTCCGCCCACTTAGGGTAAAGCTCACCCTAAGTATAAAAAACAATAGGGGTAATAGAACAGAATGATGTGATCAACACAGTGTCTTCACCCCCCCATACTTAGGATTAAGTACATCCTAAGTATAGCAAAAATCCTACACGAAACCTGGAGGTGTAAGACAAACGGAAGAAAGAAAAAATAAACTCGAAAATATATATACAAAGTGAGAAAGAATGAATAATTCAAAACGATTGTACAGGCTCAAGAAAGCTGAAGAGTGGCTTTCTTGCGCAACCTAGGAACGATAGAATGTACAAGAGTCAAGTCGACATCAGGGTCATCCTTAGAGATATCCATATCCAAATCAGAGGATCCATGACCTGTGTCAACTGGTGAGGAGCGGCCCAGATGGTTGAAAAGATAGACATAACTGACCTCTGAAAGATGCTCCCTGGTCTTTAAAGTAGACACAAGAAAGAGGTCGAACTCTATTGCAATATGATCTATCTCCTCATCAACTTAGCCCTTATCTGAATCTGCGTGAAAAGAGGGCTCAATAACCTTACAACAGGAAGGCTCAAATGAAGGATCTACAACTGAAACAGGTTTGGTCTTCAAAGTATGTGCCACCAGCAGTTTAGTCTCGATGACGTTGATACTACAGATCTCATCAACACATCTCCAAACATGTGTACTCAGATCACCAAAAGATGTGATCTCCAAGTTTTCCTCTCGGGAGAGGAAATCTCGGGTCTCTATAGATCATAAGGGATATGATCGTGTCGTATCTCAGCTGTAATCCCACATGTCGCTATATCTGATGGTCCAGAAGCACACTCATCTGTTGGCAGAGTCTCTGTCGGCTTGGGGTTTGGCATTGTGTTGCTGGGAGGGAATGTGACAATGTCTGTCCCATAATAAATAATGGCATTGGTTGCACGCAGAAAAGGCCGACCAAGAATGATGGCAACATCCTGTGATGGTACCAATGGGTCAGAGTCTAAGACAACAAAATCCACAATGAAATTTGTGCCTTGTACCATCACGACAACATCACGGAGTATACACTTCTGCCTCTTGACCGATCGGTCTGGAAACTGAAGAATCATTCTGGCTCGCTTAAGAGGCCCTAAATGAAGAGTCTCGAGAAGATGGAAGGGTAAATTTTCACCGACGATCCATTGTCCAATAAGGTGTGCTCGAACTCGTGATCTGAAATATGAAAACTGTCAAATGGTACTCCCATATCTTTCTTTTTCTTTTTGGGAGATGTGTGCTGGATGGCATAACAAGTGCCAATGGTCAACATATGTTTCTCTGAACAATGATACACCTCTTCTTCTTTTTCAGTGTGGTATGTTGCTTCATGAATTTCCGAAGAAGAGGAAGGAGTGAGTTTTATTTGAATTCGGACCAGCAACTCTTTCGTGAGATTCGAATCTTGAATCTTTTTTTTAAATTTTCTAATTCTTCTCCATTCCCTAGATTCAAAACATCTGAGAAGGGTATCTGTACATCCTCCTTCATCCATATGTACACTCGGAGGATCACAAAGAAGAAGGAGAAGAAAATCTTTTCCTGAAATGGGGACTTACTTCATGAAGAACATAAAATCTAGATCTAGCGGGAAAGTCTGGAGTCTTGTCTTTTTTCTCTTTTTTTGTGATTTTCCACATTCGCTATGAAGAGAATTAGAATATGAATGTGCACTTGCACCGTTGCCGATTGTATGCTTCTCTCTCCTAAATGTCTCAACACCTATAAGCTTCCTCTGATCATCATGAGAACTGGAAGGAATAGAATTCAATGACTCAGGTGAAGCAGGAATATCTGAAACTGATCTCTACTCTGTGACAATGCTGGCTAGAAAATCTTTGAAGGTGTCCATCTGCTCCCTAAGATATGTGGTCTGTTCATGAATCAAATGGACGAAATGATCAAACACGGGACTGTCTATATCAGGACTTTGAAGTAATGTCCCACATCCATCTCTAGCTGCTGGAGACTCTCAGAATAAACAAATGAGTCTAAGGTGAATCGCTCCTAAGGTTGTTGCTCATAGCATTGGTCGTGATATGGAAACTGAATCGGCTGATAAGTTGGCTGAAATAATATTGGCTCTCGCTCAGTATCCTGGAATACCTGAGGAATAGGTGTCCAAGATTCTTGAGTCGGAAGGCGTGGAACTGACTCATATTCAGATTGAAAACTCAATGGAATATGTGTCGATCTCTGAAGATGAGAACTCTTTGTATCTGTCTTAACAACCATCCTTAATACCACATCAGTGTCCACATCAACTACCTCATGTGCGATCCCTAAATCAACGAGAGGTGGATCACATCTAAATGGTTTGGCATCTCCCTCATGTGTCATCTTGTCATCAGAGATCTCTCCGAAGAGAGTCTAAAATGAATCCTTGTCAAAATCGAGGTGTGAACCACCACACGAGGCATCGACTAATGCCTGTTGATCTACGGTCATCCCCTGGTAAAAAATTTGAGCCAACTCATCTCTAGAGATCTCATGATCTGGGAATCTCCTCAGAAGAATATGAAATCGGAGACACATATCCTGGAGTGACTCATGGGGATCATGTGAGAAATATTGATGACTTGCCACAGGAAGTAGGCCCGACTAATGGGGTAAAATCTTCTAAGAAAGACAACTCGAAGCGTACCCCAGTTAGCTCACTCCTCTCCCAAACTTCGGAACCATCTCGCGGCTCCGTCCTTGAGTCTCAAGGGAAAGGTCTTCATCATAGCGGCCTCAGGTGTAATGTCTGAGTAGAATCGAGTACCACATATTTCCTCAAACTCGTAAAGATGCTCATATGGCTCCTCATGCAACTTTCCATGAAATTTTGGCAGTAGTGACATGAAGTCAGAATCAATCAGAAAGTCGGTAACTTCAAAGTAGAAACTGACTCAACTCCCAAAGAAGACAACTCGTGGCTCTCGGGTCTCACATTTCTGCTCATCTGCCACAGTTGTAGTAGAAGACTGACTCGAAGTGAATAAAGAAGTATATATAGACTGAACGAGAGTAGACAAAGAAATATAAGGAATAAAAGGAGATGGTTCTCCAGGATCAGAATTGAACTCAGAAAAGGAAGAAAGGTTAGGGTTGGAATCGAAGAGAGAATTCTCTCAAACTGACCCGAGAGAGACTAACAGAGACATGAAAGATGAAGAATCTCCAAAGATCGGAATCATGCCTGGAGAAGAGCAGAGGACTCAACTCAGGTTCGAAACACAAGACGTCTCAAATCGACCTAGATGAACGGGTAGGCATGCATGGAGGCAGTGTTGTAAGCGTCGGCCTAAGAGATAGTCTACCCATCATCGTGACTCAAGAAAAAGAAAACTGATTCTAGACAAGACGTGGACGACGAGTGACTATGAAAGAACTCAGAAATCATACTCACACCACACAATCAAACACAAAACAAAACCCCTGATTCACCAACTCAATCCGATGATGACTGTAAAAGTTCGACCGTTAATCTTTTCAATTTTAAGGTTAATTGGCAATACAAGTCTTCTCTGTACCGAGTCCTTACAGAGAATCACCTATTCTCAGCTAGTATGGGGGTAAGTACGGACCGTTTCGGTAACCCGTGTTACTTGAGGATGGAGCCTACATAAGATCCTCTAAACCTCTCACTCTGCTAAGGAAACTCGAACATTTCCGGCTACCCACGAGTCCCCACTGAAGAGTAAGTAATTAACTATATGAAATCAGTAGTATTCCAAAAGAAATTTGAGCTTTTGCTCTAGCTTTATGGGTCGTCTCTCACCCACAAATCTGGGGAGTACCTGTCAGACTTTTGTTGCTCTCTCAAAACAAGTGGAGTCCATTACGTTTATTTTTAGAGTCAGATAGTGTTAGTAGTTCCTGTTTTGTTTTTCATGTTATCATTTTTTTTGAATTTTTTAAATCTTTTCACACAACGTCTAACGATTTTAGTTTTTATTTTTGATCTAGGTGATCAAACAAGCATCTAGGTTGTGCGTCCTAAGTCTAACTACGGAAGCACAGACAAAGAAATATCGAAAAATCGTAAGCAAGCACCTAGCCTCGAAAAAGCCAAGGAAAAATCGTCAAGAAAATCATGATGCGAGAAAAGCCGCGGTGGGTGCCTTGCTCCCCGAAGTGCACAACACTCGATGAAACAGATCCCGAGAAAGAGAGGGAGGAAGGTACAAGTCGGGTTGCCCTAACAGGGTCCCTTCTACAAAAACAGAAAAATGGGCAAGTGCCCATGATTTTTTACAAGGTTGTTACAAAAAAAATCAGTCGGCTTTTTGGTTCTCAACTGTGCAGCTCAACCTGTGCTGAACAAATCATAAACAATAAGCCGTGAAGTTAGAAAAAAATAAGATGGCTAAAAAGGCGAAGAGATACCTAAACCTAAGGTCCTACGATATGCCCTAGCGCGGCCTCCCTAGCAATAACGCCATCTGAAAAACACCAACCAATCTAAAGAAAAGAAATATCGTTGTATCGACCAGGTGGATTTTAGCAGAAAATTTATTTTTATCTTATTTATACTCCTAAACTAATGTGTATAGTGTTTAGTACGGGAGTGTTGAACTCAGGGAGGCAAACTGTTGGAAACTAGGGCTAAACTATAGATAACTAAGGTTTATTAGGTTTTCTAATTTTTATTTATTTCTAAGGAATTTTCTGAATTTTTATTTGCTTTTTATGAATTTTATATTGTTTTTGTGATTTTAAGTATTTTGTAATTTTTTTAATTTTAGAAAATGTTTATAACTTTTATTTATTTTTTATTTGTTATTTTTATGATTTAATTTGTTTGCTTGAATCTATGAATTTTTAAGAATTTTTAGGATTTTTATGGATTTTCGTTTATTTTTAAGGCAAGAAAGAGACCTTTTTAATTGAAAGCTATGGTTTGATTTTGATTTTTAAAATAGAAAATCAGTAAGAAGATATTTTTATTTTATTTTTACTAAAAGGTAGGTGAAATTATCTTTAAAATGATACATTGTCCATATTTTTGTGCTTTGTTTTTATTTAGTTATGATTTTTCAAAGTTTTTATGTGTTTCATATTTTTAATGGATTTTATTATTTATATATTTTATTTTATTGTGTAAAAGATGGCAAAATATACTAAGGATAATTTTTAAAATTTAATTTTTTTATATTTTTATGATTCTT
Source organism: Ottelia alismoides (assembly GCA_037367405.1). Classification (NCBI taxonomy): domain Eukaryota; kingdom Viridiplantae; phylum Streptophyta; class Magnoliopsida; order Alismatales; family Hydrocharitaceae; genus Ottelia; species Ottelia alismoides. The sequence goes on along the minus strand of JAZKJV010006318.1, from coordinate 261,854 downwards.
GAAGTTTGTTATTTTTGTATTTTTAAATGATTTATTAAAAAAGAAAATCTTTTTATTTTTCAAAACTAGTTTTATACTGCGTATAGTATGATATGTGGTATTAATACGTATTTTTATTATATTTTTATATTTTTGTTTTATTTATTAAGTATTTAGTATGTGTAGTATTATGTACAATTACGGGGGTGTGGATGTAGTTTCCTGGAGAATATGGGGGTACGTGCAAAATATGGAATGTATGGGGGTGTATGTGCGTAAAAAAATCCCCAATTGTCACGTGGCCTTCACATAAGTCCGCTATACAAGGACCTGCTCGGAATACAGCAAGTTCGAGAAGGATCAGCCTGCAAAAGCACCAAATGATCACGTGCTTAAGCACGTGACAGAGCTTAGCGAGGACCCAACCATAAATCAATAAATATCGGGGGTCTATGTACAAAATGCCCGAAAATTTCTGAGATCGTACGCGCTTCGCATGTGAGATATTAAGGGGGTGTTTGGATAGTGGGTTTAGGTGGGTTAAACTGGTTGCAGGTAACCCATTTTTGGGTTTTGGTGTTTGGATAGAGGGTTAAACTGGGGGTGGGTTAGAAGTGGGTTTGGGGTGATGTGATTGTATTGGAGTTTGAAAAAGTGAGTAGTTATTGTGATGTGATTGTATTGGAGTTTGAAAAAGTGAGTAGAAGTGGAGTAATTTATATTTTTTATATGATATGATGGTATAATATATTATTTTTTGATAGGATTTATGATGTAAAATTTATTTTTTTAATTTTTTTAAAAAAGGAATAAAGTGGGGCCCACGTGGAGGGAGAAAATAAGGGGTGGGGAGTTAAACCACCCTATCCGAACATCGCCTAAAGCAGTGGGTCGGTAGAAACGCAGTGGGTCGGTAGAAACAACTTGTTGTTGACGCGTGTCGAAATCGCAACCGTGCGATCAGCTTGAATCGTGCAGTTAATATTATTTCCCCAAATCAAAGGATGCCTCCATGCGGCAATTTTGAATCGAGCGAAAATTCAGCTCGATCTTCCTCAATTGGTCGTTGCAGGCGGCGATATCGTCCGTGCAATGTTGCTTCGAGCGGCTGAGCGGCTAAGATGCATGAATCGCGGAGGTCGGGAGAAGGTTGATGTACATGAGCAGATGGTGAAGGATGTTGTGGAGCACACACTAGACTGCAATGATCGGTTACCGCAGGTGGAGGTGCTGCGATCAGAGACGACGACTGTTCATGGCTACAGGAGGTCGATCGAAAGTGTCTCGCGGCGATGGTTTGCAGATGGCGCTCGATTTCCAAGTGGATGCTCTCTTTGTTCGATGAAGACGATGTTCCTAACACCTGGAAGTGACGAATCTCCGACTCGAGACTCAATGTCTCGGTCCAAATTAGAAAATAAGAAAGTGAATGGGCCCTCTCGGCGAAGGTGGGAGAAGAGAGGTGAAACTTTGGTGTGATTTCACCAGAGATGGCTAGATCTGGAAGAAAGCACCGATAAGTGGATCGAAATCGGGTCGTAAATTTTGGATTCGAATCAGAAATTGAAGGAAAATAGAGGGAATGGAGATTGAGAAGAGCAGGAGAAAACTGGAAGAGGAGGAGGATTCAAGATGCTAACCTGGACAGATGAATGGGTTGTTGCCTGAAAATCGGAGCTCAGCGGAGCTCAGTGGAGCTCTGATGATGATGACCTCGACGAGGCGGCAGATCCTCGGAGGTTGATCGCATGACGTGCGGCGAAGCAACACAACGGTGACGAGGATCTCACCATCCTCTGACCCTCAACCTCGCTCGACAGCGGAGGCACGACGCATCTGACACTCACACTCACTCACTCCTCGGAGCTCACTGGAAGAGGATGGCTAACGACGGATACCTCAACTGAATGGGGGTTAGGTTGATTAAATAGGAGGGGTCTCGTGGAGCTCGAGGAATGGGGTTGCGTCACCGGCGAGAGTGGCGTCACCGGCGGGCAGTTGGGCAACGACCTAACTACCTCGCCGTTCGGAGAAGGTAGGAGGAAGAAATGGAGCGACAACGGGAGACAGGAAGAAGAAAGAAGGGCGCAGGGAAGAAGATCGGGTGCATGGAAGAAGATCGGGCGGAGGAAGGGAGGAAATCGGGAAATAGGAAATAAAAAATAGATTAATTGATTACTTACTTACTTAATTAATTAATTAATAATTGAATAAATGATTAAATTAAATACTTAAATTGAATAAAGAAAGAATTAAATAACTTAAATACATAAATATATTAAACTTAATTTAATATTAGAATATTAATAAATTATATAAATGTAATAAATAAATTATATTGAATAATAATAAATTAAGGTACATTATAAAATATATATACCAATATGGCCTTGAAACCCTAATTTTGCATATTAACTGCGATTTTAGCGAAATCAGTGTCATTTGGTAGATAATTAAATAAAACAAACTTTAAAACTAAGTTTGCCCAATTCAGAGTCCATATGGCCGAATTATGAGGCCAGGAAAATTTATGTAACGACTTCGTGGCTTCGGAATTAATTGGCTTTTTTATTTAAGTTATATTTTTGTATTTTTCTATTGATTTTTAGAAATATTTTTAGAAAAGAAATTAAGTTAATTAGAGTTACAGTTAATTAATTAGAAAATCGAAAAATTTCTACATATAGTACATATAGACAACGGGGTCCAAAGGTCAAAACTCACCCATTTTATTATAATATTTTTTGATATTTTGAATAAATAGTATTAATTATATTAAAAAAAATGAGTTTTGATCGATTTGGAGTTTTCTAAAAATAGTTATGAACCTCGGAAATCAGCTTTTATGGCTTTTCGGTTCATTGCAATATTTTATTTTTATATTGAATTATTTTTCTGATATTTTTATAAAATAATATATATTTTTATGAACAACTTTTATGAAAGAAGTATTTTAGTTTGGGATTTTCTTTGTGATTAATAAAATAGGTGAAATATTTACAAGGTGGAAAATGTGTTTAATATATATTTGTGATATCGGTTTTCTATCATTTTTATAAGTTAAGGTCCTTAGCTCCCTCTACTTATTTATTTTGTCGACAAAGTCAATATTGATCCGATCTCGGGGTTAGGATCAGTCTGTGTGTATATATATATATATATTATATGCATCCATCTTCTTCTTTTATTTTTCATTTTCTATTTATTATTTACCAAAGATTTTAGCCAAAATGACAGAATAAAGACGATGAATCACATATTCATCAGTTATCTAATTAAAATAAAAAAGTAAAAAACGCTCTAATGTCCAAACAATCTATATGAATTACAAATAAGTCCCTAGCATTCTCATTTTATTACATAAATGCCCTTGTATCTTTCAAAAATCATAAAATAGCCATAATTTCCAAAAATCTCCCCGAAAATTCATGTGCATGGTTATGTTTCATTGCATTTTGAGTTTCTGACCATCAAAAGAAAAATATTGGAACTTTTCTTACAATAATGCCAATTTCTAACCAGGATTTTTATCCAAATTTGTGCTAAATTTATCCTCTCCATATGTTGGAGCTCTAGACTTTTTACACGTTTTCGACGACATTTTCTAGCCTATTCAGTGTGTTATTTACCTAATTTTTTTTGAAAATTGTGTGTTCAAGATGACACCTAGAAAGCATAATTTAGCACAATAATTTTCATACTGTTATTTTGACATCATTGTCGAGGATATTTTTAGGAGCATTGCCCGGCTCCATTGAAGATGTTGAAGCAGTTAATTTTGAAACATCAAAGATTACTTGTACATAGTCGACGACGGCCAGGAATGTATCATGCTCTAAATATGACTTCGACAACTGATCGTTGACAATGAAAAATTGCTTGTCAGATAACAATTCTAATATCAAAACACTTCTATTGTCACACACAATTTTGACTCCATGACTCTGTCCATTTGCTCTTTAATTTCCTTGGAAAAATCTTCAACTTTGTGTCGAACAACCACACTTTCTGTCTAGGTTTGAAGGTCTTTCTTCTGATGTGATTGTCGTGCCAGTTTTTGATCTTCTCCTTGTACATCAAGCTGTTATCGTAGGCATAGTCTCAGAATTCCAGGAGCATGTTCAAATCCAGATTTCTTTGCTAAGCACCTCTTTATGAGTTGAGATTGCAGATGTTAACTGCCCACAATGATTTGTGAATGAGCTCCATGGGAAGATGGCATGGCTTTCCATAGACAAGACGGTAGGGCAACATGCCCAAAGGAGACTTGCAGGTTGTTCTCTATGCCCAGAGAAATGAGTCCATGAGTTGTGATCGGTTCTTTATATCTGGTCGCATAAGTTTCTACAGGATTATCTTGATTTCTCTATTGGACAATTCATCCAGGTCATTTGACTGAGGATGATAAGCAGATGTGACTCGATGATTGATGTTGTACTCCTTTGTTAGTTTCTTAACATCTTTATTAATGAAGTGAATATCCCCATCTGAAATCAGTATCTTCTCTATCCCAAACCGCGAGATGATGTTATCTTTCAGAAATATGCAGACTGTTCTTCTATTTGTAGCTCGAGCTGGGATAGCTTCTACCCATTGACACACATAATCTATGACAAGCAGGATGTATTCAAAGCCCTGGCTGTTAGGAAATAGACTCATGAAATCGATAACCCATGCATCAAACACGTCGGATATCTGAATGAATTTGAGGGGCATGATGTCTTTTGCACCAAGGGTTTCCCATTTTCTAACAGTCGATACATGCTTTCACGTATTGATTCGCATCCTTGAAGAGTGTGGGCCACCTGAGGCCACACCACAGTATCTTCGCTGTCATTCTGCTTCCAGAATGGTGTCCACCAGATTCGAGCTTATGACAGTGCTTGGGGATACTTGTGTACTTCTCCTGAGGAATATACCGACGTTAAATGCAATCCACTCCTTTCCTAAACAAGTGTGGATCCTCCCATTGGTAAAAATGGATATCGAATAAGAACTCGTCCTTCTTAATTTTGGTCCAATCTTGTGGAACCACCTCAGAGATGAGGTAGTTCACAATATTAGCATACCAAGGGACATATGCCACATTGAGATTTGATTCATCAGGGAAAGTTTCTATGAGAAGTGCACTACTCAACTGAGTATCTTGGAATTCTATTCTGGATAGATGATCTGCTACCGCATTCTGAACTCCATATTTGTCTCTGATTTCCAAGTCGAATTTCTAGAGGATAAGGATCCATCCGAGTAAGCGTGATTTGGCATCCTTCTTCTATTGTAAGTATCAGAGAGCAGAATGGTCAGTAAAAATAGTGACTTTAGATCCAAGAAGGTTGGATCAGAACTTCTTAATGCAAAAATAACATCCATCAGTTCTTTTATTGGATATGAACTTCTTAACGCAAAAACAACATCCAGCAGTTCTTTCTCTATAACTGTGTAGTTCCTTTGTGCTTCATCTGATGTTTTGCTGGTGTAATGGATGGCATGGGGCACTGTGTCTCTTCTTTATCCTAGAATAACCCCAACTGCAAAATCTGAGACATCTGTCATGATCACAAAAGGAAGAGACCAATCGAGTGGCTATAGGATTGGAGCCTGAGTGACGAGCTCTTTCAACTGACAAAATGATTGGAACATGTTGATAAAAAATAAACTCGGTCTCCTTGCAAAGAAGCTATATAAGAGGTCGGGAAAACTTGCCGAAGTCCTTGATGAATTGGTGATAGAAGCTGACATGTCCAAGAAATGACCTCATACTCTTTACGTTTTGAGGTGGCTTGAGTTTAGCGACTACATTAATCTTCGTCGGGTTGACCTCCATGACATGCTTGGAGACAACATGGCCCATCACAATTCCTTATGTGACCATGAAGTGGCTCTTTTCCCATAATAGTACATGATTGACTTCACGACACTTCTGCAGTACTCTGTCTAGGTGCACAAGGCATGAATCAAAACTGTCATCGTAGACGGAGAAATCATCCATGAAGTCTTCAAGAAAACTCTCAACCATGTCGACGAAGACGGTTAGCATGCACCTCTGGAAAGTAGCCGGAGCATTGCAGAGTCCAAACGACTTCTTCGAAATGCATATGTGCTGAACGGGAAGATGAAAGTTGTCTTCTCTTGATCTTCAGGGGTGATCGCAATTTGATTGTACCCGGAGTGCCCATCTAAAATGTAAAAAGTATTCTTTCCTTGGAAGTTGCTCAAGAACTTGATCAATGAATGTCATAGGGAAATGGTCCTGCTTTGTCATTGAATTCAGGTGCCTGTAATCAACACACATACGCCAAGACGTCAGTGCCCGAGTAGAGATCTCCTCTCCTTGGTTATTCTTCACCACATTGAGCCCTAATTTCTTTGACACTACATGCATGGGGCTCACCCATTTGGAATGGAGATGGGATAAATGAAGCCTGATTCACAACACTTCATGATTTCCTTCATAACTATGTCCCGCAGGTTCGAATTCAATCTTCTCTAGAATTTTTGGGACGTCTTGAAATCATCTTCCAGGTATATATGGTGTGATATAAGGGTGGATTTATCCCATGGAGATCGGATACTTTCCAACCAAGTGCCTTGTGGTTCTTTTCTATAACCTCGAGAAGTCGAGATTCTTGATCCGGAGTTAGCCTGCTGCTGATGATGATCAGATACAAGTGTTCTTCACTCGCAAGTAATGCGTACTTCAGACATGTCGGGAGTGGTTTGAGTTCAGGTATTTGTAGAGTTTGCTTTACAGTTACTTCAGAAAATGTGCTGGTAGATGGTTGTTCTGCTAATTTCAATGAGGTGTTGCTCACCTCTGTCACTACTGGCTTTGAAATAAATGTGCTAAACATATCTGCAATGAATTCTTCATGTTCGGACTGACATGAATCTTCTTTGAACATGCTGATCAGTGACTCCGATTTTGACTCCCAGTCGATAAGGAAGCATGGACTAGCCGTGCTATCCAGGTCCTCCTTCGAAGAGGATTTCGTGTGTGACAATGTCATCCAAAGAAATTAAAGGATCTTTGATATCCACAATATCACAGTCTTCAGATAGTCAACAACAGCCTCGACTGTGCAAAGGAACGGTCAGCCAAGAATAATTGTGGTCTAGAGTAGCGGTACAAGAGAATCCATATATATGACAACAAAGTCCATCGAGAATTGCTTATCCTGTACGGTTACGGTAACGTTCTCCAATAAACCTCTGGGCCACTTGATGGATCGATCTGCGAATTACATGATCATTCTTGTAGGCTTAAGCGATTCAAGCCCAAATTATTGCAATAGTGAGGAGGGCATGAGATTTATCTTAGACCTGCTATCAAGTAGAGTGTGCTCAAAAACTTAGTCAAAAATCTGGCATCTGATATTGGGTGTTCCCTTGTCTTTCTTCTTCTGAGGGGATGTCATTGATTTCATTCACTATGGCCATGGTCTTCTCTCCTCTGTTGCGTCTATTCTTGTGGCTCTGACGCTTCGAGGTACATGAATCTTTCAATCCTTTCTTCACAGTTGGCATGTATTCTATGACCTTCATGAGTGGCATTTTCAAAATAATATTTTCGATGATTTCAATCACCTCATGGTTGGACAATGCATTTTCAAATTTCTAATTTTTGGGTGTTTTTCACTACATCAAGAAACGAAATATTCACAGATAAAATGCATTGTTCTTAATAACATAATTATTTACATATGGTTGTCTAGAAGATGGGCCACCATTCAAAACATGCAAAAATATACCTACATGAGCTTTGGCTTCGTCAGAGTGGGTTGGAAGGGTTGTTGGTGCGGGCTCTTCCAGGACTGGTCCTTTTGGGCTTCGAGTCTTCATTTCTTTTTGTAAAATTGTGTTTTGCTGATTTTTTTATTTTGTTCCTCTTGATGGTGGTGGGGGTGGTGGTTGTTGCTGCTCCATCATATTCTTCCTAACTCGGCTCTGCTGCTAGAATGGCTGATGTAGAAGAAGAATCTCCAGAAGATGCTTTATTTTTTCCCTTGATGGTGGATAATGGTTGCAATACTCTTTCGCTCTTGGGAGTCACAACATTAGACAACATATAATCTAGAATATTTGACTCGGTTGGATTGGCGAAGACATTACAAACTACCTATTCTTTGTACTTGAAAATATTGGGGTTTGCCTCAACCTGCAATGGAATCATAGTTTTGGTGGCAGTGAGTCCGTTGAGCATCCGAGATATCTTTGTTATGCCTTTGACAAGTTGGGTCAAACAACCAAAAATTGGGCTCACAGGAGCGGCCTCAGATGATTCAGCGTGCCGACCACGCTGGGAATGATACTGCGAAGGTTACTGGTGGGAATATTGTTGGTTGTGGTGAGGAGAAGGGAGTTGTTGTTGATGAAATTACGAAGGAGGAGGGTAATGATTCTGAGAAGCAGCTGCGTAATTGTGGTATGGTTGGTATTGGCAGTACGCGGGTTGCTTATATTGATGATTCTGCCTCCATTTATTCTGATAGTATGGAGGCTAGGATGGTGTGATCCCTGGAAAACCTCCCACCGGAGGGCTAGTGATATGACCAAAGGGAGGATGATTGGCCCTGCTGTTATCCACCTGGATGGGCCAATTGGGCATCATTGTTCTAGATGCCATTTACCTCTTGAATGACATGTGGTGGTGGTGGGAAAATGGTTTTGTATATGATGGGGGGTGGAGCTCTGGTTGGTACAGGACAATCTTTTGAGATGACGGTGGAGGCGACTGGTCAGGTGCCCGCACGTAGTATACTTGCTGGACCTAAGTCTGACCCGAACTCGGTTGAGGTTGATGCAATAATGGTAGTTCCTTTTGCTCAGCAGGAGTTGTGGTGGTCAGGCTCACAGACTGTATGGCATTGACAATGCTCACAAGCAGCTCCAACTGCTTTGAAATCTGATCCAGCTTGTCTAGGTGTTGGGTCCTTTTATCGATCACAGGTAGTTTCTCTAGATCTTGTGATCATTTTTCGATGATATCGACCTTGGATAGGTGGTTCCCTATGATGTTGAGGTTGAAGCTCTCGTCCCTATCCACTTCACTAGATGCCGCTATATTGACGGGCTTGTGGTGGAGCTATGATTGTCACTGATATGCACGGGATGAGGATAGTGCAACCTCTCCTTCGGCCATCTCTTCAAATATCTACCAAATGATGCCCTCATTCTTATTGAAATGAGAGCCACCACATGAAGCATCTACAAGCCTCTAACTTCCTAAAGTGAGGCCTTCAAAGAAGTGTTGGACCAAGATGGTCCAAGGGATGTCATGGTGGAGGCACTTCTCTTGTAAATCTCTAAATCTCTCCCATGCTTCATGTATCAACTCGTGCGATCCCTAGGAGAAGTTGCTTATTCTGACTCGCATCTGGCTAAGATGGCCCAATGGATAATATTTCTAGAGGAACGCAGACTTAAGTTCCTCCCAGGTCATCACGACCTTCCCAGATGGTTGATCTTATAAAGAGCCTTGTCGTGAAGGCAGAAGGAGAACACAGTCATCTTGATTACACCCAACGGAATGTTGGGGTAGTGAGTGGTGCAGCAAATGCAAGAGAACTACTAAAGATGGATGTAAGGCTCTTCATTTGTGTTCCCGTGGAAGGAGGGAAAAGGAACCAGAAACTGCGGCTTTAGTTCAAAATGTTCGTGGACTATAGGGATTTGTATCCACTCTATCATCTGGCTAGTGTCATGATTGTATGTTTCTTTGAGAGTGGTCTTGGGACCCTCTCTCCTGGGCTCATCAATGGGCCCTCCACTATGTCCATCTTCTTCTCCATCATCATCATCACCTCCTCCTACTCCTATGTTCTTTCTCTCTCTCCCCTGAGATCATTCAACATTTCTTGGAAAGCGACACAGGCAAGAGCCTGATCTGTCGGCTGTTGCTGGATGGACTGGATGGATGCGAGCAGTTGTGCATTTAAAGTGTTCCGATCTGATTGTCCTTGTTCTGTATGGTTAGGCCCTTTACCTTTCCTTGAGGAGACATCTCTGATTCAGACTCAAATGAATTGATCTGAACAGGGTCCAAGGTTGTCTCTGGATATGCACATGAAAATGTACCCCGATCAGTCTGGTAAATTGTGGCACCAGGTAGAATGTATGATATGGAATTAGGGCCAATTCCAGATGTGTGTAAATGAAGCATTTGATATTGAATAAAATCGATCTCTATCCACAAGGAGCGAATGGAGGGACAAGAGTGATCCATATTTATTGGAATAGAGGAAGACGTCGAGGAGTCTGGGGATCGGTTCGCAAGATCAGAACCGGGTTCTCAGGAATTGCCTTGAATTATTGAAGACGTTGAGTTCATAGAATCGATGTGAGTATCAATGGTGTCCTGACTAAACCATCCACGAATCGTCATCTTGGAAGAACAAGAGGATTAGATGAGGAATAGAAGAGTGTGATGATAAACAATAGAATGAGATGAAATGGAAATAATAATAATAATAAGGAAAACAATGAGCAAAATAAATAGAAAATGGAAACATATGAAAATAAAAAGGGTGCAAGTGCGCATGATTGGACCTTTGACCTAGATCTAATTCAAACAAACACAGTACAAGTATGGACTCACCAACCCAACACAATGTGAAGCCATAAGAATTAGGCTATTTTTATCTTTTTAATTTTATTGTTATTTTCATCTTTGAACAAGTCCTTAGAGGCTAACCATATAGTAGAGTGAGTACTACCAAAAAAAATATCATTTATTTTCCACTTCCTTTGTAACCTATAGCCTGCACTTTTTCGAGAGAATCCTTGAGATTGGGTCTAGATCCACTACCTAGCCAAAGAATAGAGGAGGAAGCTAATAGGTGAAACCACAACTTCCCCCACAAGTGAGGTACTCAGACGCAGGACAATGAGACAGACACCTCCGTGAAGGGATGACCTAAGATCAATACTTTAGACCAGATCGGATGTTCTGCACAAGGCAAGAACACTATCGTCAACAAGGCCCTACTCGCCCACATACGATAGAAGTGCTATTATTTCATGAATCCAGTCAACGTCAGGGCAATATTCAGGCTGTGTTTTGGGCTCTGTATTTATTGGCCATGCCTCACTTAGTCTAGATAACACCTGAAAATAATGCGGGCTTTTATGAACCCCAAACAATGATGGTTCGTTACAAATTTTAATTTAGGGTAAAATTTATTAAACAATCCCCTTGTTTTATTTTTTGTTTTATTTTTATTTTTGAGTATTATTCAAATAATTTGCCTAACGTTTTTTTTGTATTTTCTTTTGAATCCTAAGTGATACAAAACTAGGAGAGAAGTAGGAAAAGCCGTGCAAGTTGATACTTAGGTGAATTTCTCACGTTAATATCTAATGATGCATGCAAAGTAAGGAAACTTACAATGCTTATCAACTCTCTATATGCGAGATACAAAATAGAATTTTAAATTTAAACTATATGAAGATTCAAGCCGATGAAATCACCCTAAGCAGGAATTGCTATTAATCATGAAGAACCAAATGCTGAATATCTAGAAGAGAAACCCAAATATCTGGTCTTGGAGGGTCATTGATGTCTGCCATGGCAGATCCTGCTAGCGTTGTATAGAGCCTCTCACAGCGCTCAATTTCAATTGCAAGTAGTCAACAATTTAAATCTGAGATAAGTCCAAATATAGATCTATAGGAGCATGCAGATATTAAGTGTTTGGACCTAGTTTTCTTGGCCAAGCAATTCCTAAAAATCTAAAGTCTCAATCACAGAAACAAATAAAAATAAGGCGAGAAAAAGTCAAAATATAGAAAACAAATAAAAACAAAGGGAAAACATGGAGAATAAAAGAGAAGAATGCGAAGAAAACGACAAGGCCTCCAGGTGAACAATCACTCGGGCAATGGACCTCAGAGTGTGATAATATCCAAAATGTCCAAATACCTGTATTTTTACAAATTAATGATGAAAATAAATGTCTCTTTCTCACAAAATTAAAATAAAATCTACACTAAAAAGTCTGCTCTTCTCTCTCTCATGCTCTCTCCAATTGACCTATAGAGAAAAAAGGTCAATCTCCTCGCAGCTCGGGTGCACCAACTTCATAAGAAGTCACCTTCATCATGCGGTCCCTCGCAAGAAATTCAACAAAGAAAAGTGATCAGAAGTAGATAAAATAGTTATTTAGCAAGAATAAATAAAAGAGAGATAATACGCAGATGAATATTTACACTGTAAATCTATCCTATGTTGCTCCCCGGCAACAGTGCCATTTGATAGAGGGATCGAAGCAGAGGATCGTAACGCATGGTCTTGGAGGGCATGTGGTGCCCAACAAGTCGGATTCGGTAATCGTTGTATCGGCTACTCTCATAGTACTCGGATTGTATCTCAATCAATCAAATCAATAGTTAATCCACAATCTGAGATAGAACTATAAAAATATGCGAGCCAAAATTTATGTTTATTTTAACTCTACAAAATATGTGTATAGTGAATAAGTGTAGAGTACCGAACCAGAGTGAGCAAATACGTGAATAGGAGTATTTATTATCTAAAAATAAAAAAAATATTTTTGTGCACTTTCTGCTTTTTTATTTTTTTGTGGGTTTAAATGATATTTAAGTTTTATAGATTTTTAATTTTATAACTTTTTATTTTATTTTTATAATTTTTCTGATTTCTACCTTTTCTTTTTAATATGTAATAAGAATATATACAATAATATGTATAATATAAGTATTATATAATATATACTATATATGCAAAATTCAGTGAATAAAAAAAGAACAATCCTTTTTATTTTTAAGGATTTAAAATAAATTTGTAGGTATTTATAATATTATAGTTAATATTATATAGTATAAAAGTAGATACATGTATATATAGGCTATATAGGCTTTTCTATTTATAAATATAGCAAAAATATTCAAAAATATAAAATAAAATATTTTTGATATTTTTTCTCCATTTTTGTGATTTTTGGTAATTTTTGCTAAATGTTAGGAATTTTTAAAGTCCAAAATACTCTAAAATAAGGAGTTAATAAATAGGTCGATTCTTTGAGATTTGAAAATAGCCAAATACTCCAAAATTTCTCAAAACTATTTTTAATATATAGTAGATTATATAGATAAAATATACAGAAGAAAACTATTTTTTGGATTTTATATTTTTTTGTATTTTTTAGGGTTAGGAGGGTTTTTCATTTTTTTAGATTTTTGTTTTGTATTTTTTGTGCTTTTTGGTATGGATTTATATTATATAATAATATATAACATATTTTTTTGGAGCTTTTAAAAGTGGTTTCTAATTGTTGTATTTGTATATCTAAACAGGGAATAAATAACTCCTAATTGATTTTTAATAAAGGAAAAATATAAGTAAAATGCTAAATAAATGTGTGGCATGAATAAACATCAAATACATCATTTACTGTAAATTTCCCACGAATTTTCAAGCACATGAGCTATTTAATTAAAAATAAAAGACACAAATTAATTTATAATGTGTTAGCAAGGGTATATTTGCAATAATAATAAAAGTCAGGGGGTTTGGTGCAAATACATCAAAAATTTAACGCATAAATTTTAAGCACTAAACATAAATATTACATACCAACAGTGTACCTTATAATGTTCCCAACTCACGTGGGGGACCACGTGAGCTGAGCTGGTATGGACTTATATGCAATATTCAATAAAGTTCAGGAGGTCCTTACAACTTTTACAACACTTTTTAAACTCTACTTGATATTTACAAGAATACTTAATAATTAAAAAATATGGAGGGGCTAAGTAATTTATCCCTCCAAGGGGTGCATCGGGCAGATGAGAGCACTCCACATGGTGAGATGAGCGACTCTAGATGAGTACCGCTTCCTCTTTAATCAATGGCACGTATTAGATCTTGGTTGTGCCTCTGATAGGACGACGGGGAAGGGTCTGGAAGAATGGTCGAAGAACAAAGCTCCGATGAGCTTTGACCTTGGTTTCTCCTCCGTCCAGCCTCCTCCTTCACGGTTGAGATGCTCCTCGATTCCTGGAAGCCGTCCACACTTGCAGGTATCTTCAAAGGTGTCCAGGGCTCGTCGGAGGAGCCCTGGAGATTCAACCACCTATAACTTCTATTCTTGCTTTAGGATCGGGCTCCAGGTGGTCTTCCTGGTTTCAAACCTGCATAAAAGGTTTGAGGGGACCGAGGGCTACCTCCTCATCCCTCAACTAAAACTGGACACACAAGGGAGTAATGGGGCTATGGAGGTCCAGTGAAGGGCAAAGAAGGACCTCGACAGCTCAGATCTGGGCATGATCCGAGGGGAATATGGATGGAATAGATGGAGAACGCGATGGGAATCGAATATGGAGCTAAATGGGGGTCGGATATGGGGTGTGAACAATAGATTTGGTGCCAGAGCTTAATTATTTTTGCTTTATTTATTGTTCCTGCAATTTTAAAACCTAAAATTAGAAATGGCTACAACAACAACAAAGCCTTTTCCCACAATTAAGTAGGGTCAACTACATGGATTCTTCGCCTCCATTCTGATCTATCTTGGGTTAATCCCGGGCTTATATCCACAAAGCAAAGATCCCTTCGTATGGTCTCTTTCCAACACTTCTGGGTCGTCCCCGCCCTCTCTTAGCCGGCTCAACATCCCAACGTTCGCATCTCCTAACTAGTGCATCAGCTGATCTTCTTTGCAAATGACCAAACCATTTTAAGCGATTTTCTCGCATCTTATCCTCGATCGGAGCGACACCAACTTTCTCTTTGATTGCATCATTCAGAATCCGATCTTTATGTGTATGTCAAGACATCCACCTTAGCATTTTCATTTCCGCTACATCCATTCTCTGCACATGTCTATGGTTCACAGGACAACATTCAGATCCATATAGCATAGCAGGTCTCACGGCTACTTTGTAAAGCTTTCCTTTAATTTTTAAAGGAATTTTCTTATCATAGAGAACAACAGAGGCTCCTCTCCAGTTTAGTGAGCCTGCATTTACTCTGTTAGTAACAACTCCATCAATTTCCCCATCATGTTGCAAAATAGAACCCAGATATCTAAAAGAATCTCTCTTCTGAATGTTATCATCACCAATCTTCACCTCGATTCCTTCACCATTGCTTCCATCAAAGGTGCACTCCATACATTCTGTCTTAGCCCTACTTATACGAAATCCTTTACTCTCCAACTCATGTCTCCAAACCTCAAGCTTCTCATTTACTTCCATCTCTAGTCTCGTCAATCAACACAATATCATCAGCAAATAACATACACCAAGGTAACTCATCCTGAATGTGACTTGTCAACTCGTCCATAATCAAAGTAAAAAGAAATGGACTCAAAACTGAACCTTGATGTAAACCAATGTTGATGTCGAAATATCTAGTCTTCCCAGACGGGGTCCTTACACAAGATAAAGCCCTATCATACATGTCCTTTATGAGGTTAATGTATAGGATGGGCACTTGTCTCTTCTCCAAAACTCTCCACAATATCTTTCGTGGGACAGAATCATAAGCCTTCTCCAAATCAATAAAGATCATATGGAGGTTCTTCCTTTTAGCTCTATAAATCTCCATTGTTCTCCTCGGCAAATGGATGGCTTCAATAGTTGAGCGATCTGGCATGAATCCGAATTGATTTTCTTTTACGATGCTAACTTGCCTCAACCTTCTTTCTATCACACGTTCTCAAATTTTCATAGTGCGACTCATCAGCTTGATACCTCTGTAATTTGAACAATTTTGAATGTCTCCTTTATTCTTATAAAGAGGCACCACGATACTCCTGCTCCAATCTTCAGGCATTTTCTTGCTTCGCCAAATAACATCGAATAGATACATAAGCCAAATCAAACCGCGGTTACCTAAAACTTTCCATACTTCAACAGGAATGTCATCCGGTCCTACTCCTTTCCCAGGTCTCATAACCTTCAAAGCCTCCTTTACTTCCTTTCTTTGTATCCATCTATAGCTTGCACGATTCAAGTATCTTTCACTACTAGCTAGATCACCCAAAGTGGTCTCTTTATTTCCTTCCCCAATGAAAAGTTTATGGAAGTATTGCTCCCATCTAGTCTCTATATCCTTCTGAGTAACAAGCATGTGACCTTCCTTGTTCTTAATGCATCTCACTTGAGAAAGGTCTTTGGTATTTCTTTCTCTTGCTTTGGCCAACCTAAATATATCCTTCTAGCCCTCCTTAAAGACTAAATGGCTACCTAATTATTTTTACTTTATTTGCAGGATTTTAGTATTGGGTGGGTAAAATCTTTGGTCGGACATACCCAGAAACTTTAGGTCAAATCCATTTTTAGATCACTTTTTTCGAGGTGAATCTGACCTTTCCCATGCATTTCTTAGAGTTTTCGGGTATGCCATGTCGCATTCCATATTATCTAGATGTTTACGCCATATGGAATGCTCTGAGCAGTTTTGGCTTGTGGAAGTGGAGCATATTGTGGTGCCGAGTGAGAAGGGTCTCTTCTTCTTTCTACGAAAGAAGGGCTCACAAGGAAAGGTATTGTTTGATTATTTCTTCAGGTCCCAGTGGGGGAAATGAAAGCAGAGGCAAATGAAACAAGCACTCCCTCCAAAAAGGCAACTTCCATCGCCTCCATTGCCCTACATAACAAGTGACTTAGTTCAGTCGTCTGCTCTAGATGGATGAAAGATTGTGATTAAGGGCAACAATCTCATCTGTCTCTATGTCTTTTGGTACAAGTCTCAACCTTTTCGAATATCTTCTTCTCGTGGTCTCAAATCTCTCATGCAATCACGACTGAGTGGATCATGGGTCTGAAGGCACTTCACTTTAAAGCTCGCATGTACAGTTCATGGGTGGGATATGAGATGTGATTGGTTGGGACCTTTCACTCACTCCTCTCTATTCGAAATATGCCTTTCTAGGAGCATTACGATATGCATCTCGAATTGTCCGTTATGAGGTATCTATCAGTCTTATTCTTATCGTGCGCCTTGTGAGGAACCCAACCTGGGAAGTTCCCGGAGGGAACGACAACATGAGGAATGTCTGCGTCTCGTCGTAAGGTATCGATGGAGGCTTGGTTTTAAACCAAGGTTCATTTTGAGTTGTCGGTTCATAGGTTTGGCAATGCACTCCGGGGCACAAGGGTCTTGGTACTATCCGGAGAGAGAGACTATTTCACCAATCGAGTTACGGGTATCTGGCATATTCATATCTAACGATTTTCCACAAAGTGGTGACGGAAAGTATAACTTGTATAAATCTTTCAATTTTCTCAATTCGATTCGATCCATTCGTTCGTAGGGCTATTTACTCGATCGCAGACATTTCTGAAACATTTTGACCATTCAAATAGAGTCATTTTTGACTTGAGGATTTGGTGCTAAAGAAGATCGCTCGAAAGATTCCTGACTCTCATATCTCTCATGCTGGAGCGAGCAATAACGAGCATGTAGTCGGTGACATTAGCACTCACATAGTGAGGTCTCAGAAGAGGATCATAGCACATATATCCTTTCAGAGTCCGTGAATAATGAAAAGCATTTGATTGCCCACGGTGAATAGACAGCTGAGGCATTAATTAAAGCGCTCAAATTATATACAAGATTTTCCCAATTAAATTACATATTACTATTATCTACAAAAGCTGGGCCTTATGAGGCCGCTGCTGCAATAAAAATGGACCTTCCTGTTCGCGGTTTGAGTTCTACCCTGGATTAGAGGGATTGGCCATTCAAAAATTGGGATGACTTCCTTTTCTCAAATATCCGCTCGTAGTATACCATATCTCAATGGATTGACGCTATTTTTCTACTGTGTGTACATTCTCCCATAATGATGATGTTTTCCCAAAATCTAAACTAAAGACTGGATTAAGTTACTGGAATGAAAAGAAATAAAAAACACTTATAGCTACAGCTCGTACCTACCGGAGACAGGAAGTAGAGGAGCTCACCGACGATGAGTGGAAGAGTTCATATCACACCACCTACATAGCTTTATCCATGCGAAGAAGGGACATAATAATACCTGTTGTTGCCAGGAGCTCGGTGGAGGAATCCTAATGGGGATACAATAGTGCAAGGGGGGTCAAATTATATTTATAGATGTGGATGGGGGATGAATTCGAGAAGGGTTGGTGTGTGATCAGGCGAGGGCAGGTGAAGATGCTGGTACAGGTGAAGATGAGGGACGAAGGGGCTGCACGAAGGTGAAGGTCTCGAGGATGGAGGCACATGGAAGAGGGCTAGGAAATTGGGCAAAATCAGAACCTTCATGTGTTCTGACAGAAGAGGAGGCGGGTGCAAGGACAGTTAACCTGGGGTCAACAGTCGTCGCCTCCTGGTTGGTCCACGTGGACCAACCAGGAAAAAGAATGAAGAAAATATTTTGTAAATTCCTTTAAAAATCAAAATTGATTTTATTAAATTAAGGTTAAAACATGAAATATGTTTATAATTTAATGTAGCATTTTATTCTAATTTTTATTTATTTCTATAAGTTAATTGATTAGATGTTCATATTTACATGTGTATATAGGTAAATATACCTGTATTTTGCATATTTTATTATTATTTCGTATTTTATATTTTATTAGTGTATACACATAATTTATATATTTATAACTTATTTAAATACATATATGAATATTTTTATTTTATTTTTTCGAGTTTCTTTACGTCCTTAAATAATTAAGTGTATTTATTATATAGGTACTTTATAGATATAATTCATTTATATATCAAAGTACAATATTTATTTTTAATGTATTTCTATTGATTTTTATTCTCATTTTATTATTTGCATGTATTTTAAATATTATTTACAAATTTAAAAAAATATAAGAAATTTTTAAATTTAAAGGATAAATATAATGAATATTTTATACATGTATACTTCAAAATGAGGGCTCAAAATCCAACTTTTACATTTTAACTCCAAATTGAATGAAATCACCTTATTAAATAGCTATTTTTTTATGAATAAGGAGGGTGAGTTTGGCGAATTTTGATTCTATATGGAGAAGATATAGATAAGTGAAGTTCTCTTTGCGCCTTTTTATTTTGTATATCCCTGACACACTGTACATTATTCTTGAGTGAAATAAATTATGTATTTTTCTTTGTATTTTTATGTACAATGTCATGTTGAGGGTTTATTGATTTGAGGTATAAATAATGGAAAATAAAATAGATCCCAAACTGTAATTATTGGTCTATAAAATTAAGGTTTTTGAATTGTGTTTTCTGTATAATTGATCGTCTTATCTCCCCCTACTTTATTCGTTATTGACCAAGTCATCATGATGACTGGGTCTCAGGGTCTAGGGTCACTTAATGTCTTAGACACTTCCTTCTTTTTCGTTTCTTCTTTCATTCTTTTATTTTGGAATTAAATACAATATTTTGTTAGTATTTTATGCAGTATTTTATGTGAATTATTGGGAGTTATTTTGTACAAATTAATGATATATACATGCATTTAGCTAGAGATTTAAGGCTAAAATGAAAGAATAAAGGTGATGAAATGGAGATTCATCAAGAACCAATACCAGAAACCGACTCGAGTAGTTGGCTCTCATTGACTTCCCGTATTAATCCTATGACCGAAAGCGAAGACAAGACTACCAGCCGCGCATCCTCGAACGTCGTCGTGCAACCACCCGAACAACACCGAGCACAATCGGACTACGTGTCTCTCAGCCAAGACAACTGCTGGGGTCGCGGCTGTCTAATCATCTACTCGAGGACCCAAAGGTGCATGCCCATCCCTTGCGGTCACTATCTCCAACTACCCAAGGGCAACACGGAAACTCCGTCCGTGCACGAAATCTCAACACGGGAAAGGACAACTGTGGAGACACACAAAACAGGCAGGAATTGCATCCGCGGTAAAACATATATCTCAATCTTTATAGTCAGTACCGTATCACTTCATTACCTCAAGGATTTTCCGTGTAATGTAGATCACATGGGCTAATTGATCCGATAAGGTAAATAAATTGCTATGGTAACTAGTAAAAAAACCCACCGAGATTGATGTTGAATATTGACATGCTATTCGATGGGAGTATATAAATTAGACCGTATAAAATGACGACATCCCGATATTCAGTCACATACTATATGCTGCCCACCAAGCAATCGTGACGGTTTAAAAAAAGATAGAGATGCTCGTCACGATTGGCCCCTACTAGTATGGTAGCTCAAGCTCCATTAATTATATATTTTTGTGGTAATATTCGTTTTCCATGTATCTACATGCATCTTAGTTACAATATAGTTTTCACCTTAGTTGTATCTGTTGGTAAAAGGACTCAAAAGTTTGTGAAAATGAATTCACAGATTTCAGGTTCACTTCAAGATGATATAATATATGCTTGGTTCGAAATCTAGAACCAGGAGAAAAAGATTTAGGAGAGAAGTAACCAAGCCATAATATTACAACTAGCTCCTATCTACAAAGGTTGATTATTGCAGTTTATATGGTGTTAGATGCACAAAAGGTGCATCCAATAGAACATTCAGAAGTATGCATTTAACAGTCACTGCTAACGTGAACAGAAGTGAGGGTACTGAAATGCAGTATGTAAAACAGTAGCAATACGATTCTCAGTTAGGTGATTAGATACACCTTGTCAATCACTCACTCATTGAAGGAGTTTATAGCAGGCATATTGGTTGCACTACATGAAGTGTCATCAAGTTCACTTGTATACTTAGTAGTGGTAGTAGGATCAGACTGGCAGAATCAATTTATCAGACAACTATAATTCTGTCTATTGCCTGGGAAAATAATTGTTCTCATCTGTCAAACCCCTCTTCAGTAAAATCAAAGACATTCCATGTAAGAACATTAACTTCTTCCTTCCTCCAATATGATTTTTAAATACCTATGAGTCTATGACCAAACTGTGTATTTCTTAACACTAATAAATTTACTAATGCTACCAAAACCATGGCCTCAAATCTCATGATGGTACATTGTTTTATTCGGTTTGACACATATCAATATGATATAGTTATCGTTTTCCAGAAAATCACCCGATACATTGCAAGATATATGCAATATATCGGGAAATTTGCAACGTGATAATGTAATTTGCCCGCTGAAGGTAAACCAATTAAATTTTGCTTGAAAGGGACAAATTTCTCTGTTATAACATCATTATCACACCTGCTTAGTACTTTTTATCATGTATCTTCTTCCTCAGTTGGAAGACCTCCATGGGTACAAAATATTTCAAGGTTGTCTTTTCCAAAAAAAAAATCAAGTTTACTGATGATTGTTTGTGATAACCTTAGAACTTGTACAACCGCTTTCAATACCTTCGCATTCACTCTGTAGATCCATGTAAAACCCAACTCGAAGAGCACATTCATCTTTAATTTGGTTTAACCCCCAAGAACCCACAGATACAACAATATCGACACCGAGAAGTTTCATCTGTGAAATTCGATGTCCGGGTCAAGACCAATATCAACCTGATTGATCAGGTTTTGAATCCCAACGATTAGATTTTGATCGATCAATTTTGATCTCTAATCGATCATCTCTAATCAGCGGCTCCAGAAGCCCCGGACGTTGGTGGTGGAGGGATACCTGTCGTGTGGCTATGTTTTGCGAGGCCATGCAGGGAAAGCTGGAGTTCATGGATCCCCTGACGCACGAGCTGAAGCATCACCCGGGACAGATCGAGGCGACGGCCATCATGGAGTACCTCCTCGATGGCAGCAACTTCATGAAGACCACCAAAACCTGGAACGAGAGGGAGCCCCTGACAAAGCCCAAGTAGGACAGGTACGCCCTCCGCAAATGACAACCCCATAATCGACGTTGATTGTGACATCGTCCTCCATGGCGGTAACTTCTCGAGGATGCTCATCGATGTCTCCACGGACAACCTCTGCATCGTCCTTGCCGCCATCGACAAGCTCTTGTTCGCATAGTTCTTGGAGCTCCTCTGTAACTACTACAGCAATGAGCTTGCATCCAACTTGAGCGGTGGCAAGGATCCGAGCCTGGACTATGGCCTCAAGGGTGCGGAGATCGCCATCCTACTGCTCGAAGCTGTAGTACCCGGCGAACCCGGTCACCACGAACGTGCAGAGTGCAGAGAAGCACAACCAGGAAATGAACTCCCTGGGCCTCATCTCCTCGAGGAAGAGCGCGACATACATGGTAGCACTGTGCCAGGCGGTGGACTTGTGCCACATGGAGGGAGAACCTGAGGGAGGTAATGAAGCATGCGATGGTGCAGGCGACGAGGAAGATGCTCTACACCTCGGAGGAGGACGGGTCCCTCCTCGAGTCTCGCTTCTGCAAGAGGGAGCTCCTGTAGGTGGTGGAGTGACAACCGGTCTTCTACTACATCAATGACCCTTCCAACCCCTCCTACGCGCTGCTCCTCCAGCTTAGGGAGGTGCTCGTGGAGAAGTCCTTCTCCACAGCAACAAGGACAAGCTGGACGGGTACAACATCTTCAAGAGGATACTGGCATTCCAGGAGGACCTCAAGAGAGGCTGAAGGAGGAGGTGGGAGCCGCGAGGGAGAGGTTGGCCAATGGGGAGAGCTTCGTGGGAAGCAGGATGGGCTAAGTGTAGGATGAGTTAGGTAGAAGATGGTGAGGATCCGTGTTTTTGTGTTTGGAAAGACACTTAAATTGGGGGTGTGTTAGAAGTAAGTTTGTTGTGATATGATTGTATTAAGTTCGAAAAAGTGAGTAGTTATTTTAATGTAATTATTTTAAAGTTTAGAAAAGTGAGTAGAAGTAGAGTAGTTTATAATTTTTATATGATATGATGGTATAATATATTATTTTTTGATTGAATTGATGATGGAGAATTGATTGATTTATTTTTTTTTAAAAAAGATAAAAAGTGGAGCCCACGTAGGAAAGAGAGGGGGTGGGTTAAGGGGGGTAAACTCCCCACCATCCGAACGACCCCTTAGAGTTGGAAGGGTGTGAGACCTTGACACGCGTTAAAATACAAAATACGTATGGATATCGAACACCCATAAAGATCAGGTTTGATACGGTATACAATTTTCAATCATACTCTCACACATTTTTGTTCACTTCTTTTTAGATTTAAGACCAGATGTAATATTTAAATTTAACGAAGAGTAGTCTATTGTGTAGTACTCGTCGAGACCTTTCTAACGATGTTAACAACGTCAAAATCCAACATCGAACAAGGGAGATATAGTCATTTTATGATCGTGGGTCGGTGGATCTGAACTCAAACCGGATCCGAATCTGAACTCGTTTCGTCAAATCCAAGTATAAAAGCAAGTGCGTACATGGTCTAGTGGACCCAGGCTCATTCTCTAAGCTTGAGCTCACTGGATCTCTGTCGTAGCACTGTTACGCCACTGCCAGACCATCGCCGGAGTTGTCTATCGCGAAACCGCGAACATTCATGCATAGAGCTCGTTCTGGGGAGCTCGTTCTCGCGTTGTGAGGTACGGAACTCCCCTCCTTATTATCGTTTTCCATATTTTAGCACATAGGGTTCGGATTCTCATTAGTATGGTCAGATTCATGTTGTTTTATGCATGCGGGTCCTTGGGACGGGAAACGTGTTCCATATCATGCTTGTGTACCTTCATGGTTTATCTTATTTCTACTTCCTGAAGTTACTTCTTCCAATGTGGTTACCCTGATTCGCTAATCAACTTGATTCTTTGACCTGAAAGTCAACATCAAAGTGCTAAAATGCAAGATGCATGATATTTGAGGTCTTTTACATTCTAAGACAATTACAACATGCACAACCCAATAAAAGAAAATACCTTATTTTCTTCTCGAGCTTGAGATCCTTGCTTGAGCTTGAGATGAAGTTCCTTAGTTCTGAACTCCTTTTAGCTTATTATATTCTTCTTCACTTGAGCTCAAGCTCCTCTTCTTGAGCTTGTTCTTGGTTCAGTAGCTTTCCTACTCTTGACCTAGCTACAAGCTTTACACATAAATTTGTTATCATTAAAATATACATGCTCATGCATTAATAATCTCCCCACTCATGCATAAACTAACAATCTACTCTTTTTTCGATGATGACAAAATATTTTGAAGTATTTACAATAACAAAAGTGTGTGTGTGAGCAAACAATTTTTGTAACAATCATTTCTCCTCCTTTATAAAAAAGATCTAAACTATGCCAAAAGATGAATAAAAACCAAATATTGTATAAAGAGATAAAATTTCTTCTCCTTTTGAAGAGATTCTTTTTAATCTGAGCATCCCTTAGAGCTTCTTCTTAATCTTTGCTTAACGGCTCCCCCTAAACATAATAGTCGATGGTTCATCGCCAAATGCATGATATGCATGATCAACTTAAGGAAAAAGATAAGAAGTCACCTAGGGCCTTTGGCGATAGGATTCTCTAGTCTTTGTAACTTCTCCGTGGTGGTGGCGTCCATCCATGATAGTCGTTTAGTCTTGGCGGGGCCCATCTTGGATGCTAAATTGGCCTCTTCCATCTTCGTTTCCCTTGGCCTTTGGTAACTGAAATATTTTGATTTAGTATCCTTTCCTTTTCGAGTCCTTCATGGTTAGATATCATTGTACCCTTCTTTTTCTAAACTCATTTAATTTTTAGGAAAGATTTGGAGCTAGAAGCATGATTTTCTATCTTTTATGTTCCTTTTCATTAATATGCATAAAAGTAACTTTTTATTTAAGCTCAGCAATTTAGCTTTAAAAGAAAAAAATAACTTTAAAACTAATCAAATCTTTTTTAAGCGACTCATTTTATTTTTTTAAAATATCTAAGTAATTATGCAAAAGAGATTTATCTTCTACTAGCTTCTTGTTAACCTTTTCAAGTTTCATTTTTCTCTGAAAAGATCTTGGGAGATGGTACTGTAAAGCTCAGTATAAGAAAGTTTACTTACTTCAGTGTCTGATCCTAGATAGGATGAGTCGAATTCTACTAGTCCAACAAATCCTAAGTAGGCGATTTCCCTTTCTTCCTCACAACTGCTTGAGTCATCCCAAGATGCTTGCAACACTTTCTTCTTGGATTTCTTCTCGAACTTCTTTTCGCTGAAGTTCTTCTGCAACTGAGGTCAATCTTTCTTTACGTGCCCTAGTTCGTCGCATTATAAACACTTAATTTCTCCTTCCCCTCTTTCTTTTCTTCATGATAAACAACTTGAACTCCTTGGTCGTATATGTGATATCCTCATTGCTATTCTGACTTGGTTGATTCATTATTGGGTGCAAGAGCTAGATTCTTCTTTGGCTTTTCTTCTCCTTTCTCCATGTTCTCTATTTTTGTTTTATAAGCAAGAATGTTACCTATAAAATCTTTCTCCGAGGTGGTATTAAAATTTATGGATTCTTCGATATCAGTGACCTTATGTTCCTAGTCATCTGTTAGAAAGATGATAATCTTACAGAGAAGTTCTCTAGGTAGAAAGGTTCTTCCAAGATTCCTTATTTGATTCACTATGATAGTGAACCTGACATTCATATCTTTTATAGTTTCCCCTTTCTACATCTTGAAGGTTTCATACTCAAGCGTAAGCATTCTAAATTGAGATTCATTCACCTTAGCCGTGCCTTTGAGAGTTGTCTCGAGGCACATTCATATCTTGCAGGTTGTCTTCAAGTGAGAGGCTCGATCAAACTCAGCTTCAGATAGAAAACAATATATATATATATATATATCCTTGGAATTGAGCATCATTTGAGCCAACTAAGTGGTGGTGTAGCATATCTCCTTCTCCTTTATAATTTTGGATTCCTTCCTCGTCATATTCCAAATACAAAGTCGGATGATTGAAGGAAAAACACCATCTTTGTCTTCCAACTAGAATATTTTATCCCGTTGAAGAGAGGTGGACGACATATGGAGTTTCCCTCTGTTGAAATCTAAGAAGCAGAAGTGAAATCGGTAAATAAAATAATAAACATCAAGAACACGAAGATTTACATAGAACCCTACTCTCTAAGGAGCAGGATGAAGCCACGGGAGAAGCCCCTTATTCTATTAGAATTCTCAATGAGTACATGGGGTGAGGGGCTCCTTATAAAGCCCCTCAGACAGACCGGAGTCCCATCGCTCATCCATGTAGGACTAAACTTGAGTGGGTAATTGGATCTTGGTGAGATACAATTACCCACCTATTACATTCTCTAACACTCCCCCTCAAGCTGGAGCTGAGAAAGCTGCAACTTGCAACAAAAAAAGTATACATCACATCTTCACATGATACATTACAAGAAGAACACATGTCAGCTGCTGGTAGAAGACCTCGCACGAGGACAAATCTGCGGCTTTCATGTCACCGGAACGTATCTCTGTCATGCTTGTAGAGTCACTGCGATATTCATTCAGCAGAACTTATCTCAGTCATGCCTGGAGAAGTGTCGCAATAAAAGAAGTCCAGTGAGAGCAGTAGGGTCGTAAAAGAAGAACTATACATCCCGACGAAGAAGTCGATGCTAGTTGAAGATGGGTGATCTGTAGAAATCTGGAGTGGCGGTCTGTCAGTCGTGGATGGACAGCAAAAGTCCTGAAGAATATGTCATTTCTTATTCCCCCATTCTCCCATACTTGATAGAATAAAGACAATGGTACATTAAGTTGGGAGAAACCAAAATAAGCCATCACAAAATTTTTTAGCTTTTCTTTATCATTTTTCTTGGCTATTTCATTCATCATCATTTTTTTAGCCGTCAACAATAATTTTTTTAAATAAGCCATTCACACATTTACGACTTTTCCTCTTTCTTTCTTTTTTTTTGCAAAATTTTTCTTCATATTCTTTTTTTAAACTTGTGTACGACTTTTCTCTTTTTCTGTACGTATCTTTTTCTTTTTTTCTTTCTTTTTTAAACAATGCCCAATTGGACTTCTCCCTCTCTCTCATTTTTTTTAAAAAGGACGACCCATTTGTGCCTTACAGTAACAATAGTTTTTTTAAAAAAATAAAGCACAGTCTGTTTGGGCTAATCTGCAGCAGCCTTTTCCTTTTATAATAAAAGGGCCATCACGCCTTTATTTTATTCACAGCCATTAGGGTTAACAACTAGGAAAGCATCTAATTCCACCACCGCTGCACGCGATGTGGATCTGCCTGGATATTGATGTTCGATTGCCGCCAGGAGTGGCCAGAAGCAGAGAGCTTGGTGCAGCTTGGGGAGAGGTTGGCGAGATCAGGCTTGCCACGTGGAGCCCTTGCGCCGACTGCGTGAGGGAACTGGAGAAGGATCGTCCACACAGGGAGGAGGTGCTGATGAATCTCCATTTCATCACCTTTATTCTATCATTTTGGCCTCAAAAACCCCAGCAAATGCATGAAAATAACATCAATTTGTACATAATAGCATTCATCATTCATGGTATTAATTACACATTAAATAATGTGTTTAATGCCAAAATTATAGAATAAAGAGAAGAAAAGAAAAAGGAATAAAATATTAAAGATATTTTATGACCCAAACCCCGAGACCAAGGCCAGAATGGAATTGGTCGACAAGGAATAAAGTAGGGGGAGATAAGGGCCAGTGTAAAATAATTACCTCATTTATTCATGCATTTATTTATGCAATTTTGACAGCTATTTTGTACATAATTATTCATTCATCAAATAAAGAAACTTTGTTCATGAAAGTTGTAGATAATAATGTAAATAAAAATACAAAATTGAGCTTGTATAAAAATAATGTCAGTGTACATTTTATACACAGAATAAAAAGCCAAAATCTCAACTTCACAGACCCATATCTTGCAAATAAAAACTCCAAATCACCCAAACTCACCTTTAATTGTATATAGCTCTCCAAGAACTATTTAATAAAATTAGTTCCATAATTTTTGGAGTCCATATGCAAAAGTTAGGTTTTTGGCCCCCATTGGGCAGCCTGCCTGATTAAAATATTCAATATATTCCTTGTCTATTATTTTTGTCAAATTATATTTTTAGAATTTTGTAAATAATGTATATAATGCATGTGTATACTAAAATTAGACTAAAACTAAAAAGGATTAATAAAATAAAATAAGCCCATGCAAGCTAGTTGGCAAAATACCTATGACCAAGAATGCATATAAATAAAAGGGGAAAACACTCTTTAATTTTTCTCTTCTTTTATATTTTTATAATAATGTAAATAATACATATAACCTATTAAAAATGCAAACCCAAAATAAAAATCAAGAAAATACATTAAATAAATTAAGAACACAAGATACATAGGTAAAATACCAAGAAGAATACCT
Organism: Ottelia alismoides; assembly: GCA_037367405.1. NCBI lineage: Eukaryota > Viridiplantae > Streptophyta > Magnoliopsida > Alismatales > Hydrocharitaceae > Ottelia > Ottelia alismoides. Next base: position 233,670 of record JAZKJV010006318.1, on the reverse strand, counting down.
ACACATACATATACCTATTTATTTAAAAATAGAAATAAACTCATAAAAATTAAATAAAAATAACTTTATACTCACAAAAATAAATTATAAATTTATAAAATAAGCCAATAAAATAAGAAAATAAAATAAACAAATAAAACAATTAAAAGATACAAAATACATGTAAATACATACATATACACATTATTAAAATAAAACTATAATAAAACACTTCGAAAAATTCAATAAAAATCACAAATAAATACTACATGAAAAAAATACACATTTTTTATTTTATAAGAAAAAAATAATAAAATCATTTACTAGGTTAAATAAATCAATTTCGAGTAGGGTTTCTTATTTTGTTTTCTTGCGGCCGACGTGGACCAATGGGGCGCCAGCCCTTGTTGACCGCCTGGTCAACTGTCCCATCCAAGCCCTGGCGTCTCTGAACTGTCAACTCCCCGGATTTCATCCCTTTTTTACAACCATCCCGTCCATCGATCGAGCTCGCTTCCTTCACAAGAGTTGATCTCTGATCATCCATGATACCCGCCAATAACTTGGATCGACCCGATACTCATTGGATTATGCAATAATCTCCGGTCAATAAGGCACCATGCCAATGTCTATAAATAAGAAACTCCACCCCCTTCCTCAAATTTGGCCAATTTTAATCCAACCAAAAGCCTTGATCTCGTTCCTGGAACGTTCCTCGTGACAGGGGGAGTGCTCCAGCGCCTCGAATCGGCCGGAGGAAGGGCAATTTTGACGCGGCGGAGCTCCGACATCCGTCCTGCTCCCTGGTGGCCCCCAGGTATAAGAGCTGTCCTTTTTATGCATTCTAGTTAGGTTTTAATGTTAGATTCTGATTCCCGTAGTTAGTTTAGTCCTTAGTTGATCAGCTTAGCGTAAAATCAAAAATTCGAAGTTCGCCGGAGCTCCGCTCCGGCGACTTCTTCACTGTGAACCCGACCGTGTCCGACCGCCTCGTTCACCCCATCCCGTTCCTTATCATATTCTCCATCGACCCATCGCCTTTGACCAACCGAGGACCTCTGGTCTTCGTGAATCGGGGCTCCACCTCTGCCGTACGCCGGAGCCCCTCCGCCTCGCTCCATCTCGCTGCAAAGCTTCAAAACCCGGGGTCGAGGAAGTAGCCCTCGCTCCCCCGGTTCTTCCTATGCTGGTCCAGAGAAGAGAGGAGCCCATCTGGGCTCGATCAAACCCAGGAAGAGGTTCCTGGAGGTCCCGTTCTTCACCGACCTCATACGACTGCCTCGGACCTCCAGGAGCCATGAGAAGACCATCAGACGATGCAGAAGCCTTCCAGTTACGTCCAGAGCACTTCAGATGCGAGGGAGGTGCCCGGAGGAGCCCAAGCTTCTCGATCGAAGCTCGCTGGGGGCGAGCTTCTTCCCTGTTCTTCCAGACGCCTCCAGTGCCGTCGGATCAGGAGGCGAGGCCCAGATTGAAAGACAGTCGTCCGATGAAGATACCCACTGACCGTCCGATCTGCGAGGAGCACCTAATCCGAGCCCTTCATCGGTGAACCGGTATCCACCGTCAGATGAGCGACGTGTGGATAAGTGGCGCCTCCAACGCCGTAGGATGAAGCGCCTTAGGGGGTAAATTTCAAACATCTCCCCCCGCTTTTTGTATTTATAGTTTAATGCTAAAAATAAAAAGTTACGTTGTAAATAAATTGTCTAATTTGCATTACACCGCCCTGGAGTTTATGTATTTGCAGTTTAGTCCCTCCGCGCCTCACGTGCAATACCCATGTGAGGCGCGTGATTTTTGCATTTAAACCCCGTCGGGTTTTATTAATTGTACAATGGCCCTGAAAATAAAAATAAATGTTTATTTCTATTGTAATTTTTGCATGGATGCCCCTGATAAATATTTTAATTGCAAAAATACCCCTGCCAGGCCATATATAGTTGAATGCTTTGTCCATTTATTTTGTGCCTCTTTTTAATTTGAAAAATCTTGCAAAAATGGATATAAGCTTCTGTTAACATGCTCTCACACGCCATATTTTTGGATGTTAATTTTTTTGTATTTTTGTATTTATTAAAAATAAAAAACATGTCTTTTAATTACTGTCTAACTTATAAAATTCCAAAAAAATATTAAAAGACCTCGAAAAATTCCAAAAAAATTCTCTAGTATGTATTTTGACTTATTTTAGTGTCAGTCCAAAAATCCCTAAAAATCTCAAAAGAAAAACTTCAAAAACTCAAAAATACCCAAAAACTTCAAAAAAAATATATAAAATCAAAGAAAACTCAGAAAAATGCAAACTCAGTTCCTGTTTCTTCTATATTTTATTCTCTTTATTTGAAAATTAGTGTGGGAAAATTTTGAGGCTGTTTGCTATTTTTAATTCCTATTTTTCTTACAGCCAGACCCTATTTCCCTGTTTTCTCTTGTTTTGCTATTTAAAAATACTAAAAATGTTTTGAAAAATGCCCAAAAATCACAAAAATAGTAGAAAATCTTGAAAAGACCAAAAAGGATTTATTTCTGAATTTTTTACCATTTTGTATATTTTTTATAAATATTATAACTCCCCTTTATATATATTACCCTATAAAAAAAAAGAAAATGATAAAAAATGCATATCTATATACATATATATATATATATTTATATATCTATTAATATATGACATTCTAAAAGTAAAATATATAAAAAAATATTATTATTTATATATACCTAATGTATGTATTATATGCTATGTTCTCACCCTCTATGAGTACATATACATCTATATATTTATATTCTATAAATTATATATATATTACCTAATTATATTAATAAGATAAAAATTAAAAAAATAAATATAAAAAAGATAAAAACCCACAAAAATATGCTTCACACATGGATGACTCTATGGTTCATGCACACTTTAGGCTATTGCATTTTGTAATGCTCTCTGTGGTTCGACCTCTACATGCTTAGTCACTGTACATTTTGTGGTAGAGTAATAAATATTAATTCACACTTTTGACTCAATTGATTTATTCTTTTATTGTGGGTTAATTGCTGATTAACACGGGTATTCTGCGAGCGGTCGCCTCATCGACAACATATTTATATCCTTCATGGTGACCCCCGTATGAATCTACCTGGTTATCAGGTGCGTGTGGAGGGGAACTGCGTCACTGAAGATGCAACCTTATAGATAGAGGAAGGCGAAGGGGATCGTTGCCTACAGAAGAGATGGAGATGGGGCGTAAGCCCTGCGCTGCCTGGAGCGGATAGGGATTCTAACCTCAGTGGAAGTGGCTCCGTCACCAGGAGGCTAGGAGAGCGACACCATTGCCGCCTCTGAGAGTCTCGTGAAGAAGCCGCCTCCCAGGATGTTGCGGCTGCCAGGAGGTAGGGCGAAACGAGGGGTGAAGCATGGAGAAGGGCCCTGCCTACACTTGATGGTGATGGAGAAGGGCGCTGCTTTGGCTTGATGGTGATGGAGAAGCATCGCCTGCGCTGATGCCGCTCAATGAGGCTGGAAGATGTTGGAGCGCCTGGAAGTGCATAAGGAGCTACTGCCTTTGAATGAAGGTTTCAAAAGAAAATCCGAATATGAATTTTCCACAATAAATCCATGAGAACCGAGCCATCTGATACCATGTTGAAATCTAAGAAGCGGAAGTGAAATCGACAGACAAAATAATAAACATCAAGAACATGAAGATTTACGTGGAACCCTACTCCTTAAGGAGTAGGATGAAACCCTGGGAGAAACCCTCAAAGGGACTGGATATTCTATTAGAATTCTCAATGAGTACAGGGGGTGAGGAGCTCCTTATATAGCCCCTCAGACAGACTAGAGTCCCACCGCTCATCCATGTGGGACTAAACTTGAGTGGGGTAAATGGATCTTCGTGAGATCCAATTACCCACCTATTACATTCTCCAACACCTCCAATCGTTATTCTGAATTGCTGGCCATGTGTGCGTATGAACACTACTTATTGAAGAGATATTTTTATGTTATTGTAGTGTTTCTGCATTTTCTATTTCTTTCACCTACATTATGTGATTTACCCTTTGGGTCTCTTACCTATATAAGAGAGCCCTAGGTTCCCCTTAAATAGACAGATTAATCATTTCTTCCAGCATGGTATCAGAGCAGCGGTCCTAGACCAGAGCTCTTGTACCCAAAAACCCTATCCTACCCCAGCTTATCATTGTGTCTCCTCTGCCCATGGCCATCTTTTGTTGTCGCCCTCAGTGGTACCCTTTGCCACCGCTAGTGGCTGGTGTCGCCCCATGCGACATTTCCCACATTACTGAAGACGCTTCCATCACATGTTGCCGCCATCTGGGTCGCACCCCGCTCACTCGGGATACCGCTTGCCTCTATCTGTGACCTGTTTGACCTCTCATAAGGCTCTGAGAACGTTATCATGTGATCATGTCAGTTTGATTTTGGCATTTCTTGAGTGATTTCAGATCCGTATATCACCCGTTTGTATGAGGCACATTATAAAAATAATGAGAATGGTTGCATCCTGAGTCTACACATGCAACCACTTCTCTACATTTTTGTGTAGACAAACTCCTCTGGTTTACATATCTCAGTTTTTGGATCCGACTATATGTCAGAAAGCAAGGTTGATATCCTTGCCACAAGCACTTTTCGAGGTCCAACACCAATAGTGAAGATGGATGGGATGAATTATGAACTACGTGCCATATAACTTATGAGCCTTATGCAGTCTACAGGTAAGAAACATATTCTTACCAATGAGAAGCCAACTATTAAGACTGGGGTGAACGCCTCATGGGAGATCGATGATGCTTATGCACACGTGTGGTTGTCTGACACACGGATAGTAGAAATCGTCAATGATGTTCTGCACCAACCCACTACTGAGGCAATGTGGGGACATTCTTGCTGCTACGTATTCCCATGTGAGAAATGAGACAAAGATTCTGTAGTTACAACATGACATATTCACAGTCAGGTAGAGTGGTCGTCCCCTACATTCTTTGTATATGTCTCTTCATGTCATGTTCGAGAAGCTTCACAACTTCATGCCTCTCACAACCACTACTGAGCAGTAGAAGGTGTACATGAACACGACCATCACGGATACTTGCATATGCCACCATCCCTCCCATGGAAGAGGCATATCACATGCTTAGTAGGATCATCGTTCCATTATATGTCTCCACCCAAACACCCTCTACAATGGCCGCATCTCATGGTAAGAGAGGATCTTCTCAGTTCCACGGTTTGGTCCTCGTGGTAGGGGAGGTCGCATTCGCCGAGCATGCACTTATTTCCACCGTCCTAGTCACTCGAAGGATACATGCTACTCCAAGCATGGCTTTCCAACTTCTTCTCATGCAGCTGAACAAGCTGAGTTTCTTGCAGCTTACACGTGAAACCAGAGATTTGAGGACTTCGTTGCCCACCTAAGGGAGATTATGCCTCCTTCTGTTCTCATGCATCTTCGAGTGTTCAGAGAAGCCATTCAGATGTTGTAGCCTCTGTGTTTCCTAGTACTTTAGGTAGTACCTATGCTCTTACAAATTGTCATAGGACTGACATGACATAGTGGATTATGGACTCTAGTATGTCCATCATATGTCTGAAGACATAAGACAGTTTGCAGTATACAGACATTTACCCCCAGGTAGATCAATTATCATAGCTGATGGGATTCACTCTCCAATTACATGATATGTTGAGATCAGTCTGACACCATCTACGCATCTATAGAATGCGCTTCATGCCCCTGATTTTTCAATGAACTTATTGTTTATTATTACCCCTCATACCATTTCTACTGACGACCCTCGAGATTTGTCTTCGCAGCCGACTATTGCATCGTCTGAGCAGGTGCCTTTGCAGGAGGCTGGTATACAAATCGAGGAGATCACTAATGACCTGGATGTGTAGTTAGGAAATAGAGGCGTATGTGTGCATCATATCCTCTTGCTTCCCATGTTTCTTTTGACCACTTGACTACAGATTCAGGAAATTTGCAGTTGGACTTTTAGACGTGAAAATTCCACAAACTTACCAGGAGGCTTTGTGAGATAGTCGTGGCATCTTGCCATGGAAGAAGACATGTCTGTATTGCAGTCGTGTGACACCTGGAGTTTATTTCTAGCTCCTTTAGGAGCCTCTATCGCCAGCTGGAAGTGGGTGTCCATTGTGAAACACTGTGCAAATGGTAGTGTTGATCGCTACAAGGCCAGATTGGTTGCATGTGGGTTCACCCAGATGTATGGGGTGGACTCCACTTTTCAGGTTCTTCTTACTGTTGTTGTGGTACGTGATTGAACTTTGTTGCAGCTTGATGTTAAGAATGCATTCCTATATGGTGATCTCCAGGAGGAAGTCTACATGCAGCAACTACCTAGGTTTAATGTTGGGGGGGTGCCAACATGTTTGTAGACTTCACAAGGACATCTGTGGTCTCAAGCAGAGTCCACGAGCATGGTTCCAGAAGCTCTCGGACTTGATTGAGCAACATGGATTCATGAGGTCGAGTTCGGATTATTCTTTGTTTTTTCAGAGGACCCACATAGGTACATTTGTTATTATGGTTTATGTTTATGATATCATCATTGGAGAAGATGATGTATAGGGGATTAGCAAGGCAAAAGGGTTTCATGGTCAACAGTTTGTCACAAAGGACCTTGGCATCCTAAGGTACTTTCTAGTATTAGAGAACCAACATGATATTGTAACGACCCAAAGAAAGTACGTTGCAGATCTTCTAGTTGAGACATGCATCATTGGGTGCAGATCTGCTACTACTCCTATGGATCCAAGTATGAGGCTATATAATGATGATACAGAAGAAGTGGACAAGAGAAGATACACAGAACTTGTGGGGAAGCTACTTTACGTTACCATCACCAGGCTAGACATTTCATTAGTTGTTAGTCGGACCAGTCAATTCATAGAGCAACCAAGACATGTGCATATGGATGTAGTCCATATGATTCCGAGGTACTTGAAGTCATTTCCAGGTGCAGGATTATTGTTCATAAAACAACCATCTCTTACTGTTACATCTTGAGCAGATACAAACTACATAGGATGACCTAAGGACAGGAAATATACTTCAGGCTTCGGTGTATTCGTTGGTGGATCTCTAGTGTACTGGAAGAGCAAGAAGTAGACGATTGTTGCCAGATCTAATGGTGAATTAAAATACAGAGCTATGGCACAAGGGCACACATAGATGACGTGGGTTAGGTCTGTTCTAATTGACCTAGGCATTAATGTACCACTTCCTATGCAATTATAGTTTGACAACTAGGCAGCCTTATTCATTGCTAATAATCCTACTTTTCACGAGATAACGAAACACACTGAAGTGTATTGTCACTATACACATAACATGATCCAAAAAGGCTTCATTTCCACTTCCCATGTAAGTTTAGGGGAGCAGACTGCAGACATCCTCACCAAGGCATTAACTAGAGGATCCTTTCAGAAGTGTTCATCCAAGTTGAGCATGATCGACATCTATGCTCCATCTTAATAGGGAGTGTAGAGACATTTTTATGTTACCGTTCTATTTCTGTATTTTCTATTTATTTCATCTACATTATATAATTTACCCTTTAGGTCTTTCCCCTAAATAAGAGAGCGCTAGGGTTCCCTTGAATAGACATATTAATCATTCCAACAATTCTTTTGTGCGAATGGTGCTTTAATACGAAATGTTGATTTTTCGGAGGACGATGGGTACAGGTGGATCGAACTATATGTACTAGATCGCTAGAAATAATAAAGTCAAACAACCACAGTGCTACGTAACACTTTTAATAAAAAGATAAGCAATCAATCTACAAGTGCACACCTCCGAGGTAAAAACCACAACTAAAGTCTCCCTACTTGGGCTTTCAACCTGACCTAGACGGATCTTCCACTAACCCGAGTTGCTTACGCATGCAACCCAACCATATTATAACAAGTTGTTCCGGACAACTTACAATCGTAGTACAGTTAATTAACAAATCTAATAACCTCAATATCAAAGTAATATATGGCATGAATAATATAATGTAAAATTAAAATGAACTTACAGAGCGAGAAACATGCTCGTAAGAATTGATTCTAGAACACCTAATATGTAGCCATGAAGAATTGCAGAAAATAGTTTTTCGATCTTTCACTCAGAGTATAGAGTGAAAAGAAGAGAGAAGAGAGCTTGTTTCTCTTGTTGTGCGTTTTAGAATTATGCATGCAATCCTATGTATAGGGTTATAGTCCCCATATCGGTTGAATTTGAAAAAGTAACCGTTGTAAACAAATCACAAATGAAATTGCCTTCAAAAATATTCTTGGAATGGAATATAATCGATCATGATACAAAGGATAATGGATCAAAATGAAATGATTAATCATGATGATTTAGATGATCGATTAGAATCATAAGATGATCGATCATAGTATAGCCACTGGAATTCAAAACTTGATCGATTAGGAAACAAGGTCTATCTATCAAGTGTGATCGATCATGCCAGAATGGTTGATCGATCAGCTTGACTCTTTGACCTGAAAGTCAAAGTCAAAGGACTGCAATGCAAGATGCATGGTACTTGAGGTCTTACATTCTAAGACAATTACAACATGCTTGACTCAATAAAAAAAGACTTCATCTTATTCTTGAGCTCGAGACCTTTCCTTGAGCTTGATATGAAATTCCTTAGTTTTGAACTCCTTTGAACTTCTTATCTTCTTATTCACTTAAACTTCAACTCCTTAGCTTGAGCTTGTTATTGGTCCAGTAGCCTTCCTGCTTTTAACCTCGCTTCAAGCTTTACACACATGTTTTGTTATCGTCAAAATATGTATGCTCATGCACTAACAATCTCCTCTCTCATGCATGAACTAACAAAGTCAACATCTATGTTTATGATTTTTTTTGAAATTATTCAATAAGTCGGATTGGTTGCATATAGACATGCACTTCTTCCACCCTTTTTTGCAATACATAATGTCTTTAATGTATTAAATCTAACCAAGCATATTAGGAACCCAAGTATGTTATCATCTATGATGATCTACAGGTCAAGCCAAACTTGACATACACTAAAACTCTAGTACAAATATAATACGATGATATAAAGAAGTTGGGTAATAAAGAGAAACATTTGGTCAATGTGTTGTGGTGTAGCTAGGATTTTAAAGAGGTTACATGGGATCCCAATGCTAATATGAGCAAGAAATATCCATATCTATTTCAGCGATAATATCATGTATCATATTGTATATGATTTTGTTAAGAATGTAATGACTTTCATTCTCTTTAAGTTTTTATGACTTTAATCCTCTTTAATATTTTTATACATTTTTCTCAAGAATGAGAATTCCTTTAAAGTTTTTATATTTGTAATCTAACATTTAGTTTATCTGGATATTTCATGACTTGTTGTCATTAGATCTGGATTGATGAGACAGATCTGACAAAAATCATTTCAAGTCAATAAGAGATGTTACAAATTGTCATGACTTTTCGAAATACAGATATTAACCATCTATTAAAACTAACATTTACCCTTAACCTCAATCATTAGAAATAATTAATCATGGTTACGACGATTAAGGATGAGTAAGGTTAATATAAATGTATAGGAAACTTATTCATTAGTTAGAAGATGTTAATCGTAATTAAAGATAAGTAACTTTGATTTGTAGTAACTAATCATGATTATTTTTAATTAAGCATCATTAGCAAAACCATGGGCTTTGGCTAAAACACAGATGGCATATCATTATAGTCTGTAGCAAAGCGAATTAGTGATTTGCCTACCCCAAATGACTGTGCTATGACTGCGCTATGTATTCTCCGCCCGTTTTTACATACTCCAACCCCAAGGTTGAGAGAGTGAGGCAGGCAAGAAGCACAAGCAAAGTACTACTAACAAGAATAAGGAGCAATATGTGAGCCACTAATAGTAGGCAAGGGGAAGGAGGTATGTAAATTATACTCGCATCTTTTCAACTTTCTTTCTTTTGTATATTATTATTAGTATATGAGGAAGAAGCTGAGTATAGCCCCTTTGAGTGATGGTGGTGAATCGATGAATCTATTATCTTTCATATGATTCACCCAATCATGATATACCACATACCGGTTCTTCATTATATTCTTATAGTAGTGTTAATGTGCAATCAGACACTTGAGTAACATCCTATGGATTAAGGAAGCTATGCGATTAGTGAATATGTGATTCTTCACATGTTTCACTGACCCATGATCCATGGCATGTTGGTTTTTTTATCATATACTCTTTTTGATTCGGGTAGTTACTGATATATCCTTTTTGATTTGGGTGGTAATCGATATATCCTTTCAAATATCTTTTTTATACGAGGGAAATTCTGCTAAAATTTTCTTAAAAGTATTGATTAAAAAAGTGATCAAGTTTTATTTACGTAAAGTATGATATATGTTGATTTTATTTTAATAGAATCAAAATATTGATGGAGTTATATTGAATTCATTGGTAAGCATGTTCTGCAAAAATCAAATTGCACAGCTTAACAAAAAGTACTTATTACACATAGGAACATCTGAATAAATCTAAACCCCAATTCAAATAATCACATTAATAGGAATAATGAAGTGTGCCCAAGAGGCAAGGCAACCAATTTTTGGTCATGTTATTCAAATATTCGAATCCTTCTGCTCAGCTTCATTCTGATAGAACTGTACATTGTATCTAATAGTATTTTCTTGTATCCAACACAAAAATCAAAGGAAAACTTAAAGAGGTCGAATTTTATTTCTGAACATCTATAATTCTACTCAAAATTGCACCCTTCCTTTCATTTGGTTTATGACAAACATAATTAAGTGGCAAAGAAGGATTAAGTGTTACCCCTTGAAAAGAAGATAAATCCTCCTTAGTGGCATAAACCAAATAGTTCTAACAAAAATATATTAGTAATACTTAACCTGAATGGTTCTAACAAAGACTTAAACTCAACCATAAATTAGCTCAATGAACTTATTAGATTTAGCCAGAGTTGTGGAAATTCATCCTAACTAGTACTCTTTTTTGTGTAAGGTGCTATTAGAGTACAAACTACAAATTACAAATTTTCTAAGCAAAGATGATTTTCTTATGTCAAACTACAAATTTTCTATTTATCAAGCCACCAAATCAGTTGAAAAAAACTCATCAAGGAAAACCAATAATATAATTAACAGTCACAGTTAAAACATTATCGAGAACAAAAATAGAAACCCACAAAAATGCGACATAAATTTCTCTGGGCAAGAAACCCAACCATAAGAGTGGTGGTTAATCACTACCCAGAACAAAACAACAAAAGTAACAAATGTGGCAACTTTGATCAAATAGATGAATGGTAATGGTACTTCTACTCTTGACACCAAATCTTTATCTCTCTTATCGTACTTAGAAGCATTTCCTGTGCACAATGGAAGGACCGGATTCGTCGTACTCGGACTTCGAAATCCACATCTGCAATCACAACCAGGTAGGTAAAACTGGACGTCAGAAACAATTTACACTAACCAGAAAAATATACTTCTGCAGGGATTGAAAGTATAGAAGTTGATCCACCTGTTGGAAAGTGCTGAGAGATGCCAAGATGGAGCCTCCAATCCAGACACTGTACTTCCTCTCCGGTGGTGCGACGACCTTTATCTTCATGCTGCTAGGAGCCAAAGCTGTGATTTCCTTGCTCATCCTATCAGCAATACCCGGGAACATAGTAGTTCCACCACTGAGAACAATGTTTCCATACAGATCCTTCCTAATGTCCACATCACACTTCATGATGGAGTTGTATGTCGTCTCGTGGATGCCCGCAGCTTCCATTCCGATCATTGCAGGCTGGAACAGGACTTCTGGACAACGGAAGCGCTCAGCGCCGATTGTAATTACCTGTCCATCAGGCAACTCGTAGCTCTTCTCTATGGCAGAGCTGGTCTTGGCAGCCTCCAGCTCCTGCTCATAGTCGAGAGCAATGTATGCCAGCTTCTCTTTGATATCTCTCACAATTTCCCGCTCAGCAGTGGTAGTGAAAGAATAACCACGTTCAGTCAGAATCTTCATCAGCGCATCAGTGAGATCACGGCCTGCCAAGTCGATCCGAAGGATTGCATGTGGAAGTGCATATCCTTCATAGATGGGAACTGTGTGGCTGACACCATCCCCCGAGTCGAGAACAATTCCTGCAATAAACATCCAGTGAGAAAGAAGAGGTTAAGTGTACAGAGACTGCAAACAAGGGTAAAACAGATCTTAACTATAACTATTTGTTTAAGATTGATATAAAATGCTATAACAGTTAGAACATCAATAACGATGTATCGTAACCACAGAAGCTAATTTTCTATTAAAAATCTCACTGTACAGTGTTCGCTCCATAATACACTAGGGGTATCTATCGAGCGTGTTGAGTCGAGTTGGCCTTCATTCAAGCACGAAGTTGACGGTGGTTTTTTTGATTGAGCTTGTTCGAGCTTAAAAGAGTTAGCTCAACTTTGGACTCAGCGAGCTTGAGTTGACTTGCAAGCTTGTTAACGAGTCAACTCGAATACGTTTTTTTTAAACAAACAAGCATGCAACTATGTTAATGAGATAATGGATAAAGATATATATTAATTCGTTATTTTAACATATACCTTTTTTTAAAGTTTTCATTACAAAATTCATGTTAGTAATTTGGAAAATTAATATCGATGCTTACAAAGTTAGTATTTGGTATGACATTCCACACAGAAGTATTTAGAGTTTCAATTCTTTCTTTAATCTTTGAAAAAGAGTGTAAAATATATGTTTTTTTTGCTAAAAGTGCAGAACAATAAATGATACAGTTGATAAACAATTAAAAATGTTTAGTATATAATATGATATGCACGTTATTATCTTGTCAAGCCATCAAGACAAGGCTATGGAGCTCAAAATCCGACTCAAACTAGACTCACTTAGCTCATCAGGTGGAACTTATGAGTTGGTTAATGAGTTAAGCAGCTGAATCATCAAGCTCGAGCTTTCTTGATACTCCTACTTTACATCCCGGTTTTTCATGTGCATTAGGAGGAAAAAGGTTGCCTTGGGAAGGGAGTTTCTTTCTTTGAGAATGCAAGTAAAATAAATTTTCCAATAATTTGGACTAATAATCCTTGCAACAATCTGGAGATTCAGTCTGTGATTACAAAATTGTGGTAGAGGGGCATTTACTAGGCTCACAGAAGCATCCCGTTAACAGGAACTCCTGATCTTGACGAGTCTTCCATAGATATGAGACTGAAAGGTCTTACAAGAGATCATTTACTTTGTTATACTTCAATCTTGCAAAAAGGAAATTTTTGAGTGCCCTTCTGAAATACCTCTGTTTGGATGAGGGATAAAGGAAAACAAGGAATAATTGATAGTAATGTTTAGCCCTTCTTTTTCTTTGGTTGGTTTCCCGAAGACAAATACATGATAAACAATATAAGCATGATGTGATTACTTATCACGGATAACTTCTCCTAGGATAAAATCTCCTTACCGAGAGAAAGGGACGGCATCTCATATCAAGTAGATCCTCAAGATAACATCCCCCACACCCTTTCAGTCACCATAATCTGGTGAACGGTCCCAATTTGGAAATTAAAAAAAACTCATTTGGTGTCACAGTTACTTTATTTGAGCAAGTTGCAATAGTTTAATCATATTTGCATGATGCATATGGAAGTCATAAGAACTTCGGAGTTTAGTCATATGCCGCATGGAGAACCTGCAAGCTATTTACCCAGAAGATACTATTTTACAATGGCATGACTATCATACTAATATGGCATGAATTTTTATACAAAAATGTATACTTCATTAGATTTCCACAACTGGATAATTATTAGATGGATGTGTCAAAGCATGGAAAGTGTTAGCTTACTTACCAGTTGTACGACCACTGGCATAAAGAGAGAGAACAGCCTGGATGGCAACATACATAGCTGGTGTGTTGAATGTCTCAAACATGATCTGGGTCATCTTTTCCCTGTTAGCCTTGGGGTTGAGCGGAGCCTCGGTGAGGAGAATCGGATGCTCTTCAGGGGCAACACGCAGCTCATTGTAGAACGTATGATGCCATATCTTTTCCATATCATCCCAGTTGCTGACAATACCATGCTCAATTGGGTATTTCAGAGTCAAGATACCACGCTTGGATTGAGCCTCGTCACCCACATACGCATCCTTCTGTCCCATACCGACCATGACACCGGTATGACGGGGACGGCCTACGATGCTGGGGAAGACCGCTCTGGGAGCATCATCTCCGGCAAATCCAGCCTGAAAATGGACAGATCACCCATACAGATTGCGAAATCAGATGAGCAGTGGTCTCAGAAAACATGAATTTTATTCTGCAAACAACATGGCCAGCTAAGAAGTGCATAATTCTCAGCTAAACAATATTTCTAGAGAGAAAAGTTTCCATTTTGCTTCTCCCGAGGACCGTTTTCATTTGGTGGTATGTTTTCTATATTGAAATATTCAAGAAATAAGCAATTCAACTGACGGATCGGTGGCAATGATGATTCTTCTTTATCCACAAGAAAAGAACTGTTGCAGTTCATTTAGAATGGCTACAAGAATCACGTCAGGGTTGAGCTCTGTCGTTGCGTCTTATGGAAACACGGAACTAAAGAATGGTGGTGATTATCATTACACATTCGTTGATGGGTTTCTGTTGTGGAGTTTGATTAGTAGAACTCCGTCTTTCGAGTGTCTTCGTGTTTGTGCATATATCCTTGTGTCATTGCCAATCTTCTTTTACGATCTGTCGTGTAAACTCCAACTACAAAAGGAGAGAAGGGTAAAAAAACAAGAGTACATACCTTAACCATTCCCGTTCCATTGTCGCAGACGAGAGGCTGGACATCTTCCCCATCCGCCATCTTTCTTCTCTTTCTATCGAACTGCACGATTTTCACCAAAAGAGATCGATATCGCGTTAACACCAGACCATATCATTCAAATTCGACCCCAATCGAGCTCTAGGAACCACAATAGGATCATGGAAACAACACGACAGGAAACCAAATACATAACATTTCACTAGGGATCGGATCCAACGAAAAAAAGAGACCACAGATCGGAAGATTGGATCTAATGTTTCACGACAGCTGGATGGACTGATGGAATGCGGAATCAGCGAATCGCAGAATAGGAAAGCGGGAGAAAAAGATGGATATCGATTACCTCGAGAGATCTAGAGGTTCGGATGGGGAACTCGACCTCTCTCTGATGCGAAAGGGAACCCAAGCAGAGGAAGCAGATAGAGAGAGAAAGGGAAAGAGCAGAGGGGTGAGCGCCCGCTAAAGGCGTTTTAAAAACGGGGAAGAGGGGATCGGAGGGTGAGGAGCTGTTGATGGGCCTGAAAACGAGTGGGACCCGCACAAAACGAGGGGTGCTGTTTTTTTAAAAGAGGAAATTTTCCCCCTTTTTAACTTGTGGGGCTCCGGTACACACACTCACTGGCACCACACCCCTATCCAACACCAACCCCTCCCCTTTTCCCTTTCTTTCTCCTCTCCCTTTTTCTTTCCCTTGTACCATGTTCTATTTTTCCCTTCATTTTCTATTTTCTTTTCCCTATGCTGATTGTTATTTTGAAAATTAAAACATTAAAATTGAAAATTGACCTCTCATTGGTCATTACTAAACATATTGCAATTTTGAAGGGTTAATCTTCAACTAATTTCTAAAAGATCCTATCAATATATATCTAGCTTTTCCATTATATATTATCGTCGTTACTATAATGAGCTATCTCATCAATCATGGTCAAATCATATATATATATATATATATATATTTCTCTTCTCAATTCCTTCATATGGTTTTCACGAAAGACCCATTTGATTTGTGAGATAAATGATGAGGATTTTTCGTGGAATGAGTATTAAGCATGATCTATTCATGATTTATTTTCGAAGGATAAAAGTAGGATAGAATGAGTTATTTTGTATCCTTTATTTGTTATTGTTCCTTATAATGTGGGATAAGTATAGTTACTTCTAAGAAATGATAAATAGTAATCGGTCAATTTAAGATAATGAATAATAAGCAATATACTTATTCCACCTTTTGAAATGATCGGTAACATGATCGGTAACATGATCTATACTTATTTACGAATAAGCTTATCTTGACCTTTGTTCCAATGATTTATTACTAATTTTTGCACAACCAATCAGATGGTTTTTCATTACTTTTCAATTCACAACCACTACAAGAGGTCGAGTTTATAGTGTCATATCACTAATTTTGTTCTAATCCACTTATCAGACACCAAATGTTGCCTCATACTTTAACCTAGTATTGGTAGATATGATGCCGATGAGCTCCTCCTGTAGCAATCCCTTGTTGAAGATGCTCCTACCTAGTATAAAGGTCATCTACCCTATATTCCCTTCCCTCTAATCATATCACATCCTCCTTAGGAAGCACATGACAATGATTTTGTCCACTCTCCACTCCTCAAATGGCATGGGCTTAAAAAAAGGAAAATCTAGTCAAGAAATCGATCTAAGGACACATTAGCACATATTTTAATTACCATGATCCCCAAATTGCTCAAGTCACATGAGAGTTGTAATAGGTATTCTTCGTCACTGAAAGGTAATTTTGAAATGAAGAAGAAAGTTGCAAGATAGTCTACACTTAGCAAATAAAACTTCTCCATTTTATTAACAAAATTTAATTCTACTTATATTCAAGGGGAAGGTGGGTATATGGACACACAAAATGATTGGATGATTTACAAGAAACGGATGTCACATACTCTTACACCAATCACCTGCCTGGCTGCTAAATGTCCAATGTTAATATGTCAGAATTACGTTACAGTCAGGCAGATAACGATTTATCAAAACCATTAAAAGATTGATCAATTAATACTATGAATGGTACTTTATTTTTAGTTGAGCAGGCCCAAGGTTGGTCACAGGAAGATAACTATCGACTTAAGATTAATTTCTACATTATTAAGTGTTCAAAGTCTTCAAGAAGAATATTTTTGTGATTTTAAAATACAAATAAATATGACTATGCAAAATGTGACCAAACTCAAGGATATTTTCATAAATTTAAGTCAAATCAACTCCAAAAAAATGTAAAACTTGGCCATAATGTTAAAACATGCAAAATTAAAACACTGTGATTTTTTGACTTTTTTCTGATGAGACATGGATTTTTAACGAATTAGAGAGTGCAAGCAAGGTGATTTTAAGTAAATGAATTTCAATAATAACTAAAGTTCAATAATTTTCAGAACAAAAATAATTCTAAAACTCTTAATCACATAAATCCAGAACAACTTCGTATTTCTAAAAATAGTAAACATGGTGTGAATTAAAAATCAATTATAGAAATATTTAAATAAACTATCCAAACCAATGCATCTATGTACTTGAGATTTTTTTGGGCACATTACAAAGATAACTGAAATCCACATAATGTAATTTTACTGAAATTTTAAGAGCGTCGAATTAATATCTAATCAATTAACAACACTTAATGGACAAAACACACAAAATTTCACGAATTAAACTTAGATAAATCCAAGCAAGTTCATAAAATTATCACAAAATATCCACACTGTAGAGCATTAATCAGTGAACAATGTATACTTTTTAGAAGGGATTTTTACCCGGCAGACCCTGAAATCTTTTGCAATTACCGCCACGACCCTCAAAACATCGATATTCCTCTCACGACCCCTTAATCTTGCTAACCCTTAACAGGCAGACCCTGGGGTTTGCATCCGTCTCTTAGGGCAGTAACGGCCGTTATGTGAGGAGTGAAGATACTATTTTACCCCTCATTTGTGGACCGTTTGAGGGGCATGTGCTAACCTTCCCCCACCAATTCCAACGGCTATTTCCAAGGTGCAACCAACTTATTTAAAGGCCATATTGCTAGAGTTGGTTCAAGTTATGCTCGGAGCTGGAGACAACAAAAAATCATCTTCTTATGCTACTCGGCCAGGAGGTAAGAACTGTATGTGTTCACCTTGAAAAAAATTTATTTGTGGTGAAAAGTATGTGTTTGTCAACAATTATTACACCAATGTTTACATTACAGAAATACATTTTTGACACTATTTGTAGGTTATGAGATGGAGCAGCTCTCCGCCTCCAGCATCTCCAGCAACGATCGCGTTCGATGTGAATGTCGAAACCTCGCTGCGATGAAAACCTCGTCACGACCATGGAGCAAGGGTAGGAAATTCTACACATGTCCTGATCGGAGCTGCGATTTTTTTGATTGGGTTGATGACGACACGCCCAATGATGAGACCTCACAAGAAGAAAAGAAAATGGTGTTAAGACTATTGCAAGAGTTAGGAAAGCTGACCGAAGAGTTGAAGAAGATGAATTGTGAAGTTGCATATATGAGAGTCCAAATGAAGAACATATATTTTCATGTCAAGGTCCTGTCAGCTTGTGCACTTGTATTCCTCGCAACTAAACTTATGTAGAATGTATTGGGAAGAAATTATATGTATTACCTCAATGGGAGTCTGGTGTTCATGTGTGTATGCTCCATTCTTGCTCCATTCTTTCTTAGTGTTGGTCGATGTCAATATCAACACTTGGAGTGTTCTTGTTCATACAGTTTGCCTGCAAAAACTAAAGAAAAGTCTGGCCTGCAATGCAATCCAAACAGTAAAGTCACGAGTATCCACTCAAATCAATAAAAGACCATCATCAACAGAATAAGTCCATACTGATGACAAAAACCCCACAAAATATTGTTTGTGTTACATAATAAGTCCATACTGATGACAAAGACCATCATCAACAGAGTAATTCGCGACTCTAAGATATTGTTTGTGTTACATATTGATGACAAAAACCCCACAAAATGTGATCAGCAAGTAAAACAAAAAAAGACATTCTGGATGAAGCAGTAGATTCAGCAGCTTCACCATGCTTCATCCGAACAGTTCCTCAAAAATGGTTGTTCCCTATCGATACACCTACATGGAAGTAAAAAGATCCCATCATATGCACATTCGTTTAAAAGGAAATTAACATCTTAAAATTTGGCATGCATTCAGACCTGCAAATGTTAGGGGTGGAACTCCAACTTCACTGTGGTTAATCACTGATCTTGAACACCTGAAATTTGTAAATTGTTCTCAAGGAATTCCAAGATCAAAATTCAAAACGTTATGGAATTTACCAATTCGAGCCGCTTTCTTTGGGCGACCCCTCTTGGCCCTGCTTGGACCAGCGTCTCTTTTATTCTTGGTGGCCATATGATAGGATTTTGCCCTAATAGCCACTCCACTGCAAGGAGCAATCACTCTCAAAAAAGTTTGCCAAAATTAGAAGAGCGTTGAGTAAAGATTGTGGCATACCTTCTGGCTCCCAATGTAGTGGACTGTTGAGTACCGATTCGCTCAGTTAGATCCTCCATGGAAGACCGCATTTGGCTTCCTTGTGGCTCATTATCAACAGCCATGTTTCGTGGATTGATTGGATTTTTGCAAGTGTTTTTATGGTGGCCAAAAGAACCACACCTTGTGCATTTGTGTTGGGTCTTTTTCTCCTCATCCCTCGCTCTTATGCGGTTCTTCTTTGGCCTTCCTGGAGGCCTCATGGAGTGTGGCGGCAATACTTTGTAGTGTAATTTGATTGGTGTCCAGCAGGACTTGTCAGGCAAAGGTGCGATTGACGCTGCATAGGTTCGTCGATAACGTGCTATGGTGTAGTAATTTGATAAGTAATCATCCCAATTTACATTGCGCAAACTTGAGATGGCTGCACAAGCATGTGTGCACGGCATGCCAGTGACCTGCCATCGCCTACATGTGCATTGTTTTGCTGCAAGATCACATACATTCCGCGCATTGGGAGATTCCACCTCTATGTTGCTCTCGGACCCATAGAGCATTCTTCTTGCTCAGAAACTCCTTGGCTTGTATGTAACTCAGAGCCTCTATGTCAGTCATCTCCACTACAAGCTCGATCTCGGACCCATCGTTGTGTGCATTGAACATTTCCATCATGTCTTTCTCGTTCATGATCTCGGCAAACTTGCTCCCTCTAATGTGAGGTATCTTATATTTCAAAGTGATTGCACACTTGGGTTCCCAAGGTACCACCTCAGAGATTGCCTCCATAAGATCAAACCAAGAGGTAGTGTCTGGATCGATCCCGATCCTCTGTTCACTTCCAAGCAAGTACTTTTCTCCCTTCATTCCTCGCGTCCATTTGAAGTACCCTCCATGTCTGACGCAGATGGTGAGGATCCCTTCATGTCCACCGAACCAACCCATTGTCAAGACCTGCATGTTCGGTCGAACAAAAAGGCAACCAAGAGTTAGAACCCTATCCCGTTCAACATCCTCTCCGTGCGCTAATAAAACCCTAAAGCGAAAGGACCTTGATTCGGTCGAACCCTAATGAATAAGAGATTCCGTTGCCACCAACGCGATGGTGTGCGAAAGGAAGGGGTGGGAGACGTCGAGTTCGTCGAGCGGAAGAGATGAAGAGGAGAGGTCGTCGAGGTCGTCGAGCGGAAGAGATCGTCGAGGTCGTCGAGATGAAGAGGAGAGGTCGACGGGGTGCGAATGGAGGAGGAGAATCGATGGTCGCGAGGTGGAATTGGAGGGGACGAAGCGTCGTGTCCCCTCTTTATCCGTGCTTCCCGCCAAAACCCTCAACCCAGGGCACGTGGCACATCCATAGAGATTGTGTCGTACAAGGGTTACCTTGTACACTCTGGTTAGGTTACGAAGGAGACGACACACGGAGGAGGGTTCGTGAGGTCAAACAGCGCAAGATTAAGGGGTCGTGAGAGGAATATCGATGTTTTGAGGGTCGTGGCGGTAATGCAAAAGATTTCAGGGTCTGCCGGGTAAAATCCCTTTTAGAATGAAAATTGACACTGAATGTTAATTAAAAAATACCCAAATACATAGGTCTAAATGCAATCTATATAAATGAAATAAAAAAACAATTGTACAAAAAATGCGATGTTTCTTTAATTACCCTTTCTCACGAGGGTTTGCCTGCAAATCTTTCGCAGGAGCGTGCCTCCCACGTGCTATTGTTGTAGTTGGAATCAGACATCAAATGGGAAACGTATGAGGGGAGGTATAAAAAAGTCTCCAATCACATGCCACATGGACATGATTCATCTACGAACTGTAGGGTTGAGATGGAAGATGATTCTTGGGCATTGATTGAGGGGATAATTACACCCATAACCCCGAGTAATTACAAATAATCTCTCCGTCTTACACCCATAATCCTCCGTTAGTTTTTCTCTTAACCCAACCATATCATTGGGTTAATATAACTCATCAGCTATCCCACTGCTTTTAAAAAAATAAAAAAAATAAAAAAGTATCATCTTCCATCAGGAGGCGGTGGTGGCGGAGGTCGAATTGCAGGCACATGATCGACTTCCACCTGGGCCTGGGCCTGGGTTGGTGGGTGGTCGGGAGTGGGCGGGGGGGGTTGGAGGAGGGGCCCGGGTTGCTGGTGGAGGGGGGTCGGAGGAGGGGCCCGGGTTGCTGGGGGAGGGGGGTCGGAGGAGGGACCTACGTTGTGCGGGGTGTTGAAGGACAGGGAGGCGGGGTTGGATCAAGCCTAGAAATACCCACAGGCTGTTGCGGGCAATAGGCAGGGGAAGGACGGTTGTAGAGGAGGTCGGGGGGAGGCCTCGGGCGGTTGCGGCCAATCGACAGGAGATGCCTTGCGGGCAACGGGGAGGGGGGGGGTGGAGGGGGGGTGCTGCTTGCAGATAAGGTCGACAGGGGGGAGCTTGCGGGGCTTGTAGAGGAGGTGGAAGAGGAGATGGCGACAGGGGGGGTGGCTTAAGGAGGAGGAGGCGACCGGGGGGGGGGGGGGGGTGACCGGGGGCCTTGTGGAGGAGGTGGCGGGGGTCGACGGCGGTGGGGTGGGGGTGGGGGTGAAGGATATGGTTAGATCCTCAAGCGCATCACGGAAGCGTGAGCGTCGTATCGAATACGACGAAGAGCGACTAGTCGGACTAGTTGCTCGGTGCAGCGGAATTTAAAAAAAAATTTTCTTACGACGAAACCACATGATCCAAGAACACTTCTCGGATCGTTTCGTCTAAACCACAAACAAGTAATTAGGATTACCTCTTGAAGCGTGGTTGCGATCAAGTCTCTAAACGAAGAGACCTCCTGTCTCAAGTCCGATCCGACGGAGGAGACGCTTGCGAGCGCGGGGATGAACCGCGTGCTTCTCGCAATCCAAGTTGATGATCCAAGCGGCGGATCTCCTGATCTCGACACACGAGATCCAACGTCTTCTTCACGAGCGAGGCGCACCGAGGAAGACGGAGATCCACGAGCAGAAGAACGGGCAGCATAACGATGATGCCGCGGCGATGGAGAACCTCTCCATGGCATCCATGGTGGACGGCCATGAGAGGGAGAGAGAGGGCTGACCTCTAGAGAGAAAGAGAGAGAGAGAGAGAGATGCTTCTCAAGCATTGTGTGTGAAATAGAGAGCATGGTATGCCTCTCTATTTATAGGGTTTTGGGATCCATGGATCTCAATCCATGTGACATATAAAATCAATGGATGAGATTGATTTATGTCAATCCAATGGTCAAGATTATTGTTGGTAAAAACCAACAACTTGTGATTTAATTTTGATAAAATATATTTGATAAATCAAATAAATATTAATACCAAATTAAATCAATCAAATAAGGAGAGAAAATACAAAGGAGATCAACCTTCCCCTTTAGAGGGCAATCTCATGGATTCCCATGAGATTGCATATCTCCTTGATTTTCTCTCTACTTATTTTCCAACAACTATTTGTTGGGATTTTTATTCACCAAAATAATTCTCATTTAAATTTGGGAATATTGCAATCTTGACATTGGAATATTGTGAATCATATTCACAACCCAAAACAAAATGTAATTTACATTTTCAATTAATTAGACAATGTGTATCCAATACACATTAATAATTAATATACTAATATAAATTATATTTAACTCGCTCTAATACATTATAAATCACATTTATAATATATTATGAATAATTGGATATTACTATCCACATTATTCTTATCCATAATAATTAAATCACATTTAATTATATTGGATAACTTATTCTCATGTGCTCAAATAATATGAATCACATTCATATTATTTACATCTTTGATAATCAAATCACATTTAATTATCAAAGATAACTCTCCTTATAATATGAATCAAATTCATATTATTCATGATAATTAAATCACATTTAATTATCCATTTTCTCAATGCTCGGATACATATATCAACAATAGAATTATCCATGAACTCTTTCAAGGATAATGCGCTTTCTCCGCGAATACTTGGAGATAAGGACAGGGCGATTGTATTGTTCCACGTATAGTGACATGGATATTGAGATCACATCTCAAATCCAGATCTCGGGCCTCCCATAGATGCTTGATTAAATCAAGACCGTAAATCTAATCTTCTCATTGAATCTGAATCACATTCAGATCAATGTCCAACATTTGGACTAAGATCAGATTACTTCTCTACTGAGAGGAGTCACTAAAATCCAGACCCGTTTCATCACTCCCTAAGAATGGAAGCGTCATGGTTATACAATCGTTTATGATCACATCACCCTCAGGTATTCCTAATACCTGTACATCCTGCATACTTGAAGACTTAGATTAAACCCGAAGTATTAGATCAACTTTATACTGTCTACTTCAGGGTTTTATCAGTAAGTTTCTCATTCGATCATTGGGAGTCGGTATTGATCATATACTTTCCAAAAGCATATATCATACCTAGGTCTTGATCATATACTTTCCAAAAGTATATATCAAACCAACAAATTCAGTCAAGCTTCCAAAGCGAGACGACCGTGCGCACGAAATTTGATTCTTCCCAATATCTCATGAGTGAGCTCATGTCTTCCGGTTCAGTAGTGAACCTGTATGATCCCTTTGAGAGATCATATTACTCATATGCCCTTATATGCACACTAGCGCGCCGGTGTATAGACCTTGATTAGGCCATCAACCTATTGGTCTGCCAAATGTACATACTCAGACATATAGTAACACATCTGTCTCCGGTCAGAGGATGTGTGCCTATATCATGACAGCATATGATATAGGACTTTGGTTATCTCGATCTCGTTAAGTCAACTCTTTGACCTAACTCATCTGACACCTCCGAATCTCTATTCCTATGCAGAGGACCTGCATCAAGAGGTCGGTCAGATATCAACCTAAATGAGATAGGATTGCCATCTCCTACTCAGGCTGGAGATCATCTATTAATAATCATTTGACGGTGCTTGATGAGTCCTCAATCTAACTTATTAGATATTCATTTAAGCACCAGCCTCTATGATTCAATAATTGAATCAACAGCTGTATGATTATCAAGATGGCCATGGTACATAACCCTAATTGTACTAAGGGACCTATTATGCAAATTATGAATTCTTTATCTCAGATCAAGGAGTGAATTGCAACAACATTTATTGCATAATGGCTCGCCGTGGGCTCGCATTTCCAACAATCTCCCACTAGCCCAAAGAGCCATTAATGGGCTAATCATTTAAACCCACACTCATGTGACAATCATAGGCTATTTAGAAAATAGCTAGGTAAGCTGATCAGTCACTCCGTTCCCAGGAGACTACGCCAAGTCCTTTTACGGCACTTGCATATCTCCTAGTAACAATGATCGCATCCAATGCGAACGTTGCATTTCATGCAACCGATACTCAATTTTGTTGGTTATAGTGTCCTTGACACTACATCTTATTAATTAACATAACCAGTATTCCCATAATCCTTATTAGAATACCTTCATTCTTGAAGATCTCTATCTCCTAAGGTAACTGCAGTCAAGACCCTTATAGATCACTATCTACAAGATCTTAGACTTTTGAAGATAAGACTTTGAGATCACTATCTCCAAGTTTTATCATCTTTGAAGATATTATTATTACTGCAATCAAGTGTTTTATCTCCATAGCAGGATTAGTAACAATTTACTACTCCCACTGCATGGTAGACATCTGGTTCTTGTACACATCTAGAATACATTCAGCTTCTCATAACTGATGCACAAGTGCATGCAAATCTAGTATTCACTTCCTCAACTCTTTGAGGTGCTATCCCTCTAGACAGGTCACTACCACATCTTAAGGGAAGGAAGCTTTTCTTGGAATTGTCCAGAAAATGGAATAAGTCCAAGGTGTACTACTAACGCGACAGTCCCAATACCCTCTTCTCTTTGCTTCTGAACGACTTCAGAATTAAGATCTAAGAGGTATCCTTGAAATCGTATCTCAAGGTATGGAACAACCAAATTATAAAACACTTATCATTTATTCTTATATGATTAGAATAATATCTACATTAAGCACGATGAACACAATGGCACTCCCACTAAGCTTCACATGGTTCATCAAGATTTTATCTGAAATCATAACATTTATAATT
Source organism: Ottelia alismoides (assembly GCA_037367405.1). Lineage (NCBI taxonomy): Eukaryota > Viridiplantae > Streptophyta > Magnoliopsida > Alismatales > Hydrocharitaceae > Ottelia > Ottelia alismoides. Next base: position 208,203 of record JAZKJV010006318.1, on the reverse strand, counting down.
TCATTAAATCTTATGTTCCAACTACAAGAAACTTATTTGAGTCCAAAGATGGAGTTCTTCAGCTAGCACACCTTGCTTTCCTCAACCATGAAGCCCTGGGGCTACTTCATATGAATATCCTCAGAGAGGCATTCATAGAGGAATGCAATCTTGAATCACACCATGAAGATGTCATAGACAAGTTGTGTAGCTATAGTTAGCAATATTCTGATGGGTTAAAGCAAGGTCACTGGAGAGCAAGTCTTATCGCAAGAGATGCCTTCTCTTCGGTGTGTAGCTCATGGCTACGAACCGTGCTTTGAAGGTCTATACCTTCTTATCAGGTTCCCTCTTTCTCTTGAAGATCCATTTACACCTTAATGGGTCTGACCCATATAGGTGGATCCTCGAGGGTCCATATACGACACTTGTATATGAAGTCTACATTAGACTTTTATTGCTAGCATCCATCTTTCCATGTCATGATCCTCAGGAGCTTCATCACTTGAAATCCGATCATCGTCAGATTTAACTGACACATGGAATCCATCCTCAAACTTATTTGAAGAGGTATTAATGTTTCATCTTTAATTATCTATTTTAGTTTCCGATTTCAGGAGCCTCATTATCTTTTCAAGATTAAATGAGTTCCTTTACTTCATTTTCATCTTGATTCTCAAGAGAGTCATCCTATAAGAATCATATTCTCAAAGATGAGATATTTTAAGAATCTCAAGGTCATAAAGTAGGTATCCAATACCATCCTTTATTTTCCTAATGAAGTAGCACTCTCTAGTGCTAGATTCCAGCTTACTTGCATGGAACCTTATTAAGTATATAATGCAGTCTCTACTACATATATATCTTGGAAACTTAAGAGATAATTATGCTAGGATTAATCATTGATTAAATCATGTCACACATGATCAATTGTATCTCCCTACAACTCCTTTGAGTTAAGGTTCATTAGGAGGATTGAGATAGGAATGATATTCATATCTCCATAAGGTATTTCTTGAATTCATCTAATAGGTACATGCTACCTTGGTTAGATCAAATTCATTTCATCTTCCTTCAAACTTTGGTTCTAAACCAAAATTGCGAAATCTTTGAACATTTCAAAGGTTTCTTAGGTGAAGAAAAGAAATATCATATCATACATAATCATTAACAGATATCACATATCCATAATGTTTATTATGATATAGATGATTTGCATACATCAATATGCATGAGATCCTTAATACCTTGACACCTTACACCTTTCCCAAGGAAGGGTGTATTGGACATTTTTACTTTGAATACAATATTCACAAGTATGTGAGATTTGATGCTTTAGACAATCTAAAGTTTCATGTCTTACTAGTCCATTGATCTCATCAACAGACATATGTCCAAAATTTGATGTCAGATCATTGTCAAATGATCTTTATCCTCCTATTGATCTTTTAAAGGTTTAATTTTCAGTATTAGAAATCTCAATGAACCATTCAATAATTTTCTAATTTAATAGAGTCCACTAGATTTTAGATTACTATCTGAAATATTTCCATCATAATTCTTTATGATAGATTTATTACAGAATTCATGTTTATATCCAACAATTAGAAATAAACAATGAGTGTATTCTGATATCTAGGTTATAGAGACATTCTCTAAGACTAAGGGCTCCCACTGAAAATATGAAGTCTATTGATCTCATGGAAACTGTTGCAACACTTGCATCACTTTCAACATGGATGATCAATAAACCTTAAGATCAAATTTCTAATATTCTAATACATATGCAACCAATTGCAAGTGTTATTAGAAGATTGAGATACAATTATTAGACTTTACCTTATCAAATAAGTAAGTCAATTTCAATGATTATATGTAGATTATACTGATGCTCCATCCGAGTCCTTTTCTGAGGATTCTAGACAGACTTGATAGTCATACTATCAACACATCAACTTATTGCAGCATTGGCATTCATCCAACTCTTTGGATGTCATATGGAAGTCACAGAAGTACAGTCAACTATTTGATTATACTTCTTGTTTGAGTCCAACCCATGCTTCCACTGCGCTCCCTTTATCTATAAACAACCATTGCTTAAGAATAAGGATCTCTTATGTTAAAATCAAAAATTTCAATATAAGAGTATTTCAACATTTATACAAGTTTCACCCAATTCATACAATATGAATATTATGAAGCTTCATGAATGACTAGAGTATAGACAGTAGAATGATGACACTCATCATCTACATCCATCTAAACTCTTAAAACATAGGTTCAGGTAGGTATTCAAATAATTTGAATACATCATCTCTTATAGAGCTACCATTCTGCATGATGTAGAGAACCACATCATTCATGATTAAATGTCGAGAGCACATATGTATGCCAGAATATCTTTATTGATTTTATAAGGATTAATTTGATAATTACGATCATCATCGACCTGTCACTTCAAAAGTACATTCGATAAGATCAAGACTTATAGAGACATACAAACCCTAGGGTTTTAGTCCTATTGTCTATTTAATTATCACTTCTCATTGTTATGAGGAAACTTGCACATTGCAACCACATACATTGTGTGTCCAATTGCAAGTACAATATCTGGATTATAGGGTCCAATCCACGATATTTACTGGTTATCATTGAGTATAATATTGAGTGGGTTTAATGAAGGATTATCTGAAATAAAAAATTTGCATGAGTGTATATATTTATATATATACATGTTTTACTTTGAATTAGGAATTTTTATATCAAAGTTGTCTTGCCATGTCAACAATGAAAGTTTATTCCCTTAATCACTTTCAATGTAAGAGATATACTTACCATCATATCTCAAGCAAGATCTGGGATCTCCTTCCTTATCTTTGTTGCATCCCAATAATATGAGAACCTACAACTCGGATAAAAAGAAGCGGGAACACATTCCGCCTTGAAAGTCCAACTTGCATCTCCCAATTCGGTCTTTAATACCCGGGCCCACCACCCCTAAGGTGATGTTGACCCGTCATTAATTGAACCAACCGTCAACAGGAATACAACTCGCTATGCGCAATCCAATATCGCCCCAATAATATGAGGACCCGATATTGGGGTCACTACGCATACGTCCTTACTCTTTCGAGAAGCGACGAGCCCGATCCAAATGGATCATATGCAGGAGCTGTCACTTCGGACAGGCGTCTCCTACATATAATATCTGGCGACGAAACTCTTCGCCTTGACGGGAGACCATGGATGTCACTTATGTGATCCTCCATATCTTATTCAAATTAAATTAATTTCTATGAATCACATTCATATAATTAATTCTTCCAAGGGAATTATTAACTCTAATCATATTAGAGTATTCTCAATTGGATATAATTAACTTAATCATATTAAATTAATTATCAATCCAATTTAATCAATCAAACTTAATTTTATGCTTGAATATACATATATGATATTATTCTCAAAGTACGTATTAATTCGAATTTTAATAATTAGAAAAATACATCATAATACCTCGGACATTATCCCGGCCCTACCCGCTGTCATGGCCAGTACCGACGGGAGTGGGGCGGACCACATACGTTGCAACCCGCTGACCAGCGATCCCCGACTAGACACCATATCCACCTCGGGAAAGGATAATGCCAAATTGATTATTTTGTACTTGAGATGATCATCGGTTCTTCAACCGAAATTATACCATATAGTAATCAAAACAATTTTGATTTTAAGGAAATTTGCTAGGCAAATTCCCAAGTCCTATTCAAGCAAGAAGTTTGATGATTGTAATTCCAATTATGGTTTAGATCAAATCTAATCAACTAATTGGTTGGGGCCAAGTCAATTAGGCAAATAATCATGTTTCAATATTTCACAAATATTTTTCAAGATTATTTCACGAAATTAACAATTAATTTCACTAATTGACAATCACTTGGTTCTAGATTAGGAAAGCAATTTCAGCAGTGACCCCTACTTACTAAAATTGGCATATCTCAATCATATTAAATCCAAATTAAGCAAAGTCAATTTCTAAAGTTTGCTAATTTCATTTAGGACAGAACCTAAGTGATGTTTCACGCATTTCGAGGCAAGTCTAAACAGTAATTAACATTTTAATCACGTTCAGATTCACAGTTCCCGCAACAGTGCATACATGTTCATTAAAACTACCATATCTAGAGCATACGAAATCCGATTTACGCAAACTCAGATCCTATGGTTTCCTTATTTAATGGGGAACAAAATTCAAGTGCTATTTTCGTGTTTAAACAATTTAAACATGGCCGAAAAATTACACTAAACAGATCTGCGAAATCAAATGCGATAAAAACTTTCGCGACCTAAACGAACCCAAGTCGTCCTTGGTTAACGAATCACTATTCGAAACCATCGACCTGGCTCTGATACCACTTGAAGGATATGGTTAGATCCTCAAGCGCATCACGGAAGCGTGAGCATCGTATCGAATACGACGAAGAGCGACTAGTCGGACTAGTTGCTCGGTGCAGCGGAATTTAAAAAAAAAATTCTTACGACGAAACCACATGATCCAAGAACACTTCTCGGATCGTTTCGTCTAAACCACAAACAAGTAATTAGGATTACCTCTTGAAGCGTGGTTGCGATCAAGTCTCTAAACGAAGAGACCTCCTGTCTCAAGTCCGATCCGACGGAGGAGACGCTTGCGAGCGCGGGGATGAACCGCGTGCTTCTCGCAATCCAAGTTGATGATCCAAGCGGCGGATCTCCTGATCTCGACACACGAGATCCAACGTCTTCTTCACGAGCGAGGCGCACCGAGGAAGACGGAGATCCACGAGCAGAAGAACGGGCAGCATAACGACGATGCCGCGGCGATGGAGAACCTCTCCATGGCATCCATGGTGGACGGCCATGAGAGGGAGAGAGAGGGCTGACCTCTAGAGAGAAAGAGAGAGAGAGAGAGATGCTTCTCAAGCATTGTGTGTGAAATAGAGAGCATGGTATGCCTCTCTATTTATAGGGTTTTGGGATCCATGGATCTCAATCCATGTGACATATAAAATCAATGGATGAGATTGATTTATGTCAATCCAATGGTCAAGATTATTGTTGGTAAAAACCAACAACTTGTGATTTAATTTTGATAAAATATATTTGATAAATCAAATAAATATTAATACCAAATTAAATCAATCAAATAAGGAGAGAAAATACAAAGGAGATCAACCTTCCCCTTTAGAGGGCAATCTCATGGATTCCCATGAGATTGCATATCTCCTTGATTTTCTCTCTACTTATTTTCCAACAACTATTTGTTGGGATTTTTATTCACCAAAATAATTCTCATTTAAATTTGGGAATATTGCAATCTTGACATTGGAATATTGTGAATCATATTCACAACCCAAAACAAAATGTAATTTACATTTTCAATTAATTAGACAATGTGTATCCAATACACATTAATAATTAATATACTAATATAAATTATATTTAACTCGCTCTAATACATTATAAATCACATTTATAATATATTATGAATAATTGGATATTACTATCCACATTATTCTTATCCATAATAATTAAATCACATTTAATTATATTGGATAACTTATTCTCATGTGCTCAAATAATATGAATCACATTCATATTATTTACATCTTTGATAATCAAATCACATTTAATTATCAAAGATAACTCTCCTTATAATATGAATCAAATTCATATTATTCATGATAATTAAATCACATTTAATTATCCATTTTCTCAATGCTCGGATACATATATCAACAATAGAATTATCCATGAACTCTTTCAAGGATAATGCGCTTTCTCCGCGAATACTTGGAGATAAGGACAGGGCGATTGTATTGTTCCACGTATAGTGACATGGATATTGAGATCACATCTCAAATCCAGATCTCGGGCCTCCCATAGATGCTTGATTAAATCAAGACCGTAAATCTAATCTTCTCATTGAATCTGAATCACATTCAGATCAATGTCCAACATTTGGACTAAGATCAGATTACTTCTCTACTGAGAGGAGTCACTAAAATCCAGACCCGTTTCATCACTCCCTAAGAATGGAAGCGTCATGGTTATACAATCGTTTATGATCACATCACCCTCAGGTATTCCTAATACCTGTACATCCCGCATACTTGAAGACTCAGATTAAACCCGAAGTATTAGATCAACTTTATACTGTCTACTTCAGGGTTTTATCAGTAAGTTTCTCATTCGATCATTGGGAGTCGGTATTGATCATATACTTTCCAAAAGCATATATCATACCTAGGTCTTGATCATATACTTTCCAAAAGTATATATCAAACCAACAAATTCAGTCAAGCTTCCAAAGCGAGACGACCGTGCGCACGAAATTTGATTCTTCCCAATATCTCATGAGTGAGCTCATGTCTTCCGGTTCAGTAGTGAACCTGTATGATCCCTTTGAGAGATCATATTACTCATATGCCCTTATATGCACACTAGCGCGCCGGTGTATAGACCTTGATTAGGCCATCAACCTATTGGTCTGCCAAATGTACATACTCAGACATATAGTAACACATCTGTCTCCGGTCAGAGGATGTGTGCCTATATCATGACAGCATATGATATAGGACTTTGGTTATCTCGATCTCGTTAAGTCAACTCTTTGACCTAACTCATCTGACACCTCCGAATCTCTATTCCTATGCAGAGGACCTGAATCAAGAGGTCGGTCAGATATCAACCTAAATGAGATAGGATTGCCATCTCCTACTCAGGCTGGAGATCATCTCTTAATAATCATTTGACGGTGCTTGATGAGTCCTCAATCTAACTTATTAGATATTCATCTAAGCACCAGCCTCTATGATTCAATAATTGAATCAACAGCTGTATGATTATCAAGATGGCCATGGTACATAACCCTAATTGTACTAAGGGACCTATTATGCAAATTATGAATTCTTTATCTCAGATCAAGGAGTGAATTGCAACAACATTTATTGCATAATGGCTCGCCGTGGGCTCGCATTTCCAACAGGGGGGGGGGGGGAAGGCGAGCTTGCAGAGGCGGGGTCCGGTGACCTTCCAGAAGGTAGGAGAAGATGCCAGTATTTGTAAATAAGAGTGACTAATAAGGACTACTTTGTCTTTTTTTAACGGAAATCGTCAGATATAACAACCATCTCAACGGAACATAACACATGGTTATGTCATGTAAGAGTTAAGCAATACTCGGGGTTTCTCATGTAATTCGCGATTATGCAGGGTTATGAATGTTATTACAAAATTACTTAGGGTTATGGGTGTAATTATCCCTTGATTGAGCTAATGCTTGTCGTTTCACCTTGATGTAGTCGTTTGAGGTTGCGAGAGCAGAACCTCTGCGGTATCAGAGGAATGCTATAATGCGGGAGGACTCCCAAACCGCTCGATCTTGATCGAGGGTTCACACAATATCTGGATTTTTACGGGTGCTTACAATATGAATCACTCGGTCAAGATGGAGCAGCTCAGGCATACTTACGCATTACAGTAGTCCTCTTATGTACAACAGAGGATCTGTTCTTTGAGATTGCTTCCCATGAACACAACAACCGAGATCTAAATAGTGATGCACAATGCTGGAGCTACACATCGATGGAGGGGCTCCTTTAAGCTCTGCTGGAAGATTGGTGTGAGCACTACTAATCAACGGTGCTAAGGGAACGAGGCTTGTCTCTTCCTTGGCTTGTTGCTTGATGAATACCCATTCATCACTCTATATTCTTATATTTTAGCTACAAAAACCTTTGCAAATGCATGTAGATATGTGTAAATAGGAATAATTACCAAAAGCATGCATTGTGTAAAAACCTATAATTAGCATGTTTTTGTGCAAAAATAAAAGAATAAAGATTAAAAAGAAAAAAGAGGGAAATATTTAGAATAAATATTGAGCAACCTAACCCAAGGGAGGGCTCAGCATGGGCCTGACCGCAAAAAAGCCAAAGTAGAGGGAGATAGGGGCTCTTGTGTATATATTTATGTAAATAAATAAAAATATTTTTCCTCACCAAAAATTTGCTTGTAAATACTTGTATATATTTATAAAAATATAAAAACAAAATAAAAAGTTAGCAATCCAAAAAGATCAAAAATACCTCCTTTCATCATGTACACAAACCACACCTATCTATTTATTTAGCTTTGCAAATAAATAAAAAGTAATTTTTGTAAATAGTCTATGTTATATATTGTAAATAAATAAAATAAGAACAATTAAAAATCAAAACAAAATAAAAATAGAAAAATCAAAAATACAAAAATACATTGTACATATACCATGTATATAGATGTACATAGCTATTTATTTTACCTAAGTATATAAATAATAAAAATAAAATAAAAATACCTTTTTATTCCGTATTTTATTCTATAAATAAATAAAATATAAAATGGGAATAAAATTGTATAAAAATAATATATAAAAATCAAAAATCAAAACCCTATATATATTGTATATACCTATATCTAGTACATATTATGTATATAGCCTATTTTTTTCCAAAAATTAATTAAAAATCACCAAAAAATAGAAAAAAATAAAATAAAAATAATTCATGTTTTAAGTTTTTGCAAAATCGGCCATTTGCTACCTTATTTTTTAGCTTCAAAGTTTTGCCACGTGGCCTGATCTCATTGGGTCCTGGGGATGTTGACCGCCCGGTCAACTAGCCCCCCCCCAGGACCACTTCTCACGGGTTCGAGCTTTGGACCCAACTTCTCGGATTTTTCCCCGCTCAACCCGATTGCCTATCACCCAAACCCCGGCTCCGTTTTGAACCTCCCACATCCGACACCCTCGCCGGGCATCAACCTTGGGATCCGCGTGCCACCACGACCCTACCCGAGCCTTCCTTCTCGGATCCCTCCAGCATACATAAGCGAGCTCCGCCATCCATTTTCTCCATCTTTGGCCATTTGCTTCGTTCTCCAGTGAGCTCCAGAGAGAGAGAGAGAGAGGTGACAGCTCGCATCCCCGACCTGTTGCAGCGAGGAGAGCCGGCGAATCCATCGATCCGGCGACGTAGCCGCCGTAGCTCCGCCACTCACGCAACCTAGCTCGCACAGGAGCTGGGAACCGGGCTCCTCCGTCTTCCACCTTCGACGGAGCCCGCCGCCCCGACGCACCAGCCACTTTCACATCACCTAACCGGGTCGAGGCAATTTGCCCTCGACCCGCGAGTCTTTTGGTGCACTTTGCAGGTCAGAACGAGGGCCATCTGAGGCTCTCCGTCATTCAACCAGAAGACCAGCTCCGTCGACCTCGCCTGATCTCCTCCGAGCTTGGGCCGATCATCGGAGCATCGCAGCGGACGCAGGAGCACTCCAGCATTCTTCTCCGACCTCCAGAGTGCTCCAAGGAGGAGCGCAGCGCAAGTACGAGCCCGGCGAAGCTCGCCGGAGCCTTGTTCTTCCAGCATCTTCCAGCGCCGTCGATCTCCACCCCTCGCTCCAGTTCTAATCTGGGCCGTCCATCCCTGGAGCAGCCGACACCGTCAGATCTGAGGAGACGTCATCTGGAGCGCCCACCAGTCCCAACCTTCCGATCAGCCACGTGGAGCGCATCCAACGACCTTGCTTAATAAAGGGTAATTTACCCTTAGGCCCTTATCTTTGTTTTATTTCATTTGAGTCCTGTAAATATTAAAGTCAGTTATTTAGTTTTAGGTTTAATTGCATAGAGGACCCTGAGCTTTAGATATTTGCATTTATACCCCTGCCTGTTGTGAGCCACGTGCGTCGTCACGTGTTATTTTGGTGTATTTGCAGTCTATGCCCTTGTAGTTCTGGTTGTTATGAAATGAATGAAACTTTTTAGTTAATTGCATTTATACCCCTGTGCGTGGTTTATTTCCGCATGTGCGATATTTTTTTGGGTTATTTGCAACTAAGGCCCCTGGACTTTTGGTACGTGTTACCAATAAATCCTCGGGACTTATTTTCCTTACATTTAGGTCCCTGAGTGCCCCAGGCACGCGCGTGGCGCGTGTTTTGGTGGGTTAATTGCACCGGGACCCCCAGAACTTTGGGTATTTGCATTCCAGTCCCTGTGCACAGTACCCTTTTGTTATTTTTGAATAAAATATCAAATCATCTCCAAATCCAATGAGAATTTGACACATGGCTCCTGCCATGGTGTAGGATTTTCAAGGATTTTTGAGGACATTTTTGATTTTGTTTGCTATTTTTAAAAATTCCAAAACCTTTATTTTCATTACCGTCTAGATTGAAAAATCACAAAAAAATATAAAAAACTCCCCTAAAAATTCTATAAAAATTAGTTACTGTTTAGTTTAGTTTGTTTGATTTTCTAGCCAATTTTGGCTATTTTTCATTCTTAAAAACCTTAAAAACTTAAAAACACCAAAAAAACCCATAAAAATTCTAGTAAATAAATTAAAAACCCAAAAATAATAAATTTGGTACCTAAATTTTCCTTATTTTATCTATTTTACAGGAAAATTACCTCCAGGCCATTTTGAGGCCCTTAGGTATTTTATCTAGGGCTTCTTGGCTCGGCTGGACAGTACCCCTTGTTTTTGCTACTGTTTGATTTTTAGAAAATAAAATAAATATCATAAAATTATCAAAAATTCACCAAAAACATAAAAAAATATAAAACACATAAAAACATTTTTGTTTTAATTTTTGGTTGACTTTTGTTGCTTTAAATAAATTGATAAAGTGTGCTTGTATTTGTTTTTCTTAATTTCTTAATCAATTAAAAATCCAAAAAAATATATATAAATAATTAAAAACCACTAAAAAGATTTTGTTTCTTTATTTTATTTGTTTTTACTACTTTGTAGGCCTTCGGCCAATCCGTGCTCCTTGAGTTCGACCCTGGGAGCTATACCAGGTTAATCACATAGCATGACCGCTTCTTTCTTTTGATTGATTTTATTTTTCACGAGTGGTTCATTTTTCTTGATGGACACATCCGAGTGATTGAGGTCTCAACGACCGTCGATTCAGTACCTTTACCTTAGTCTCTTGGGGATTTTTGTGTCATCAGAATGGCGCCGTTGCCGGGGAGCACGGCTTAGTAGTTGATTTTCTTTTCGTTTTTATTTTCGCGGCTTTTCGCGGCTCTTTCAGAGCTCGCGGCTTTTCGCGGTTTTTGTTCATATTTTATTTTTGTTTTTGTTGTGTTTTGTTTTATTTTCTTTTTCTTTTATTTTTTCTTTTATTTTTATTTTGTGTGTTTATTTTATTTTACATTTTTGCATATATACCCTTTTATTTTCATTTTCATTTCTTTTTCCTTTATTATTATTTGATTGTTGGTTCTGACCACTCTGTTTTCTCTTGCAAGGGCCCGAGGACCGAGGCGGCTACTCTCGAGAAGCCGAAGCAACCACGAGATTCGGAGGCGGCTCTTTTCTTCGCGGAGCCGCAGGAGAGAGTGAGAGAGAGTTGAGTGGGTGAGGATTAGAGTAGATTTTTATTTTTATTCATTATTATTGTAATAATACAGGACACTCTTGGACACTTGGACTCTTCTGCCGTAGCGGGTCTGTTTCGCCGAGCACCGGTGTGCTCGGGGGACCCTTAGGACTTGCGCGGTTTTTCGCGGTTTTTCGCGGTTTTATTTTATTTTCTTTCTGCCTTTTCCGGTGTTTACGCGGTTTTTGCGCGAGCCCCTAGACTTAGGAATTTCTGGTGAATGTGCCGTAATTAGTAGGATCCACACACCTAACTGCTTATCTGTTCCCATAGATCGTTAATTGGACCTACTTAAAAATCACTAATAAAAATAACCGACTCATTTGCCTTCGTAGCCTACGTGCCGCAACCCGTCCTGTAAAGCGCTTTCTCCTACCCCCGATTTGTCGGACAGAGGAGGGACGGGCCAAGACCGGACTCTTTGGCTTGGAGGTCGGTGACCGGTTAGACGGTTCTTCGCTAGAAACTGCTCATCTAGGACTCGGCTTTCCCGTTGCATCATTTAGGTAGTTTCCTTTCTGTCTTTACATTTATGCGCGGATCATATTGCATGTAGAGTGCTAGAGACAGGTACGCATTTCTTACTCAGCATGCATCATTGATTTATCGCGCATCGGCTTTTTCGTCTTCTCCCCCCTGTTTTGGACTTAATAATCAGGAGAACCGAAAAATTCGTTAGGACGTTTGTTGTTATTTGAAAAAGACTAAAAAGAGAAACCATAAAATTGGGACTGGCTAATACGATTGATCTTAAAATCCGCTCACCCTAAAATTTTTGTCTTGGGGAGAGCAACCCCCTCATTGTATGGTTTGGATGCGCGAGAGAGTGACCCGCACCCTAGGTAGAGCCCCCCGGTGCTAGTCCCGACTGATTACCGACTTTTCCGTGCGGGCCAGTCGGTTGGGTTAGCATCGGATATCCTAACAGGTCACGTAAGCGCTCTGATATTTTGTGTGTTCACCAAATAAAATTGACAAGATAATTTGACCGAACTTTCACGGTCTTCAGCTCGCGTTGCGTTGGTGAACCGGGGGTTTGTTTGTGATCATAGTTTCTCCAGATCTCATCCGCACTACTCGCCAGATCAAGATGATGGGTAGACGGTCTCTTAGGCAGCCTCTGGCTGCACGCTTTTGGGCGCGTCCACCTCATCATCTAGGTTGGCTCGCGAGAGCTCAGACCCGCTCTCCGAGCCCGAGTACGACTCCACCCTGTTCCCCCTCGACCTCCTTTCTTTACTACCTGAGAGACACGAGCCCGAGGAGAGACTGATTGATTTGACAGCACCTGAGTTGGGCTCGTTTGATTTTGCAGACGTCATGGCCCGAGCCGGCAGTTCAGATGATCACTCCCGTCAGCCCGAGCATTTTGTACTAGACCAGGGAGCGATCAACTCCACCCTGATCGCATCACTTGAGACAGTCCAGCAGCAGTTACGTGATCAGGGAACATTCATGATAGAGATGAGGCGAGAGTTGGAGAGGCTCAGAGCAGAGCGAGACCAGCAGAGCGAGCCTGAGGAGATACCTGATGCAGAGGCACGAGCCGCAGCAGCCGCAGCCGCAGCAGCCGCCGCAGCGGGAGGCGCTGCGGCAGGAGGACCACCACGACCGATGCGGGAGTTGCACAACCCCGGATCGACACTCATGCATCATTGGGTAGTAGTGCCGGCGATCGTGGGGGACTTCAAGTTCCCCCCGAACACTTTGCAGTTACTGCCCCGTTTCCACGGACTTGCCACTGAGGAGCCCCACCTCCACCTCTAGGAGTTTCTTATGATCTGCAGCACTGTCCACAATCGCCATGTGGACCAGGACACGATCCGGATGATAGCCTTCCCGTTTTCACTGGCAGATAGAGCAGCCACCTGGCTGAAGCATCTTGGGAGGTTTGTCTACACCTGGGAGCAGCTCCGCACCGAGTACTTGAACAAGTACTATCCACTCGGGCGGACGAATGCAGCGAGGGCCCTGATCAGCAACTTCTCCATGTTCCCTAACGAGCAGTTTCACGAGGCATGGGAGAGGTTTCGAGAGCTCTTAGACCGATGCCCGCACCACAACATCTCCAAGCCGAACCTAGTTCAGAGCTTTTTCAGCGGGTTGACGCCAGAGCTTCAGGGTCTGGTGAACGCTTCTTGCGGCGGGTCCTACTTTGCCAAGGACCACGACCAGGTCTGGGCCATCTACGAGGAGATGGCCGAGAACTACATGGTGATGTCCCAGACCAGGTTGTATACTCAGAGACCCCAGCCACAGCAGCCAGGACCCGTGCAGTACCAGCGGATAGCACGGGTCGATGCAGGTCCATCCAGTTCGTCCGCAGCCGCAGCAGCACAGGCAGAGTCGACAACTGCGGACATGGGCATTATCAGCGAGAAGTTGGACCGCATGGAGCTGATTGAGAAGAAGCAGTGCCAGAGCATCACTCAGATGGAACAGATGGCACAGATTCTGAGCGACATGAAGACACAACTCATGTGTCTCCAGGAGGCACAGACGGCTTCTCAGCCCCGTCTTCAGTCGCGAGGCGACTGATGAATCTCGTATTCATCCTGCTAAGAACTCCGTATTAAAATCCCTGCTTAAACAAACCAATAAAAATCACCTCTAAAACTCTATTTTTATCTTGTGCAATATTGTGTATAATTAACCTTTAATTATTTGTATTTAATTGTCCTTATTTTTCTGTAATTATTTTATCACTCAAAAACCCCTAAAAATTAGGTAGATAAGTTGTCTATAATTCACTGACCCTTAAAAAGCTAAAAAATACAAAAACAACTCAAAACCACAAAACTGGTGTTTTTATCCCCTTAAAAATGCCCCCAAAAAAATAGCTTTTGTACAGATGACCTCTTTTGGCTTTTTGCCCAACATGAAAGTTGTAGATCTCGTCGAGACGAGCAACTTTCATGTTTTGACTTTTTCCAAATTCGGCCTCTAACTATTTCTTTTCTATTTTTCTTTGTTTTTACTTTTGAATTATTCTCATTGGACCACGTGGCGCCCTCTGGGCCGCCCACATGGCCCGCTCTCCTTCCCGCCACCTGGCGCCCAATCTGGGCCGTTGGATCGCACCATTCCAGCCCCCATCCTCACCGTTCATCCCGCATCTCCTCTCAGCCGCCCGATCTGATCTTAGATCAGATCAGGACCGCCCACTAGCGCCTGATCCTAAGCCATTCGATCATCTATCCATCCAACGCTCCCCAATACTCCACGTCACCACCTTCGCCCTTGCCCTTGGATGGACCCGGCTCCTCATCTGAACCATTCATCACCGCCTCAACGCCAACCGTGCGATCAGATCCTAAGGATCTGATCACAGCCATCTGTCCGCGCTCTACCCACAGCCGTTGGATCTCACGATCCAACGGCCGTGGTTCATCGTCCACCTCCGACCGAGTCCCTCTCCAGACGTTACGATAACCGAGCCCACCGCCCCCTTCCTTTTTTGGCCGCCATCTCCGGCTACCTCTCCCTCTCATAACGCCTCTTCCTCGAAGCCCGTACCTCCGCCATCCTCGCGCCTTCATCAAGTCCCCTCGCCATCACTCCCGCTCCATTAAAACCTCGCTCCAAAACGCTCCTCCACCACTGTAACATCCAACCCCCTCCGCCTATTTAAACCCTCCCCCGTCACCGGAGTCAAGGGTCCACCATTCTTGGATCTTCCTCTAGCCTCCTCCGCCCCTCCGGTGACAGCGGAGGGGCGGAACGTCGAGGTGACGACGAGGTTGATTCGGTGTTGACCCTCAGCGCTCCGCCGCCGAGTAGCGGTGGCTCCGGCCACCTCTGAGCTCCCTGCCAAGGCCGTGCAGGTCGTGCGAAGACCCCTGAGCTCATCTGAGCTCAAGCCCAGGCCGTTACCCCCGCCAACTCCTCGCTCCAGCGAGGAGATTTTTCATCTGTATTTTTTCTCCATTTTCTCCGATTAATTCTGCCACCTACAACCACCATCGCTCCCATCTGATCCTCCCACGAGCTCCACCCGACCACCAGCAACCTCGCCAACCACCCACTCCCTTCTCCAGAACCCCCTACCACTCCGACCCACCTCCTCCTCCATCTCGCCGGAGGAGGAGCTTTGGCCTCCACCTCTGATCACCCCAAGGCCTCCGCTCACCTCCCATTCACTGCATCTCACTCACGCACCGCCTGCACTTCGCCTCGGGGATGCCTAACTCTTGCAGGTACTCAATGGACGGAAAACGCAACCCCGCACCGGTCTCGAGCTTCCATTCCAACTACGCCCCTCCGCCTTGCCCTTCCAGATGACTATGGAGCTACACCACCGACCGAGCTTCATCGCCCAGCCCTCACGGAGCTTCCTCGACCGTCTGGCAGGCCGCCTGAGCACGGCGGAGCTCCATCGAGTCCACCGGAGCCCCGCCTCCTCCGGTGACTCGCGGAGGAGGATGATAGTACAGGTGCCGTCCGATCTCCAGGATCGGGCGGCTAAGAAGAAGCCACGTGGTGGACCCGAGCCCACTTCCAGACCTATAGGCTCGGGTCCTCCAAGCCCAATACCGAACTTCCAGACCATGCCACGTGGACCCGAAGCTGAGCGTCCTCCCGAGCCTAAGTCCCTTGCGTGCATGGCGCGTGAGGGCCTGGGTAATTTACACGACAGACCCTGGACATTTTGGAAATTACATAAAGGTCCCCAGGCGCGTGCCTCACGTGCGCGCCTGGGTTATTTACAGGGAGGTCCTGCCGAGTTTCGTTATTTGCACAAATGTCCCCGCGCTTATGGAGAAATTACAGAGGACCCCAGGCGGCTTTTGGTATTTACAAATGGGTCCTTCCAGGGATCCATTTGTAATATTTATCCTTTATTTTTTTTGCATTTTTATTACATTTATGCCCTTGCACTGTTTTTAGCATAACTTGAGCATCGTAGGTCCAAATTGCATGATTTTAGTGTCGTTTTGATCCTTGTTTTGTTCTCTGCATTCTAGCATGTTTAATTGTCTTATTTGCTCTTGTTTAATTAAAGTGAATTTTTATGTGGCAAATGGACCCTGCCCTCCTTGCCTTGCTTGAATTTGATGACACTCTTTATTGTTGCGATTAAATTGACACTAGTTTCAGTTTTCTCATGCTGCTCATAATTTTTAAAGGGTATAATTGTAGTATTTAATCTGTGTATAATTTCTCTTGCATATTCGCACATGCATCTCTTAACTTGCATAAAAACCAATAAAAATACATGCATCATAACATCCCTTTGCATTGCCTTGAAAATATCATAGTGCATCATAATTTGCATATGGACCTGAAATTGAGATTAATTGACATTGAACTTCACGAATCAAAATTTAAAATCCATAACTAAGCAGCTGTGTCCCTGTGTTCGACCTTGGTACACTTGCCAAGTATAAATATTCCACAGCATTCAAAGTCTGTGGTTTTTGCTGAACAAAATTCGCCTCCTATGCTACAACATTATTCATCATTATTATCGAGGCGAATTTTACGTTCATCAAATGGCGCCGTTGCCGGGGATACGGCTCTGTTTAATTTTTGAATTTTTATTTTTTTTAATTCAATAATTTCTAGGTCCTCATTCCATGCATCATTTAGTTGCATATTATTTTGCGGATTTAATTTCTCTGGTTTTCTAACGTTTATCTTTTGTGGCAGGGCCCATGGTGATCGAGGACGCTTGATCCTCATGGAGGCGTGAAGTCAAATACTTCCGCTGAAGAGGCCGCGAAAGAACCTGTGAAGGAGATTTCAACAGTCAAAAAAATTGCATTGCATATTGTACACAAAAAAAAACTTGCATCTGCATATTTATTTTCAGTATTGCATTTTGTACACAAAAAAAAAATTCTTCCCCCCCCCTCACACACACTTACACCGCACATATTCACCCTCACCTGCCCCCCTGTATACCTCTCTCTCTATCTCTCTCTCTCTCTCTGTGTGTATATCTATTCTACACAAACCCCCTCCCCCTCTCCCTTGTATCATAGAACCCCCCCCCCCTAACGCAGACCTTACTTAGGCTATTTGTAGCCTAAGTATAGGGGGGACCTGCCTGCTCTTCCTTCCCTCATCCCGTCTTCTTGTACTTAGGGCAATTTTGGCCTAAGTATAGGGGAACTCTCCTCCTCAGTTCCGCTATATCTCCCTGTACTTGAACCGAGCCTTGGCTTCATGGAACTTGTGCTATGAGGACATAGCAAATTTTAAGTATAGGGGGGTATACCGTATATTATTGTATATTACTTTAGCCTTAGCTCGCGTTTTAAAAACTTTTTAAATTTTATTTTTTTCGGGCTGGGTTTTGGTAAACTAGTGAACTGAGTAAAAACCTGTAAAAATTAAAATTTGAGGGTTTAATTTTTGTGATTATTTCTGTATTAAAAAAAAATTCTTGGAGGTTGACTCTGACTACTAGGTTTAGTAGGCATTTTCAGTGAGGGAACCTCGGTCTCCCTTAGCAGAGTGGGTGGTTTAGAGGACATCGCATACGGCCCCGTCCTCAAGTAACACGGGCCTCGGCCCGTACTTACACCCATACTGGATGAAAGTGAATACTTTTATTTGAGCCTGGGCCAGTCATTGTCTCTCCGAGGAATTAAAAAAAAAATTATTAAAACCCATAAAAATTTGCAAAAGATAAAAATCACACAAAAATTCACTAACCCGTGGAGTTGGTGTATTCCTGACACAATCACACTCACGCAAGGCTTGAGGATTTTTGAGGACACTGGATTTCTGGGATCTTGAGAGTCTGAGTTAACATGCCTTAGTCATTAGGGTTTTCCTGACTTAAATATCCACACTCCTCTGGTTTGAAAGATTTGAGTGCTATATTGCACTCTTAATCTCTACCTTCAAGAAAATATGATCAGCACAGTCACTTCCACAACTGCATGATTGATGAGCTGAGATGAGATATCACTTGAGGAACTAGGACCATGGATTTAAGTTTAGACCTGATCTGATGATATTAGAGGATGGGATAAAGTTAATGAAGGCTTCAGAAAACCTGAGTGTCAGCAAAAACCCTAGCCAGTATGTGAACAAGATTCATATGCTATCTCTTGATATTTGCCTAAAAGTGCCAGGGTGTGATGAAACTTAAAAGAACTTGTTGATCAGTGTGCGCCAATCTCTTGGTAAAAGCAGTGGAGCTAGCCAACAAAAGAAATGAAATGTCAAAGAAAAGCTCTAAATCCAAAGTCAAAAATTCCAAATGAGCTTCCACCAAAGGCGAGCACTCCCAAACATTTTCAAGTGTCCACTTGGACCAAGCGCTAATTAGGACTAAGGAGTCGGGCTGACACCACAAAAAGGGCCCTGCATCGTAAGCGATACAAGTCTGGGTGTCGAAGGTATCTTAGATACTCAGAAAAGACACACCCCGGTGTATTCCCAGAAAAAAAAGTGCAGACGACTCCAAATTCTCTTGACGGACACATTGATCAACAAAATAAAATATATTTGTGTTGAGTAAAAGGCACTCGAGAGGCCCCTTGTTCCAATGTGAGGGTGAGAAAAATATACACAATCCCATGTACCTCCATCAACTGGCCGTCCATCTACATTTTAAAGTCTGACAAACTAAAGAGATGGTTGACTGAAGCAAGAGTAGACTTCTTCCCTAGTATTGAGGATTAGGTCTAGAGGAGAGTCTTTGGGACTGGAACCTTGGGTGATACATCGACTCGGCTCTCATGAAATGCAATACACTAAATGTCATATCCTTATGTTATATGTACAAAAAGAGAGTCTGATAATCAGAGAAGTTGGATTCCTTCTGACTAAGGCTTGGATAAACCCAGAATTTTAGGATCACTTAGGTCAAGGGTCTTCGAAAAATCAAGCCTTGTATTTTTCACGCGCACTGTCAGGAATTAATCCAACTCCTTCATTCTTTAGATGCTCGAGGACGAGCATGGTTTAAGTATAGGGGTATGATGAATCTCGTATTCATCCTGCTAAGAACTCCGTATTAAAATCCCTGCTTAAACAAACCAATAAAAATCACCTCTAAAACTCTATTTTTATCTTGTGCAATATTGTGTATAATTAACCTTTAATTATTTGTATTTAATTGTCCTTATTTTTCTGTAATTATTTTATCACTCAAAAACCCCTAAAAATTAGGTAGATAAGTTGTCTATAATTCACTGACCCTTAAAAAGCTAAAAAATACAAAAACAACTCAAAACCACAAAACCGGTGTTTTTATCCCCTTAAAAATGCCCCCAAAAAAATAGCTTTTGTACAGATGACCTCTTTTGGCTTTTTGCCCAACATGAAAGTTGTAGATCTCGTCGAGACGAGCAACTTTCATGTTTTGACTTTTTCCAAATTCGGCCTCTAACTATTTCTTTTCTATTTTTCTTTGTTTTTACTTTTGAATTATTCTGATTGGACCACGTGGCGCCCTCTGGGCCGCCCACGTGGCCCGCTCTCCTTCCCGCCACCTGGCGCCCAATCTGGGCCGTTGGATCGCACCATTCCAGCCCCCATCCTCACCGTTCATCCCGCATCTCCTCTCAGCCGCCCGATCTGATCTTAGATCAGATCAGGACCGCCCACTAGCGCCTGATCCTAAGCCATTCGATCATCTCTCCATCCAACGCTCCCCAATACTCCACGTCACCACCTTCGCCCTTGCCCTTGGATGGACCCGGCTCCTCATCTGAACCATTCATCACCGCCTCAACGCCAACCGTGCGATCAGATCCTAAGGATCTGATCACATCCATCTGTCCGCGCTCTACCCACAGCCGTTGGATCTCACGATCCAACGGCCGTGGTTCATCGTCCACCTCCAACCGAGTCCCTCTCCAGACGTTACGATAACCGAGCCCACCGCCCCCTTCCTTTTTTGGCCGCCATCTCCGGCTACCTCTCCCTCTCATAACGCCTCTTCCTCGAAGCCCGTACCTCCGCCATCCTCGCGCCTTCATCAAGTCCCCTCGCCATCACTCCCGCTCCATTAAAACCTCGCTCCAAAACGCTCCTCCACCACTGTAACATCCAACCCCCTCCGCCTATTTAAACCCTCCCCCGTCACCGGAGTCAAGGGTCCACCATTCTTGGATCTTCCTCTAGCCTCCTCTGCCCCTCCGGTGACAGCGGAGGGGCGGAACGTCGAGGTGACGACGAGGTTGATTCGGTGTTGACCCTCAGCGCTCTGCCGCCGAGTAGCGGTGGCTCCGGCCACCTCCGAGCTCCCTGCCAAGGCCGTGCAGGTCGTGCGAAGACCCCTGAGCTCATCTGAGCTCAAGCCCAGGCCGTTACCCCCGCCAACTCCTCGCTCCGGCGAGGAGATTTTTCATCTGTATTTTTTCTCCATTTTCTCCGATTAATTCTGCCACCTACAACCACCATCGCTCCCATCTGATCCTCCCACGAGCTCCACCCGACCACCAGCAACCTCGCCAACCACCCACTCCCTTCTCCAGAACCCCCTACCACTCCGACCCACCTCCTCCTCCATCTCGCCGGAGGAGGAGCTTTGGCCTCCACCTCTGATCACCCCAAGGCCTCCGCTCACCTCCCATTCACTGCATCTCACTCACGCACCGCCTGCACTTCGCCTCGGGGATGCCTAACTCTTGCAGGTACTCAATGGACGGAAAACGCAACCCCGCACCGGTCTCGAGCTTCCATTCCAACTACGCCCCTCCGCCTTGCCCTTCCAGATGACTATGGAGCTACACCACCGACCGAGCTTCATCGCCCAGCCCTCACGGAGCTTCCTCGACCGTCTGGCAGGCCGCCTGAGCACGGCGGAGCTCCATCGAGTCCACCGGAGCCCCGCCTCCTCCGGTGACTCGCGGAGGAGGATGATAGTACAGGTGCCGTCCGATCTCCAGGATCGGGCGGCTAAGAAGAAGCCACGTGGTGGACCCGAGCCCACTTCCAGACCTATAGGCTCGGGTCCTCCAAGCCCAATGCCGAACTTCCAGACCATGCCATGTGGACCCGAAGCTGAGCGTCCTCCCGAGCCTAAGTCCCTCATGTGCATGGCGCGTGAGGGCCTGGGTAATTTACACGACAGACCCTGGACATTTTGGAAATTACATAAAGGTCCCCAGGCGCGTGCCTCACGTGCGCGCCTGGGTTATTTACAGGGAGGTCCTGCCGGGTTTCGTTATTTGCACAAATGTCCCCGCGCTTATGGAGAAATTACAGAGGACCCCAGGCGGCTTTTGGTATTTACAAATGGATCCTTCCAGGGACCCATTTGTAATATTTATCCTTTATTTTTTTTGCATTTTTATTACATTTATGCCCTTGCACTGTTTTTAGCATAACTTGAGCATCGTAGGTCCAAATTGCATGATTTTAGTGTCGTTTTGATCCTTGTTTTGTTCTCTGCATTCTAGCATGTTTAATTGTCTTATTTGCTCTTGTTTAATTAAAGTGAATTTTTATGTGGCAAATGGACCCTGCCCTCCTTGCCTTGCTTGAATTTGATGACACTCTTTATTGTTGCGATTAAATTGACACTAGTTTCAGTTTTCTCATGCTGCTCATAATTTTTAAAGGGTATAATTGTAGTATTTAATCTGTGTATAATTTCTCTTGCATATTCGCACATGCATCTCTTAACTTGCATAAAAACCAATAAAAATACATGCATCATAACATCCCTTTGCATTGCCTTGAAAATATCATAGTGCATCATAATTTGCATATGGACCTGAAATTGAGATTAATTGACATTGAACTTCACGAATCAAAATTTAAAATCCATAACTAAGCAGCTGTGTCCCTGTGTTCGACCTTGGTACACTTGCCAAGTATAAATATTCCACAACATTCAAAGTCTGTGGTTTTTGCTGAACAAAATTCGCCTCCTATGCTACAACATTATTCATCATTATTATCGAGGCGAATTTTACGTCCATCAGCGACTCTGGCAGCAGCAACAGCTCGTCCCAGCGCTCCAGCACCCCTGTGCAGCCTAGACAGGTTCACCTTGTACAGGCGGAGCCGTACCAGCAGCCGCAGCCCACCTACCAGTCCCCACCATCTCCAGAGATGCAGATGGTGGTTTACCAGCCGGACCAGCCTCTGGCAGTACTCCCGCCAGCCCCCTGATGCCGAGCCGTTGATGGATGTCAACGGGATTTAGTATGACCGCCCCCAGCCTGGGATCCGACGAGACCATCCCGGATTCAGGTGGGGGAGTGGTGGTGCCCAGCCCCAGCAGCAGCCGTCAGGACAGGGAGGGGAGTACTCCCAGCAGAGAGATCACCAGCCGCAGCAGCAGCCCCCAGCATATCAGCAGCACCAACCATCATCCTTCGGTCCTCGTCCCTATCAGCAGCAGGGACAGTCGTGGAGACGTGAGCAGCATGCTCACCCAGTTCAGCAGCAGCACCCTTCCTCATACCCCTCTTACCACCAGCAGCAGTTCCAGCAGCCTCACCCCCAGAGAGGCTACCCGTCGGGCTCCCACGAGAGCCCCGCTTTGGATGACATCGCCCGCCTCCTCACGGACTAGCAGGCCACATTCAGACGGGAGATGGACGAGTTCCGCCAGGAGATGCAGGACTTGGTGAGAGGGAAGGCCGCCATTCCAGCCCAGATTGAGCCGAATCCGAATAACCTCAAGAGGAAATCTGAGCAGGTAGTACACACTGAGTTTGCCACTCCTAGTGACCCATTTGTTGATACATCTTCGGATCTATTTGATGCTGATTTTGTCACACTTAGGAGCGGTAGGACCCTAGCAGGCGGCGACGCCTCATCTGAGCTTCACCACGAGGATACTTCAGAGGCGCCACATGAGGAGGAGGAGAGCGGTACTGAGGCCGCTCCAGATGATGACGGTGGCACTGAGGCCACCAAGGATGCTGATCCCACCGGCGTTACTGAGGCTGCCGCTTCACCAGATCGAGGAGGTGGTACTGACGCCACCAGGATAGCCGAGCCAGCCCGCGGTACTGAGGCCACGAGACGTCTACCAGCAGCAGCAACAGAGCCAGCCCATGGTGGTACTGAGGCCACCGGTGTTTGTGTTGAGAGAGATGTTGTCTTTCCTCGCTTTGATGTATCTCAGGACTTTGGTTTGAATAAAGGAAAAGGTTTAGTTTCTTCTGGTCCCACTGTGGTGCATGATGTATGTATGGATCCGGTTATCGAACCGTCTAGGCCTTTTCCTACTCCTTCATCTGCGAAGGACCCTGTGATCCCCTTCCCTAGAGCACTTCAGATGGGGAAGGGGAAGAAAAAAGAAAATCCAAAAAAGAGAGAGCTTGAGGAGTTCAGCCAGAGCATGATCGACCGATTCCACATCCAGCTGACCCTCCAGGAGGCTTTGCAGCACATCCCCCTTCTCCAGCGTTCTTTGAGAGACAGGACCACAGTCAGGAGGAGGAGGAGGAACCACACTTCAGAGATACATGTGCTGACGAAAGCCACGTGTTTTGCGATCCAGAATCGTCTGCCAGCCAAGAGGCCAGATTCAGGGGCCCCGTATGTCAGATGCCAGATTAGTGAGCAGAGGTTCGACCGTACTCTTCTAGATAGCGGATCGTCGATCAACCTTCTTCCGGCAGCCCTTCTCTACCGCTTCGAGTTGGGCACTCTTCGACAGAGCAGGACAGTCCTTCAGTTTGCTGATCGATCTGTCAAGAGGCCGAAGGGGTTGTTACGAGACGTTATCGTCACGATTCAGGGCCTGAAATTCCCCGTGGACTTCGTAGTGTTGGACATGGAGATCCCTGAGTCAGTGGCCGATACCCCCATCATCCTTGGTCGTCCGTTCTTGGCCACAGCCAAGGCAGTGACTGATCATGATAGCGGGAAGGTGTACTTTCGTGTCGAGGGCGAAAGTATACAAATAGAGACGGTCGATGACTACAGAGCTAGAGAGAGAGCCCGCTCAGATGTGAGTACAGATTCAGAGCAGCTGACAGACGCAGAGCCAGATATCCACCAGGACTGTGATTTTGTGATCACAAATGATGAGGCAGCTTGGGCAGATCCTGCAGCACAGGCCATCCTCTCATATTCAGATACAACTGATGCCGAGATGATAGTAGAGGAGAGTTTGGAGAGCACAGCCCTGGTTCAGGATACCACAGAGGCAGCAGAGCCGGTCCTTGATCGCTACACGGATTCCAGTGATGGTGGTGCTGAGGCCACCTTGCTTTACGGTGGTGCTGATGCCACCACGGTTGATACAGATCCCTCGGATTCAGAGTCTGATTGGGCCGATTGTGATGATCAGATGCCAGACCTGATTCCACCTGAGCCTACAGATGAGGAGGAGGCAGATGCAGAGCAGACCAGAGGCAGTGCAGTTGAGCAGCCTTCTCCCGATCCAGTTTGCGAGAGCTCGCTTCACTTCTCCCAGGCAGATTTGGCAGACTTAGCAGCATTCACTCAGTTTCTTCCGCAGCCAGATTTGCCAGCACCGAGCATTCCAGAGCTGAAGCCGCTCCCTACTTCGCTGAAGTATCGATTCCTTGCGGGCGAGCCAGAGATGTACCCAGTCATCATCTCCGCCGAGTTGACTGGAGAGCAAGAATCCCGTTTGATGGGGGTTCTTGAAAAGAACCGCAAGGCGATCGGATGGAGCGTAGCAGATCTCCATGGGATTAGTCCATCAGTGTGCTCCCACCATATCTATCTCGAGGAGGGGGCGAAGCCGTCGCGTGAGTTCCAGCGGCGACTGAACCCCAACCTGAGAGAGGTTGTGATGAAGGAAATATCAAAATGGTGGAGTGCAGATTTTATTTATCCCATTTCTGACTCCAAGTGGGTCAGCCCCTTGCATGTGGTGCCCAAGAAGACGGGCATCACGACTGTGATCAGTGAGTCGGGAGAGGAGATTGCTACACGAGTACCCACCTCTTGGAGGGTCTGTGTTGACTACAGGAGACTCAACCAGGCCACCAAGAAGGACCATTTCCCCCTGCCTTTTATTGACCAGATCATTGAGAGATTGGCAGGGAAGAGCCATTACTGCTTCCTGGATGGGTACTCGGGCTACAACCAAGTGGCCATCGCTCCTGAGGATCAGGAGAAGACCACCTTTACCTGTCCCTTCGGCACATATGCTTTTCGACGCATGCCATTTGGGCTATGCAATGCCCCTACGACTTTTTAGAGGTGCATGCTGTCGATCTTTTCGGACATGGTAGGGGAGTGTTTAGAGGTCTTCATGGACGACTTCTCGGTCTACGGCGACGGATTCGACTCCTGTCTTGACTGTCTAGACCGGGTACTCCAGCGATGTATTGAGTATCATTTGGTTTTATCTTGGGAGAAGAGTCACTTTATGGTGACTCAAGGGACGGTGCTTGGCCACATCATCTCCAACAGGGGCATGGAGGTTGATCCAGCCAAGGTTGATGTCATTAGGAAACTCGCACCGCCGTCCAATCTGAGACAGCTACGGTCATTCCTGGGGCACGTTGGATTTTATCGGAGATTCATTCAGGATTTTAGCAGGATCGCCCGACCGTTGACTGACCTCTTGATGAAAGACACCGAGTTCCTTGTCGATGACAAGTGTCTTTCGTCGTTCGCGACTCTCCAGCAGTGTGTCATAGAGGCTCCTGTCCTCCAGCCGCCTGATTGGTCTCTCCCATTCGAGATCATGACGGATGCCTCCGATTTTGCCGTAGGGGCAGTGCTGGGACAGAGGAGGGATGGAGTTCCATTTGCCATACACTACGCTAGCCGCACATTGGATTCCGCCCAGTGGAATTACACAGTCACAAAGAAGGAGATGCTAGCCGTAGTGTTCGCCCTAGATAAGTTCAGATCGTATATCATTGGATCTAGAGTGACTTTGTTTACAGATCACACCGCCATCAGGTACCTCATGGCAAAGAAGGATGCCAAGGCCAGACTGACTAGATGGATCCTTCTACTCCAGGAGTTCGACATTGAGATCAAGGATAAGCCTGGAGTCAAGAATGTGGTGGCGGATCATCTCTCCCGACTAGAGCAGCCTGAGGATTCTGAGCAGATTGACCCTATTAGAGATACCTTCCCAGATGAGGCGATCCTTGCTATCGCCTCACTCCCATGGTACGCCGATATTGTGAACTTTCTCGTTGCTGGGAAAGTCCCACAAGATTGGCCCAGGCAGAGGCTTGAGATCTTCCTCGCGAAGGCCAAGTCCTACCATTGGGAGGATCCCATCCTTTACCACGAAGGAGGGGACAGTGTCTGGCGTCGGTGTATTCCTCAGGAGGAACACCATAGCGTCCTCACTTACTGCCACAAGCTTGAGGCAGGAGGACATCATTCTGGGAGGAGAACGGCGCAGAAAGTGCTCCAATCCGGCTTGTGGTGGCCTACCCTCTTCAAGGACTCTGATGAGTTCGTGAAGAGGTGTACTGATTGTCAGAGGATGGGCACTTGTGGACAGCGTGATATGATGCCGATGCAGCCCATTCACTTCTGTGAGGTTTTTGACGCATGGGGCATCGATTTCATGGGTCCATTCCCTAAGAGTCAGGGATTTGAGTACATTCTGTTGGCCGTTGATTATGTGAGTCGTTGGGTGGAGGCTATCCCTGCCCGAGCCGCTGATGCGAGGACCGTTTGCAGATTTTTGAGGAAGCACATCATCACGCGGTTCGGGGTTCCACGAGTTCTGATTTCTGATGGGGGATCTCACTTCATCAACGACCAGGTGAAGGCACTTGCTAGCGAGTTCGGCATAGACCATCGTGTTGCTACACCTTACCATCCACAGATGAATGGTCTAGCCGAAGTGTCAAATAGGGAGATCAAGACTATTCTGCAGAAAGTCGTCCGCCCTGACCGAAAGGATTGGTCACAGCTTTTGGACTCGGTCTTGTGGGCATATAGGACATCTTTCAAGACACCTTTGGGCACATCTCCCTTTCGCCTCGTATATGGCAAGCCATGCCATTTACCTGTTGAGCTGAGGCACAAGTCACTTTGGGCAGTTACAGATATTTTGATGGATCCAGATGGTATGGGAGACCAGAGGAGGGCAGAGCTAGCTGCCCTGGAGGATCTTAGAGATGCAACTTTCTCAAGCAGCCTACATTATAAGGAGAAAGTCAAGGAGTGGCATGATTCTCATATCAACCACAAGCATTTTGAGATTGGACAGAGAGTATGGCTGTTTGATGCGAGGCTACGATTATTTCCAAGGAAGCTACAGAGCAAATGGAAGGGACCTTATCTGGTTAGAAAGGTACACGACAACGGTAGCATAGATATATCCGAGTTGTCTTCTGAGAGTACCTTTCGAGTGAACGGCCAGCGGCTCAAACCATTTCTAGATCATGAGCCGCGGGTCGTTGAGCTTGCCCCTATTCATTTTGCGTGAGATGTGGTCTTTGACTCACATCTAATGCATCTTACGCCTGAGTTTCACTGATCTTCCGCCTTGTATAGATCCAGATGTCCATATCACCACATTCTTTAGTCCCACATCCCTTCCTTCATCTTGTGATTATGCTATACTTAGGGTGCACTTTACCCTAAGTATAGGGGGGATGTGAGGCCTTTCGGGTATTTCTTTTGTTTCTGTCTACCCCTGTTTTTGCTGCCTATACTTAGGGATATTTCACCCTAAGTATAGGGGGGGTAGACCCTGTACATTCTGCACTTAGGTTTTTCCTTAGTATACAGCCTGCTATACTTAGGATTACTTGATCCTAAGTATAGGGGGGAGACCTGGGTCCCTCTTGACTTTTCATTTCCTTTTTGTATAGCTTTCCTTTTCACTTTCCTATACCTAGCACGAGTTATGTCTTCTCCATCGCTCTTGACTCTGAGGACATCGTTCGAGCTAAGTATAGGGGGGTGTGTATATATTTCATATATACTTTAGCCATAACTCGTACTTTGTGTGAGTGTGTTAATAAATAAAATGGCTAAAAACCACAAAAATTTAAAAAAATTTCATGTACATAATCTTCTTTTATTTGCACATACATAGCTAGTGTACAAATTATTTTTGTAAAAATGATTTCAAAAATCTTTTGAGTAAAGCTTGTGTAAATATTTTTGTATCAAAATTATGTATATAGTACAAAATTTTTCCAAAATGTTTTGAAAATAAAAAAGTTTGCAAAAATCTTGTGTAAATGTGTGTAAACATCTTTTTGCAAAACTTGCACTTCATGCACCATCCATTCATGATTTCAAAACATTTTTCAAAAATTTTGCATGATTGTAAAATTTGTGTAAATAAGCATCTTTTTGTACATATGTATATAGTTTTTCTGGATGATAGTTGACATTTAAACTAGCCTGGAATCAAATTGAGAAATGGAGCTTGATTAAGATCTTAATCCACCTAATTTCTAAGAGGAACCTTATAGGACTTAGGTTTAAGGCTTTTCAGGTCCACGGTGACTTAATTCTTTGAGTCCACTAGGCTATGATCACATGTCATCTCAATGAGCCTAAGTAGAGCACTTGACAACAACACATGACTCATATAGATTATGGCTTTACTTGGACACCAGCACTATGCACCGAGCTCTCTACGGATGAGGTGGTGAGGAGGCAGTCTTCCTTGACTTAGGGTAGCATATGAGGGTAGTACTTCTAGGCGAAACCTCTCTTCTTCTTACAGTGAAGGAAGTGCGTCTCAACTTGGTCTGGTTGCCATGAGGTCTAACGACGGGAGTTGTGGGTTGCAATAAAGCTTCAAAAGAGGGATAGTCTACTGGCTCAAGAGGAAAAACTCCTTGTATATATGCTGCACATGTATATGTTGTACAGATGCACTTAAAAAAATGTGCAAAAAGAAAAGAACTCCAAAAAAGTGGTGGATCTGAGAGAAAATGATAATCCCACCGGAGTATGTATATAGAGTGCAATAAGCAAAGCTTGGTTTCATGATCCACCTGTTGTAGCTTGCAGCAGGGAGACTTGGCTACACTGGTCAAGCTCCCAAGGGTACTTGGCTACACTGGCCTTGACCCATTCTCTTCTTCCCCCTCTTCTTGAGCCGGTTGAACTTGAACTTAGAAGGGAATACCCCGCTCCTCGAGGAAAGAGTGGCCAGATTGAGGTCATAGAGTTACCTTGTTAGGGAGGGTTGTCAAGTTGCCATTTCTGAGGTGGAGAGCTTAAACTTCACATTCACAGGACAAGAAAAGATTCATGGTCTTCAGGGTTTGTGATTGATGACTTGTTCTGATCTGGAGCATTGAGGAGTCTTGGTTTTAGATTAGTGGAACTTAGAGGCTGTTAGGTTTTTAGCTTAAGTCTAAATAAGGTTCCGACACATTAATAATCCAAAGATCTAATCGAGCTCCATACCCCAATTTAATGAAGGCAGGTTTAATAATCAACCTTGATCCATGTACATCCTCTTTTTCTTTTTCTTTCTTTCTTCTTCACTTCTTTTTCAAATAAGTGTTTTCTAAGGGACTAGCAAAGTTAAGTATAGGGGGGTGATGAATACCCATTCATCACTCTTTATTCTTATATTTTAGCTACAAAAACCTTTGCAAATGCATGTAGATATGTGTAAATAGGAATAATTACCAAAAGCATGCATTGTGTAAAAACATATAATTAGCATGTTTTTGTGCAAAAATAAAAGAATAAAGATTAAAAAGAAAAAAGAGGGAAATACTTAGAATAAATATTGAGCAACCTAACCCAAGGGAGGGCTCAGCATGGGCCTGACCGCATAAAAGCCAAAGTAGAGGGAGATAGGGGCTCTTGTGTATATATTTATGTAAATAAATAAAAATATTTTTCCTCACCAAAAATTTGCTTGTAAATACTTGTATATATTTATAAAAATATAAAAACAAAATAAAAAGTTAGAAATCCAAAAAGATCAAAAATACCTCCTTTCATCATGTACACAAACCACACCTATCTATTTATTTAGCTTTGCAAATAAATAAAAAGTAATTTTTGTAAATAGTCTATGTTATATATTGTAAATAAATAAAATAAGAACAATTAAAAATCAAAACAAAATAAAAATAGAATCAAAAATACAAAAATACATTGTACATATACCATGTATATAGATGTACATAGCTATTTATTTTACCTAAGTATATAAATAATAAAAATAAAATAAAAATACCTTTTTATTCCATATTTTATTCTATAAATAAATAAATATAAAATGGGAATAAAATTGTATAAAAATAATATATAAAAATCAAAAATCAAAACCCTATATATATTGTATATACCTATATCTAGTACATATTATGTATATAGCCTATTTTTTTTCCAAAAATTAATTAAAAATCACCAAAAAATAGAAAAAAATAAAATAAAAATAATTCATGTTTTAAGTTTTTGCAAAATCGGCCATTTGCTACCTTATTTTTTAGCTTCAAAGTTTTGCCACGTGGCCTGATCTCATTGGGTCCTGGGGATGTTGACCGCCCGGTCAACTAGCCCCCCCAAGACCACTTCTCACGGGTTCGAGCTTCGGACCCAACTTCTCGGATTTTCCCCCGCTCAACCCGATTGCCTATCACCCAAACCCCGGCTCCGTTTTGAACCTCCCACATCCGACACCCTCGCCGGGCATCAACCTTGGGATCCGCGCGCCACCACGACCCTACCCGAGCCTTCCTTATCGGATCCCTCCAGCATACATAAGCGAGCTCCGCCATCCATTTTCTCCATCTTTGGCCATTTGCTTCGTTCTCCAGTGAGCTCCAGAGAGAGAGAGAGAGAGAGAGAGAGAGAGTGAGAGGTGACAGCTCGCATCCCCGACCTATTGCAGCGAGGAGAGCCGGCGAATCCATCGATCCGGCGACGTAGCCGCCGTAGCTCCGCCACTTGAGCGAGCTTCGAGCCTCGGGCCGAGACGACCCTCGAGGCGACGACCAGGAGCACCCCCTGCTCTTCCCCAGTCTCATCGATCATCCAGGTACCCCCTTAGCTTAGCTATTTCGTTCGATTTCAGCTTTCCCCCAAATCGCTTCGTCATCGTATTTCTTCGATTCACCCCGGTTCCGACCACCATCCGACCATCGGACCCGACCTTCACGTTCGCCTTCCTCCGCCGCACGTTCTCCACCCACTCACGCAACCCAGCTCGCACAGGAGCTGGGAACCGGGCTCCTCCGTCTTCCACCTTCGCCGGAGCCTGCCGCCCCGACGCACCAGCCACTTTCACATCACCTAACCGGGTCGAGGCAATTTGCCCTCGACCTGCGAGTCTTTTGGTGCACTTTGTAGGTCAGAACGAGGGCCATCTGAGGCTCTCCGTCATTCAGCCAGAAGACCAGCTCCGTCGACCTCGCCTGAGCTCCTCCGAGCTTGGGCCGATCATCGGAGCATCGCAGCGGACGCAGGAGCACTCCAGCATTCTTCTCCGACCTCCAGAGTGCTCCAAGGAGGAGCGCAGCGCACGTACGAGCCCGACGAAGCTCGCCGGAGCCTTGTTCTTCCAGCATCTTCCAGCGCCGTCGATCTCCACCCCTCGCTCCAGTTCTAATCTGGGCCGTCCATCCCTGGAGCAGCCGACACCGTCAGATCTGAGGAGACGTCATCTGGAGCGCCCACCAGTCCCAGCCTTCCGATCAGCCACGTGGAGCGCATCCAACGACCCCGCTTAATAAAGGGTAATTTACCCTTAGGCCCTTATCTTTGTTTTATTTCGTTTGAGTCCTGTAAATATTAAAGTCAGTTATTTAGTTTTAGGTTTAATTGCATAGAGGACCCTGAGCTTTAGATATTTGCATTTATACCCCTGCCTGTTGTGAGCCACGTGCGTCGTCACGTGTTATTTTGGTGTATTTGCAGTCTATGCCCTTGTAGTTCTGGTTGTTATGAAATGAATGAAACTTTTTAGTTAATTGCATTTATACCCCTGTGCGTGGTTTATTTCCGCATGTGCGATATTTTTTTGGGTTATTTGCAACTAAGGCCCCTGGACTTTTGGTACGTGTTACCAATAAGTCCTCGGGACTTATTTTCCTTACATTTAGGTCCCTGAGTGCCCCAGGCACGCGCGTGGCGCGTGTTTTGCTGGGTTAATTGCACGGGACCCCCAGAACTTTGGGTATTTGCATTCCAGTCCCTGTGCACAGTACCCTTTTATTATTTTTGAATAAAATATCAAATCACCTCCAAATCCAATGAGAATTTGACACATGGCTCCTGCCATGGTGTAGGATTTTCAAGGATTTTTGAGGACATTTTTGATTTTGTTTGCTATTTTTAAAAATTCAAAAACCTTTATTTTCATTACTGTCTAGATTGAAAAATCACAAAAAAAATATAAAAAACTCCCCTAAAAATTCTATAAAAATTAGTTACTGTTTAGTTTAGTTTGTTTGATTTTCTAGCCAATTTTGGCTATTTTTCATTGGTTAAAAACCTTAAAAACTTAAAACACCAAAAAAAACCCATAAAAATTCTAGTAAATAAATTAAAACCCCAAAAATAATAAATTTGGTACCTAAATTTTCCTTATTTTATCTATTTTACAGGAAAATTACCTCAGGCCATTTTGAGGCCCTTAGGTATTTTATCTAGGGCTTCTTGGCTCGGCTGGACAGTACCCCTTGTTTTTGCTACTGTTTGATTTTTAGAAAATAAAATAAATATCAGAAAATTATCAAAAATTCACCAAAAACATAAAAAAATATAAAACACATAAAAACATTTTTGTTTTAATTTTTGGTTGACTTTTGTTGCTTTAAATAAATTGATAAAGTGTGCTTGTATTTGTTTTTCTTAATTTCTTAATCAATTAAAAATCCAAAAAAAATATAAAAATAATTAAAAACCACTAAAAAGATTTTGTTTCTTTATTTTATTTGTTTTTACTACTTCGTAGGCCTTCGGCCAATCCGTGCTCCTTGAGTTCGACCCTGGGAGCTATACCAGGTTAATCACATAGCAGGACCGCTTCTTTGTTTTGATTGATTTTATTTTTCGCGAGTGGTTCATTTTTCTTGATGGACACATCCGAGTGATTGAGGTCTCAACGACCGTCGATTCAGTACCTTTACCTTAGTCTCTCGGGGATTTTTGTGTCATCATTGCTCAGACATGGTATGGGAGAAAGTTTTGGGGAGCTGGATCTAGAGATTCCTCAAGTGTTTGCACTAATGGTTGCATAGGAGAAGTCAACGGTGATGCATGTCAAGGAGGTCGAGATTTGGTTACGTTTGTTGGGAACGAACAACCGAATACGGAAGCGGGTGCACAATCGACCACCACCATGGAAGCATGTGAAAGAAAGAACAAGCAGATATAACAGTGGTCGGTCACCTCTTGCGACCACCGGAGAAGAAAGATCACTATAAATTAGAACGAGTATGACTCTCCCCGTTCCCTCGTTCTCTCATCTCTTTCTTCTCTCTCTCTCTCCCTCTAAGGGTTACATTATTCTTGTAGTGGTTTTGACTTTTGAGGAAATGCCTCCATACCCCTTTATATATAACACATTTACAACCCCATAGTCCCGTTTTCAATAGAACCATAAATAGAATACAACTCAACTACTATTAGGATTAGGAGTCCCGCCCATTAGGATTCCTAATCCTAATATGACTCTAATCCTAACAATCTCCCCATTGAGTTGAATTCCATCACGATCTCTTCATAATCTTGGCTCTGCACTAGGTCATCATTATCATAGGCAAGTCTCATTAGTAGGAACTCACCACCTTTGGGTGATACACCCGTCGCTGGGTGCCCTTGACATGCCACCTTACACTATCTCCTGCCAGTCGTCGCTGGCAGAATTCTTCGACGCCTCTGGTCGATTTCTCCAAGAGACCACCATATCATGACTTCTAAGGATTGTGCATCGCGTCATCTCATCGACATTGAACCTAGCTTTGATCCACCACATTGTATCCCTCGCTGTCATCGAACCTAGCTCTAATCCGTCGCATCATGTCCCTTCAACAATGTTGAAACTAGCTCTGATACCGGTTGTTGGAACATGACCCAGTATTAACTCTACTCTGACACTAGTTGTTGAGAATGAACAACCAGATACGAAATAATATGCCCAATCTAACACCACCACAAAAGCATGTGAAAGAAGGAACAATCAGATGTAACAATGGTCGTTCACCTCTCACGATTACCGGAGAAGAAATATCACTATAAATTAGAACGAGTACAACTCTCCGTTCATTCGCTCTCTCATCTCTTTCTTCTCTCTCTCCCCCCTCTAGGGGTTACATTGTTCTTATAGTGGTGTTGAGGCAATGGCTCCACACGCCTCTATATGTAACCCAGTTACAACCCTATAGTCATATTTTCAATAGGGCTATAAATAGAATATAACTCAACTACTATTAGGATTAGGAGTCCCACCCATTAGGATTCCTAATCCTAATAGTGTTTGACTCTACGCGTGAAAGAGGAGGGCTTCTTCCTTATTTGTGTTCGTTTGAGATTAGGCGTTGCAGAGGATCCAAGCCTTCTCTCATGTTGCCGATATTCATTTGAGGCTCGCATATCTCTAGGGATCAGAGGGTGATGCTAAGAGTCGTGACTCCATAGAGAGGGACCATTGAAGGGTCTAGATTATGCAGCTGTGCGCTTGGTGGCTAAAGGCGACTACTAATAGCATTGTTGCGTGAGAGTCAGAGGTGGTTCTCGATGGAGCTCAGCTTTCTTGACGAGTTGCGAGCCTCGAGCTACTACCGATGGTGTTGATGAGAATGAGCTTCAGATGAGGACTCGTTGCAGATGTAAACGAGGCGGGGTTGTTCATATGGAAATGAAAGGTCGACACACAACCTTCTGTGATGTCTGGAGCTTTGAATAAGCTATTCCTCAATCTCGATTCCTATAAGTGGCGAAGAGGCTGCTCTTGGATTTTGTTTCGCTGTAGACTTGCAAGTATGATGATTTCTAGCTCCAGAGATAAAGGAACATGTCACACTGGAAGGGAAAGTGATGGTGTGCTCCTACATCATATGATGGAGATCAAGAGCTGTTCTCCAATCGCGTACTCAATCGAAGATGATGAGGATATGGAAGAGATAGAGAGAAGATGTGAGGATATTGGAGATGCTATGAGCATTGATTTGGGGATTCCAACAATATATAAGAGGAATAAAGGAGTTGGGTTTCCAATCCACAGACTAGGGAAGAAGATAGGTGGAAAAAAAAGGATAGTAACATAATAAGAAGAAGGAAGAAGTAGAAGAGGAAGAAGAACAAGGGGTTGAGAAGAAGTTTGCAATGACTACCTGAAGGATTTACGGAGGAAGTGTCTGGGGAAGAACTCAAGGAGGAGCTCCAATAATTGCTTAAGCCATCATCTTGCGACGAGCTGGGCGAACTTGAGGAAGCTTGCGATAATGAACTAGGTTCGCCAGATCTCGCCAAAGATGATCAAGGTTTTCGCTCGAAGGATAACGAAGTCGACCGCTGTCACTGATGTCTCCTCCTGAGATGCTCTATCACTCGTAAAATGATGGATACCCGAGAAAGGGGGGACGATGAAGTTTTGCGAATTGGGGGTTGGGGTTTGAGTGAACTTCGAGAAGGTGGTTGGGTTCGTGGGGCTGACTCATTGATCGAGGGACTACTACATGGTCGTTAAGGAAGGCGTTGGGACCATTCGCTGGCCGGAGAAGGTGGGGAGGAGTTGGCATAAGAGGTCATTGGAAGATGGCTGGAGTACTCGGAGGAAGGGGACAATGTCCCCATCGTCCGATCTTAGATTGATTAAAGGGTGGTGGGCATGACATGTGGAGGGGTATTGAGAGGGCGAAGGAATCTGAAGCGTTGGATCGAAGAGTGACCCAATGGCTCCTATGATGTGAGGCTAGAGGAAGGAAAGATGCATGTGGCGGGCTCATAAGCTGCCATGTGTCAACGCCAAATAAATAAAAACTGAAAATCAAAGAAAAATAAAATAGAAAAATGACCTCAAATAAAAAACCTTTCTTCATAAAAGTTATTTGTCTTGATGAGATCCACAACTTTTGTGAAGGAACCAAGACTAAAAGATGTCAATAGTCCAAACTCATTTTTGGTATTATGTATATAAAATGGCATGGTATATATCTTTAATTTTTGGTTATTTTTAATTAAGATAAAATTAAAAAGAGAATAAATTAAAATAAAGAGATGTATTTACAAATTATTTATTTTGGCATTTTTAATAATCAAGAAAATAAAGAAATAAAATAAAGGGACTTATGTGCATACTCTACATACAGACTCAAATCATTTGCTTTTCTTTGATTTCTATAGTGTTCTAAAATTGATTTTTTACACACTCTATTTAAACATATATCAATAGAAATAAATGAAAGGAAATAAATTGAAAAGAGTTAATTATGTACATAAAATGATAAGTTAAATTTAGTCAATATTTACAATCACTACAAAAAAGCATAGTCCGTGAGCATGTTTAATGTGCTCGCTAAAAGAGTGAGTGAATACACATGCTCTCTCAACTTGTGTATGCTACAGGGCTAGACACAAGCTCAAACCCGCAAGCACTCGTGCACTATCACTCGTCGCTTGCGAACACAGGAGAGTACATTGTGCTCGTGCAGGTGCTCTCACATGCCCATCTTAACCGAACTTGTAGTGACATTGGGCGAGCGTGCAAGCTTGTAGTGGGTGAGTACTCATGCTCGCTTAGGACAGAACTACAAAAAAATTTTATAGGTTCGTCAGGGTTTTAAAGCCCCGTCAAATATGTACTACCTGCTCTAAACCACTACATGTATTTAAATAGATTATCGAAAATCATACCTGAGATAGTGATTGAATATTCAAGATACAGATAGTCCATGTACACATTACATCATCTACATCGAAGTTAATTAATAAGGAACGAACAGTCAAATATATTATCTTAAACGAAACAGATAAAAAATTCCAGTGGAATGAACAAAAATATTGTATGTAGACAAAACACATTAAACACCATTTAAATGTTCATATAAATCTAAAGGAATTCTCTATTCTACTATTAAGAAAAACTTAATCTCTACTTCTTCTTCGCCTGAATGATCTTCGAGCTCAAACTCTACTTTGATTTATTTTTCTCTTTTTCATTTCTTTAAACCTTGCTTACATCCAGGCTTCTTCTTCAGGATCAGTCTCTTCCTCCTCTTCCTCCTCATCCTCTCTCTATTCTTCTTCATTCTTCTCTTGAGGCATTGGTGTTCTTTGTGACCTATCAGAATTTAATAAATATTAGCAAGTAAAGAAGAAGATTGAATATTTAGAATACACTTAGATTACACATATATTAATGCTTACATATATGTAGTGAAATCTTCTCGCAGCTTGGTCACTTGGTCCACCATCATTGCCATCTGAGACTCCAGAGATGGCGATAGTTGCTGTGACTACTGAAGCTAGGAATATGATGGTTGACCATAAGTAGAGTAAGAGTGTCGATGTTCCTCCACATTATATGGAGGAAGACCACCAAGTGTCTGCTTCCTGTTGATGAAACTAGCATCCCTCTCCTCCATAACCTATAGTCACAATTTTATAACCATATAGACTGTAGCGTATACTCATTTAATCACTAAATATTATATTAATATAAGTGTTTCCATAAGGTTTTATCAAATGGGGGTCATTCGTCTTCATGAGTGCGTGCCCACTTTTCATCATTAAGAGCTATATATCGTTCCTGAAATTGAAATTAATTTATAAAAAATTTAATATATAAGATAATTTTTAATTATGTTAATCACTTATAACAATTCAAAAAACACATCATCACTTCTTCCATATCAGGTATAGACCACTGGGAATCATCATCTTTGCCTCATTTATTTTTCTTAGCCCACCATTCATTAATAAATGACTCCCTTTCCAACTTAGTAGCCTAAAAATTAAAATTTATATAATAAATAAACATTGCATATATCAGAAATCAACATTGATTTTTGTATAATATTATTAAAATTATATACCAGTTTAACATGTTTTTGATTGTGGCTTTCAGAGCAACTTGTCAATCAAATCTTTTACTTTTGGTGATTTAATCTACCCATCGCTGACCTCCTTCCAAACTCAGCATCTGAACTGAATGAATCACAAAAGTCAATCCACATGTAATTTATCAGAACATCATTTATATATAATTTAAAATTTTTAAGTTTATCAATTTAAAAACAAATACCTCTCCTTGATACACCAAGCCAGAAGGAATCACTATATCTCATCAAAATCCATCTCTTCCATACTCGTCTTTCTATACGAGTCCCTTCAGTCCTTGAAAAATCGGTCGCTCATTCTCTTCTCCGTCGTAAGTGTGAATGCTCGACAGTAAGACTCCTTTCCTAAATCAAGAGTAAAACGATACTTAGATTGGAATTTTATAAACAAATGCCATGTAATGGAATGTTTATGTATATATATATATTTCCTTTTGAATTAAAATTTCCTATCAAAAACAAGTTAAACAACCTCTCCTGCACAATAGTGGGAATGCAAAAACAGAGAAACTCCGTCATACCATATGAGATTCAATATTATTCGTTATTTCTTTAACAACCTTGTTGCTATTCCGAAAATCCTTGCATAAAATGAGAATTGTATCATATATGGATAAAAATTTTAATAAAATTTGAATTACGAATGCTATGTACCTCCCATCAGCTGAAATATGTAGAAGTGGGAAGGAATCAAAAGAGTGACTTCCTGCCAGTGGCACATGCACATCTATGCTTTGAAATACTTGAGAAAGAGAAGCCGAATCCATAAAAGGACGAGCTGGAATCGGGATGGGGTAGGGCTCGGGAACATGTGAATAAGATGGCTCACCGAAAAAACCTCTGTACGAAGGAGGTGAGGGAACACCAAAAGATTGGTAATACACCATGAGCTAGCCCATCTCATCAAAAACAAGTCCCGAAAAGGTCGGTGGAGTTGAAGGTGAAGAGGAATGTGAGGGGGACATGCGACTGGATCACTGAGATCCATGTGAACCTCCACATCCAAAACCGGTCATGTATATAAAAAAACATGGAATAAATTAAATAAAAGTGAAAAAATATTTTTATATTTTATCGAAGCTTGTATCTTAATCTTCATTGCTTGAATATTATGAAATATCATTATTTTCCTCAGTATTGTCCTCAAACAGATGGGGTATTAGAGACGTCCATTAGCGACGGTTACAAACAGTTGTCTCTAATACCGAGTTTTCGCGACAGTTTATGTGCCTGTCATAAATGACGTATAAATTAGTTTAGTAATTAGCTACGGATTTGTGAGTTGTATTGACCATCGTCACAATAGTTGATCTAATGGTGACATATTTCTGTAATCATTGCCAAAAATAGTAGTGCCCAGGGATTAACATTGTTGAGACCCGTAGCATATGATGCTCCCCTATTCTAATTAAAATACCAAAACCCAAAAGACCCGCCTCTTCATCCCGCTCCCGCCTATTTTTCTACCAATTTATATTCATAAAAGACCAATACCTTCGTTCCCTCTTCATTCGACCCTTCCTCCACGCTTCCAAAGACCTAGTACACCCCCGGCCTGTGCTCCACCTTGACTTCATCGTGACATCGGCCTTCATACGACCTTTGTGAGCCCTCCTCCGTGCGCCCTCTGCTTCCTCTCACCTCGAAGCTCTGTACAAGATCCTCCGGTCGACACCAATCTTTCTGTACCCCCAGAACGCAGACCCCCTACACCGGAGCACAACTTTGCATTCCCAGTTATCATCCTTTTTCCTTTGTGCCAATATTATCTCACACAGACGTCCATACATTCAAGGGTATTATCTTTTTTTCCCCTTTTACCTATACTGCTTAGGTTTTGCAAATAAATTAAGATGCTTTTAACATGAAGTTCTGTAAAATCTAAGAACTCTTGTAAGCTCTCCTCTTCGAAAGATGCTTATCTTTCGTTCTTTTTTTAGGTTAAGATTTGTCATTGATGTTATCCTCTTATTATATATATGTCATTATCTAATAAAAATTATATAGCATCTTTTTTATAATTTTTATTGTCATGTGGCATGAGTTCGTCAGATTTTGTTAACTTGAGAGTGCAATCATTAAAAAAATTGAATGCTGCACTATAATTTTCTACAGTGACGTTTAGTAAAAAATGATTACTACAAGTTAGTAATAGATCAAAGAGATTTAGCATCAACAATCAATCTATTCATGATTTATTTTAATTCAATTTAGAATATATAGTTTGGGAACAAAAAGCAAAACCTTTAAATGATGGCTTCTATAACCCACGGAAAGGGAGTATTTCATAGCAATTGCATAACAAATTCAATAATAGTTCTTGAATTTCAAGGGAAAAATTCATCTCGTGAAGCGTATCTATTCAAGGATGCATATTAATGAGATCACACGATAGTTCTAGAACCATATAGTTTTTTTTGCCAGAAAAGATATTTCGGAGTGAAATCCTTTTTATATTCAAGGAGAAACTAGAAGAGTTTGTGTGCAGATATCAGAAACATTGAGATCTTAATATGTCGTAGGCATGAAATACATTGTGATTCATATATATTTTCAAGGGATGCATATTATAGTATATTAAATCTATTTTCAGTGGTTGTATCATTTTGTATCTCAAACACTGAAGCACACAATAATCATGGAATGCATGACATGGATATATTTAAGTACAATTCAAGCCTTTGAAAAAAAATTAAACAGATACGATTCCAATAATTAGTACGAAAAATACATGATATGTTCATAGTTTAAACAGGACACTACTACCTATCCTTTTCGTGTGTTACTCATCCCAATTCAAGCCATCCAATCTATGGATAAATGGTGTTCTTATTTTTTTCTTATAATGCAATGCGGAGTTTAATAATGGATAAAACATGGATGCATTTATGATGAAGCCACATTTCATCATATTTATTCTATCATTTTGGCATAAAAAATCCTAGCAAATGCGTGTAAATACCCTTAATTTCCATATCTTAGCATTCATGCATGTGCATGTAATTAGTGTATAAAACACTGTAATTAAAGCCAAAATTATAGAATAAATAAAAGAAAAGAAAAAGAATAAAATATTGTAAAAATTTTATGATCCGAAACCCCGAGACCTAGGCATCTCGATGGCTATGTCGACAAGGAATAAAGTAGGGGGAGATAAGGGCCAAAATACAATAAAAATTCCTTTTGTTTAATTCTTTCTTTAATTAGTTTGGGACCTATTTTTAGTCCCACCTTTTATACTTTAAATAAAGAAACTTTGTACATAAAAGTTGTATATAATTAAATAAAGAAAAATACAAAATTGATTTCACTCAAAAATAATGCACGGATAAAAAGTTATGATTTGAATAAGATTTCGGAATCCCAACTTCCCAGACCCGTATCTCTCAAATAAAAACTCAAAATTTATCAAACTCACCTTTAATTGTATATAATTTTCAATAATCTATTTAATGAAGGTGGTTTCGTATTTTTCGGAGTTACGGTTTGAAAGTTGAGTTTTGGACCCCTATTGTATATTATACCAATTAAAATATTCATTTTATTTATTATTCATTATTTTATTCATATTTTTTTTATTATTTCATAGATTATTATATATGTACATATTAAAACTGGAATAAAATGATAAATAAAACATTAAAAAAAATAAAATTCTTGTATAAAATACATAGAAAAATTAACAATGTACTGTGTTAGAACCACGTTTTTGGCCGTTTTCGTCGATTTTTGGAGGATGCATCGTGCATCTTTTCACGATGATATCTTCTTGACTTTTTCTCCTCTTATATCCATTATACACGCTCAGTATATAGTTTTATCATTGAATCATGTATTTGCCCTATTTTCCTCGAGCTTTGGAGCATGATTATCATGTTGTCTGACCCCCCCTCTGCTGTGCGTCAGAACATTAGTTTTTGCCAATATTCTCGAATTTTTATAGGCCGATAGGTTCACCCAATCGCTGGACTTCCTTCTAGACTTTTTCTCTACATACATCCATTATACACGCCCAACTTTTATATCTAGAGTTGAGTTGTCTATTTTCAAGATACACACCGATCTTCTTGCCACCACATCAACTTTCTAACAAGCCTCTGCCACTCCAGTCAGATCCTTGTTTTTGTCCGATTTCTCGGATTTTTCAAAACCGACCCTTTCGCCCAATGGCTAAGCTTCTTTCACAACTTTTTCTCCTTTATGTACCCTCATACACGCCCAGAGGTTGCGTGAAGTATTGGATCAACGATATGCTAGATATCCATCGTTCTTTGGAGCCGCCCACCTCACATGTACAAAAAGACCACATCTTCTTCCAATTCGTTTTTGAACCCTCTTGGACCCATTTTGGCCACCCTCCTTGGAGCTCAAGATAGAGTGAAGTGACAGTGAGCTCCCCAGCTCCTCGGAGGCGCGTCTAGGCGAGTCGAAGGGCGGCTCCATCACCATCTCCGGCCACCTTGGCCGTGAGGTCCATCTCGCCATTCTTGGCTCGAGGTTTCGTACTTTCTTTCATTTTTTTCCTCTTATTTTCTTGCTCTTTATTCACTTGTAGATCGTAGATTTATTCTAGCATTTCGTTTACTTACTTTTTAGTCACTTAATCACCTAGTTCATCCCTCGTCGGAGCAAGCTCCTGCGAGCATCGATCCCATCATTTCGACTTTCATTCATCCCCCTCGACGCGGCTTTCATCTCACCGCCGCCATCCTCCGCGATTCTACGTACCCTCATACACAACCCCCTTCATCTTCGGCCACATACGGTGGTCGGAGCATATCCTTCTTCCCTCACCAAAGCGAAGGAAAACCCATTCACATCCCATTTTTTTTGTGTACCTAACATCTTGGCCGAGTTTTGTACTCGAGCCCTTCTTCTAATT
Source organism: Ottelia alismoides (assembly GCA_037367405.1). NCBI lineage: Eukaryota > Viridiplantae > Streptophyta > Magnoliopsida > Alismatales > Hydrocharitaceae > Ottelia > Ottelia alismoides. The sequence continues at coordinate 164,991 of JAZKJV010006318.1, read as the reverse complement.
GCAGGTACATCGGAGCACTTTCACACACATTCCCTTGTTATCCAAGATCAGTTTGACGCCACCTGGGTTAGTGGGGCATTTTGCAATCACGTCCCCGCATTTTTGGCATATTTCGGAAAGTTTTCGAGTATATTTTTGTACTGCAGTTTCGTATTCACTTTTTCATCTGTACCCCTGTGTTGTAATAGCTATAACTCATTCGTCTAAATCGGTTTCTCGTGAGATTTTTTTCGTTAGAAAGTTGTTTAAGAGTTCTACATCATATCCAAATTTCAGATTTTTCTGATGTACGAACTATTTATGGCGAATTTATGAAGTCAGAGTACTGATTGGACTTGTTTTATTGATAACGCTTGAAATACTCAATATCACTCGCTCATTTTTGGATATGTTGTAGTAATTAGCAGTACCAAATTTGGGTTCAAATTTCAACAAAAAAATATTACGATTTGTGTCCTGTAGAATTTCTACAATATTTTTAGTGATTGATTTATTTCTTAAGCATCTTTCATCTATTTCAAAATCTAAAAATATGCCCATGTGCCCCTAACTGTGTTCTATAATCAGAGATTTTTGTTGTATTTTTATCTTGTTGTTTGGTTAGCCAAAAAAATCAAAAACATCATTTTTACCTTCCTACAATCTTTTATTTTTAATATATTCATTCCTTTTTGAAAAATTCCAAAAAAATTATATTTTGTTTGTTTCAGTGTGTTTTAACTTTAAACCAAAAATCATTAAAAATTTCAAAAGGAAACCCCTAAAAATAGCAAAACACCAAAAATCTTCTTAAAAATCTTAAAAATTCCACAAAAATCCTAAAAACGTAATTTCAGTTTCTGTATCTTCTTTGTTTTATTATCTTTAAGTTAAAACTAATTTGGAGAATTTTTGTTACTGTTTGCTATTTTATTTCTCTATTTTAAGTTTCAGTCTTGCATTTTATTTACTGTTTTCTCTATTTTGCCCTTAAAAATACCAAAAAAAATTAGGAAAAATATAGAAAAATCACAAAAATATTAGAAAAATATAAAAATCACAAAAACATTCCATTTCTTGTATTTTGAGTATTTTCGCCTATTTTTATCCCTCTCTTATCTCTAGTGTACATATATATATTCCTTATATACATTATATCTTTATTAAAAGAAAAAGAAAATATAAAAGTACAAAATATAAAAAGAAAATACAAAATCAGTAAATTAAAAACCCAAATATAAAAATATAAAATCAAAAATTAAATAAAAAATATAAAATTCAAAACCCACAAAAAATAGCACTTGTAGGCACTTGATCACAATCACATTTTGCACTTAGCTTGATCTATCCTGCCTTGCTCCCTGTGTTCGAACTCTCTACATACTTGCACCTATACATCTTTTATGTAGAGTTAAAAATAAATTTGACTCCACATTTGCTTGTCATTGTTTGATATTTGATTGTGGGTTCATTGTTGATTAATTACGGGATTTTGTAGTGTCAAGACATCGACTGTTGATTCGCCTTGTGAATCAATACGACCGCTCTCAATTTCGTGTTTATCAAATGGCGCCGTTGCCGGGGAGCAACAGCGTATAGATCATTCTTTTGTGATTAATTGTGGATATTTGCCTATCTTTTTATACATTCACTGAACTCTATTGTTGATTGGTCTAATCACCCTTTTTGTTGAATTTTGTGCGAGGTACCGTCGAGCGAGGGGCACCCACGTGAAGGCTTGCTTAGCATCAAAGAGACTTGGAGGCTTGAGAAGATCATCATCTTTCTAGAATTTTTGTAGTTTAAAAATTTGTAATTTGAAGTGAGAGAGAGACTTAACTTGTAATAACTTGAACTCTCTAGGACACTCGGGCCTAATTTCCAAGTGTTTGTTCACTTGGGGGCTCACCGCAGTTTTGTGTTTCTCGCGGCTTTTCTCGCTTTCATTTCTATTTGTTTCCCGAGGATTTAGCCCCTAGACATAGGAGTTTTTGTTGACTGTGACGAACTAAGAAGATAAGGCCCAATCTCTAATATCTTGCCTGTACCTATAGAACGTAATTGGACTTGGCTAAAAATCTATTGAAAAAGCTATTTGACTTGGACTAGAGACCACGTGCCGCGAGCCCACCCTGTTAAGCGCTACTCCTGAACTCGATGTGTCGAGAAGAGGAAGGGTGAGCCTAGACCGGACTCCGGACTCCCTTCTTTGTCATAGCTACTTGTTCTTCACGTTAATAGAAGCTGCTCATCTTAGGACGATTTCCTCATGCATGCATCTAGGTAGTTTAATTTATTGTCTTTAATTTATGCGCGGATCACTTTGCATGTAGAGTGCTGGCGATAAGGTACGCATCTCTATCCCTGCATGCATCATAGATTTTGATCGCGCATCGGCTTTTCTGCTTTCCTCCCCCAGTTTTACTGAACTCTAAATAACAAGGAAATTGGAAAATTCGTTAGACGATGATTGCTCAGAAAAATACATAAAAAGTGAAAACAATAAAAATTGGGACTGCTAATGCAAACTTGATCTTAAAACTCATCCCACCAAAAATTTTGTCTTGGGGAGAGTAACCCCCTCCTTGTTTGATTTATCTGCAGCGAGAGAGTGACCCGACACTAGGATAGAGCCACGCCTAAAATTTTGGTTGACTACTGATCGTGGTTAGTCGTTCTCCAGTGAGGATCTCTCCGGTAACCGGTAAAGCGGACCGCGACGTCCTTAGCAGATTGAATTTACGGGAACAACCGGGTTACGGTCCGTAATTCATACTGGCTGGGAAAGATCTAACGTGGATCGGGATAGTCGGCTAGGAAAGTAGGGTACCTAACAGCTCGCTCTAACGCTCTGATAGATTTATTGATCACTTAATAAAATTTGACAAGATAAGAGACCGAACCTTCACGGTCGTCAGCTCAAGCGTTGCGTAGGTGAACAGGGGGTTTGTATTTCACATCTTGTTTGAATTCCAGATCTCATCCGCCTTTCTCTATATCAAGATGATGGGAAGGAGATCCCTTAGGCCACGTCTGGTGGCACCGCTATCGAGCACTCCTCCTTTTTCATCTAGGTCGGCTTCAGGGAGTCCAGACCCACTCTCCGAGCCTGAGTATACATCCACCCTGTTCCCCCTCGACCACCCTTCTTCTTCTATCAGTCCAGTGGTGTCAGAATTTAGTACAGAACAGAGTTCAGAACATTTGACGGCACCTGAGATGGACTCTTTCGACTTTGCAGAAACCCCAGAAATGGAAGGTAGAGACGAGCACCCAGATGAGCAGAGACCACCACCGTACATGTATGATCAGGCTGCCATCAACAATTCACTGCTAGCCTCCTTGGAAACCATGCAGCGACAGATCAGAGACCAGGGAGTAGTCATGGGTGAAATCATGAGGGAGATGCGTGACGGGCGAGAAGACCGAAATAGGCGCGCTGATATACCAGACGAAGAACCTAACCAGGAGAGGCCGCCACCGGCAACCATGAGGCAGTTGCACAACCCAGCTGCAACACTCACTCATCGATGGATCAGAATCCCTCCCATATATGGAGACTTCGAGCTTCGTCCGCATACTATTCAGCTACTGCCGAAGTTTCATGGGCTTGCCACTGAAGAACCGCACCTCCATCTGCAAGAATTCGAGATGATATGCAGTACAATCCATGATAGATTTGTGACTGAGGACACCATCAAAATGTTTGCCTTCCCGTTCTCCTTGGTTGATAGAGCCGCCTATTGGCTCAAACACTTGGGAAGGTACATCGACACTTGGGAACAGCTCCGGACCGCATACTTAAATAAGTATTACCCACTCGGCCGGACAAATGCAGCAAGAGCTATGATCAGCAGCTTCACAATGATCCCAAATGAACAATTCCATGAAGCCTGGGATCGCTTTAGAGAGCTCATTGACCGGTGTCCACATCATGACATATCAAAGCCCAACTTGGTTTAGAGTTTCTTTTGTGGGCTGACACCGGAGCTGCAGGGGCTTGTTAATGCCTCTTGTGGAGGATCATACTTTTCAAAGGCGGAAGATGATGTTTGGGCCATTTATGAAGGAATGGCAGAAAACTCTACAGTTATGGCCCAAGCCAGAGTCTACACACAGCAGAAACCTCCCCAAGGAGTAGGATCATACCAGAGGATCGCCCGCATCGATGCCGGTCCCCATACTCCTTCAGCAGCAGCTCAAGATGAATCATCAGCAGCTGATATGGGCATAATCAGTGAAAAGTTGGACCGCCTTGAGATTTTGGAGAAGAAGCAGGGCCAGGGCATGGCACAAATAGACCAGCTGGCTAAGTCCATGAGTGACCTGAAGACTCACATCTTGAGTATTCAGGAGGCACAATCATATTCACATCAGCCTCCTAGGTCACTGACTGAGTCCAGAGGCAGTCGTTCTACCCCACCACCTCCCGCATACCGCCAAGTTCACCATGTTCAGGAGGTGCCGGTACAACAGTCGTCGCAGTATTCACAGCAGCCACCATCTCAGGATACTCAGATTGTGGTCTACCAGCTGGACCAGCCATTGGTAGCACTACCACCGCCACCCTTCGAGCAGGAGCCGTTGATGGAAGTCAACGGGATATGGTACGACCGGTACCCCCAACAGCCCGGGATTCGCCGCGATCACCCCGGATTTCGTTGGTCCAATGATGGTACTTCATCCCAACAACAACATCCAGCTCAGGGCAATCATTACAGCCAACAACAGCAGCAACAACCCCAGTACTCCCACCAGTCACAGAATCATCATAATCCTCGTCCCACCTATCAGGGACAACAGTGGAGGCAGCGACAGCAGCCTTACCTGCAGCAGTACCCTCAGACCCACCAGCAACCTCAGTTCCAGCAAGGGAACACTCCCGGTTCTCCCGCAGCCATGGAGAACCCAGCACTTGACGATCTCACCCGCTTGCTCTCTGAACAGCAGGCATCCTTCCGGCGAGAGATGGACGAGTTCCGGCAGGAAATGAGGGACATTATGAAAGGCAAAGCCGCCATACCTGCACAGAGCGAGCCGAATCCAAATAACTTAAAGAGAAAGTCTGAGCAGGTACAGTTTACAAAGGATACCACTCCTAGTGCTTATTTGAATGACATGCATTCTATGTTTGATACTCACTTCGTGTCACTTAGGAGCGGTAGGGAACCAGCCGGCAGCGGCTCATCTAAGGGACAACACCATGGAGATTCGAGAGACCCAGATGAGGAGAAGAGCGGTGCTGATGCCGCTAGCAACAAGGATGATGACGGTGGTGCTGATGCCACCAAGGATAACCTTCCAGACGACGGTACTGAGGCCGTCGGAGTACCAGATGCAGACGGTGGTGCTGAAGCCACCATTTTTGATAATGAACCAGAGTGCGGTGCTGAGGCGCAAAGAAGAATATTGCGGGTGGTGCTGATACCCCCATTTTGAATCCATCTGTATTCCAACCTTCTGTACTACCATTTGCTGTATCTCTGGACTCCATGAAAAAGAACAAAAAATTGAATAAAGGAAAGGCTTCTCCATCTATTCCAAGTCCATGTGTGATGAATGATGATGATTGCATGGATGCCAGTCTTTCACAGGCCCAGAAGCCCTCTCCTAACCCTCTGTCTGAGGAGGGCCCATCTATCCCCTTCCCTCAAGCACTCGACTTGACTAAGGGGAATAAAAAAGAAAATCCCAAAAAGACCCAGCAGTTAGAGTTCAACCAACAGATGATAGACAGATTTCAGATCCAGCTGACTCTACAGGAGGCACTTGAGCACATCCCCCTCTTCCAAAAGAATCTGAGAGAGAAGACCACTGTACGCAGGAAGAGGCGGAACAATAGAGGAGAGATCCATGTGCTCACCCGTGCCACATGTTGTGCCATTCAGAACCAGCTGCCAGCCAAACGCCCAGATGCAGGAGCTCCTTATGTCAGATGCCAGATTAGTGAGCAGCAGTTCGACCGTACTCTATTAGACAGCGGCTCTTCTATCAACCTCCTTCCGGCAGCCTTACTCGACCGATTCGAGTTTGGCCCTCTTTTTCGGAGCAGGACAGTCCTTCAGTTTGCTGATCGATCGATTAAGAGGCCGAAGGGGTTGTTGAGAGACGTGGTCGTCACCATTCAGGGCCTAAAATTCCCGTGGACTTTGTTGTACTGGACATGGAGATCCCTGAATCGGTGACTGATGCCCCCATCATACTAGGACGCCCATTCTTGGCCACAGCCAAGGCAGTATCCGACCATGATAGTGGGAAGGTGTACTTTCACGTAGAGGGTGAAAGTATACAAATAGAGACGATCGACGAGATCAAAGCGAGAGATTCAGCCTGCTCGGAGCAGAACAATGATGCAGGGAAGATGACAGATGCTGAGTTAGACGTCCACCAGGAGTGTGACTTTGCGATGACCGATGATGAAGCAGTTTGGGAAGATCCAGAAGCACGAGCACTCGCCTTGTCTGTAGATTCAGAGCACATACCTTTTGTGGCAAACGAGAGTTCGGAGAGCACACACTTGGCAGAGGACACCACACAGGTTGACAGTTGCGTACTGAGTGGTGACATTGATGTTTGTTCTGATTCAGATCCCTCGGAGGCAGACTTTGATTGGAAGGATTTCGATGCGTATTTGCCATGTCTGCTTCCTGATGAGCCGATAGATAGGACGGAGAGCGAGCCAGCACAGATGATAGACACACCAGCAGGGTTCCCTTCGTCAGATGATCACGTACAGCGAGAGTTCTCACATGCAGACCTGGTTGCTTTCACGCAAACATATCAGAAGCCAGATTTGCCTGCTCCCACCAAGCCAGAACTGAAGCCTTTGCCGCAGTCGCTCAAGTATAGATTCCTTGCTGGTGAACCAGAAATGCACCCAGTCATTATCTCAGGAGATTTGACTGGAGAACAAGAATCTCGACTGATGGAGGTTCTTGAACGAAACCGTAAGGCAATAGGATGGAGCATGGCCGATCTCAAGGGGATAAGTCCGGCCCTGTGCTCCCACCATATATACCTCGAGGAGGACGCTAAGCCTTCGCGTGAGTTCCAACGACGGCTGAAACCGAATCTTCGAGATGTAGTAATGAAGGAGATATCTAAATGGTGGAGCGGCGATTTTATCTACCCCATCTCCGACTCCAAGTGGGTTAGTCCTTTACATGTGGTACCCAAGAAGACGGGTATCACTACAGTTGTGAATGAGTCTGGAGAAGAGATCGCCACCCGGGTACCCACTTCTTGGAGGGTCTGTGTGGACTACAGACGATTGAATGAGGCCACCAAGAAGGATCACTTCCCGCTATCATTTATTGATCAGATTATCGAGAGGCTAGCCGGGAAGAGTCATTACTGTTTTCTTGACGGGTACTCCGGATACAACCAAGTGGCTATCGCGCCTGAAGACCAGGATAAAACGACGTTCACCTGTCCATTTAGGACGTATGCTTTCAGACGGATGCCCTTTGGTCTATGTAACGCCCCTGCGACATTCCAAAGGTGCATGTTGTCCATCTTTTCGGACATGATAGGTGACTGTTTGGAGGTCTTCATGGATGACTTCTCGGTTTATGGCGACGGGTTCGATGCTTGTCTTGACTGCCTAAACCGAGTGTTGCAGCGCTGCATAGAGGTAAACCTTGTACTATCTTGGGAGAAGAGTCACTTTATGGTGACTCAGGGGACGGTCCTTGGTCACATCATCTCCAACAGGGGCATGGAGGTTTATCCGGCCAAGGTTGATATCATTAGAAAACTCAATCCACCGTCCAATTTGAAACAATTGCGGTCTTTTCTGGGGCATGTCGGTTTCTACCGACGGTTCATTCAGGACTTCAGTCGAATTGCCCGACCGCTGACAGATTTATTGACTAAAGACACTGAGTTCCTTGTAGATGATAAGTGTCTTAAGTCCTTCGAGACTCTCAAGAATTTAGTTGTCGAGGCTCCTGTCCTTCAGCCACCCGATTGGTCTCTTCCATTTGAGATCATGACGGATGCTTCAGATTATGCCATTGGGGCTGTGCTTGGACAGAGGAGGGATGGATTACCCTATGCCATACACTACGCTAGCCGGACTTTGGATGCAGCTCAGAGGAACTATACAGTGACTGAGAAAGAAATGCTAGCGGTAGTCTTTGCTTTGGATAAGTACAGATCTTACATTCTTGGATCTAGAGTGACAATTTTTACTGACCACACTGCCATTCGGTACTTGATGTCGAAGAAGGATGCCAAAGCCAGATTAACCAGATGGATCCTTCTCCTCCAGGAATTTGATATTGAGATTAAGGATAAGCCTGGAGTTAAGAATGTTGTGGCAGATCACCTCTCCCGCCTAGAAAACCTTGAGGAATCTGAGCCCATAGCACCTATCACTGAAACTTTTCCAGATGAGGCAATCCTTGCTATCACCTCTCTTCCATGGTATGCCGACATTGTGAATTACCTTGTTGCCAAATCCATTCCACAAGGTTGGCCCAGACAGCGGCTTGAGACCTTCCTTGCGAAGGCCAAGTCGTACCATTGGGAGGATCCCATCCTTTATCATGAGGGAGGGGATAGTATCTGGAGACGGTGCATTCCTCAAGATGAGCAACATAGCGTCCTCACCTACTGTCACAAGCTTGAGGCAGGAGGACATCATTCTGGGAGACGGACATCACAGAAGGTGCTCCAATCCGGCCTTTGGTGGCCTACCCTTTTCAAGGATTCTGATGAGTTCGTGAGAAGGTGTACTGACTGTCAGAAGATGGGTACTTGCGGACAGAGAGACATGATGCCCATGCAGCCCATTCATTTTTGTGAGGTTTTTGATGCATGGGGAATTGATTTCATGGGCCCATTTCCTAAAAGTCAGGGGTTTGAGTATATTCTTCTTGCTGTGGATTATGTTAGTCGTTGGGTTGAGGCCATCCCCGCCCGAGCCGCAGATGCTAAAACCGTATGTCGTTTCTTGAGGAAAAACATTATTTCACGGTTCGAGGTGCCTAGAGTCTTGATTTCAGATGGGGGGTCTCACTTTATTAACGACAAGGTCAGGGCCCTTACAGACGAGTTCAGTATTGACCATCGTATTGCCACACCGTATCACCCTCAGACTAATGGTCTTGCTGAAGTATCGAATAGGGAGATCAAGACAATTTTACAGAAGGTAGTCCGCCCAGACCGAAAAGATTGGTCACAACTTTTGAACTCGGTCTTGTGGGCTTATCGGACTTCCTTCAAGACACCATTAGGGACATCTCCCTTTCGTCTCGTCTATGGCAAGCCGTGCCATTTACCAGTGGAGATAAAGCATAAGTCACTTTGGGCAGTTACAGAGCTATTGTTGGATCCCAAGAGTGTAGGAGATCAGAGGAAAGCAGAGTTGGCAGCCCTGGAAGAATTAAGAGATACAGCCTTCGCAAGTGGCCTACAGTATAAGGAAAAAGTGAAAGTATGGCACGATTCCCGAATCCGCCATAAACAATTTGAGCCAGAACAGCAAGTATGGTTATTTGATGCTAGGCTAAAATTATTCCCAGGGAAATTACAAAGAAAATGGAAAGGACCATATGTGGTCCGGAAGGTGCATGATAATGGCAGCATTGATATATCCGAATCTTCATCATCTTCCACCTTTAGAGTCAATGGTCAGCGCTTGAAACCATATCTAGATCATGATCCGCCGACCGTTGCTGTTGCCCCGATTCATTTGGTATGAGATGATTCTTTGACTCACACCTTCGGCATCTCGTACATGATTATCACTGAGATCTGACATTGTATATATTCATCTGTACACCGATCATTCATTCTTTATGGCTCACACCCCATCGTCATCATTTGATTTTGCTATACTTAGGACGTACTTTGTCCTAAGTATGGGGGGTGTGCACCCTGAGTTTTTCTATTCATTAGATCCTCTCCATTGTCTCCTCTTCTTGTCTATACTTAGGGATATCTCACCCTAAGTATAGGGGGAGACAGTCTGAGTACGATCTGTTCATTCCCACCCTTGACCCTCCCTTCAGTGTAGAGTCTGCTATACTTAGGATTATTTGATCCTAAGTATAGGGGGGACGGTTAACTTCACATTCGTTTATTCATTTTATTTATTCTTTAGACCTTTTCTATACTCAGTACGAGTTATGCCTTCTCTTTTCTCTCCGATCTATGAGGACATAGCTCAAGCTAAGTATAGGGGGGTCGTATATACTGCGTATATACTTTAGCCATAACTCGTACTTTCGTATTTTCCTAATAAATATGGCTAATAATTCTTTAAAATTCATTAAAAATCCTTAATAAAAAGATGTGGTTATTCCTCAAATTCTTTTTGTATTTACTGATTAATAAATCAGGTGAAAATGTTTTTTTTTGCAAAATGTTTGAAAAATAGTTTGAAAATCCTTGTGAACATTTATTGAAAACTATTTTGACAATGTTTTGTTACATGTTTTCAACCTTTGTAAAAATGTGTGGTTTATAAAATTTTTTTTCTTTGTGTGAAATAAAAATGTTTGAAAAATGATTTGTAAATAGTTTGAAAAATGGTTGCAAAAATGTTTTGAAAAACCTATATATACTGTTTTGAAAACCTTTGCAAAATGATTTTCAAATGTGTGTACATGTTTGTAAAATGTTTGTAAAAATTATTTTGGACTATAGTTTTCAAAAAAAAATGTTTGGAAAAGCTTGTGTCAAATAAGTTTGAGGAATACATGCATCACACCTGAAATTCTTTATGTATATATATGTATAAAATAGATCACTTACCCTGTAAATTCTTAAAACCCACTTCTTGTAAATATAAGAAGCACTCCCGTGTAAATATTTTTCACCTAGCTTTTAGCCAAAATCTTTTTTGTTTTCAAAAATCCCAAAAATATTTGCAAAATTAAAATCCAAAAACATTTGAAAAATCTCTTTGAAAAATACAAAAAAATGCATATGCATCTTCATCATGTTTTCGAAAATCCATAAAAAGTTCAAAATCTTTGAAAATTGCATCACAAAAATATTTTCTGCATTTTGCATTGCATAGCATTAGCATTTTTCGGATTGAGTTTGATAGTTGAACAAGTGTAAGTAAAATCCGGAGATTGGAGCTTGATTGGACCTTAAAAATCTACCTAATAACAGGAACCTTATAGGAACTGGATTTGAGGTACTTCAGGTCTAGTTGACTTAATTCTTTGAGGATCACGGGACTTGGTTCAATGGATTCTTGACTGCCTAAATAGAGTATTTCGGAGCACACGCACGACTCTTGTTGATAATGACCTAACTTGGACACTTGCACCTTTCACATGGCTCAACTCAGTTGGAGTGGTGAGGGGATTGGATTTGCCGGTATGAGACGCACACAAGTGGAAACACTTGTCCTCCTCTAGGGAGGGAAGTGCACCCCAACCCGTCCAGTGATGAGGAAGTCTAAAGACAGGAGAGTGTGGGTTGCAATAAAGCTTCAAAAGAGGGATAGTCTACTGGCTCAAGAGGAAAAACTCCTTAAAAAATGCCGCTGTGAATAGTTTTTCAAAAAAAAAAAGAAGAAGAAAAAAGAGAAAAAAAAGAGACAGGCCTGTACAAAAATAAAATGCCTGCAAAAGTATGTACATATGTTGTAAAGCCAATAAGCAATCTTGAGTTCCAAAGTCATATATGTGAGCCTGCAGCAGGATGACTTGACTACACTGGTCTTGCATCCCAGGATAGGTAGCTACACTGGCCATTGTCCATTCTTCTCTTCACCCCCTCCTCTTGAGCTGGTTGCCACTTGAACTTAGAAGGGAATACCCCGCTCCTCGAGGATGGAGTTATTGGATTGGGGAATCATTGGGTTGTCATACTGGAGAAGCCAGTCTCTTTGCCATTCTAGTTGGGGAGAGCCACCATCACTTACACTGTACGAGGTAGAATCATAGTCGTAAGAGTTTGCGTATGAGTTGAAGTATTTCTGACCTGGCTATTGAGCAGACTTGGGTAGAGTTTTGGGATTCTCAGGGACTGTTGGATTTCAAATTCAGTTCGCATTAAGGTTCCGTCCGCACTAAAATTCTAAAGGTCCGACTTAAGCTCCAAACTTTGATTTTGTGAAGACAAGTTTGATAATCAAATTTGATCCAACTTCTTCTTTTTCTTTTCTTTCTTTTTCTTTCTGCACTTATTGCATAAGTGTTTGCTAGGGACTAGCAAAGGTAAAGTATAGGGGGATGATGAAGCCACATTTCATCATCTTTATTCTATCATTTTGGCATAAAAAATCCTAGCAAATGCGTGTAAATACCCTTAATTTCCATATCTTAGCATTCATGCATGTGCATGTAATTAGTGTATAAAACACTGTAATTAAAGCCAAAATTATAGAATAAATAAAAGAAAAGAAAAAGAATAAAATATTGTAAAAATTTTATGATCCGAAACCCCGAGACCTAGGTATCTCGATGGCTATGTCGACAAGGAATAAAGTAGGGGGAGATAAGGGCCAAAATACAATAAAAATTCCTTTTGTTTAATTCTTTCTTTAATTATTTTGGGACCTATTTTTAGTCCCACCTTTTATACTTTAAATAAAGAAACTTTGTACATAAAAGTTGTATATAATTAAATAAAGAAAAATACAAAATTGATTTCACTCAAAAATAATGCACGGATAAAAAGTTATGATTTGAATAAGATTTCGGAATCCCAACTTCCCAGACCCGTATCTCTCAAATAAAAACTCAAAATTTATCAAACTCACCTTTAATTGTATATAATTTTCAATAATCTATTTAATGAAGGTGGTTTCGTATTTTTCGGAGTTACGGTTTGAAAGTTGAGTTTTGGACCCCTATTGTATATTATACCAATTAAAATATTCATTTTATTTATTATTCATTATTTTATTCATATTTTTTTATTATTTCATAGATTATTATATATGTACATATTAAAACTGGAATAAAATGATAAATAAAACATTAAAAAAAATAAAATTCTTGTATAAAATACATAGAAAAATTAACAATGTACTGTGTTAGAACCACGTTTTTGGCCGTTTTCGTCGATTTTTGGAGGATGCATCGTGCATCTTTTCACGATGATATCTTCTTGACTTTTTCTCCTCTTATATCCATTATACACGCCCAGTATATAGTTTTAGCATTGGATCATGTATTTGCCCTATTTTCCTCGAGCTTTGGAGCATGATTATCATGTTGTCTGACCCCCCCTCTGCTGTGCGTCAGAACATTAGTTTTTGCCAATATTCTCGAATTTTTATAGGCCGATATGTTCACCCAATCGCTGGACTTCCTTCTAGACTTTTTCTCTACATACATCCATTATACACGCCCAACTTTTATATCTAGATTTGAGTTGTCTATTCTCAAGATACACACTGATCTTCTTGCCACCACATCAACTTTCTAACAAGCCTCTGCCACTCCAGTCAGATCCTTGTTTTTGTCCGATTTCTCGGATTTTTCAAGGCCGACCCTTTCGCCCAATGGCTAAGCTTCCTTCACAACTTTTTCTCCTTTATGTACCCTCATACACGCTCAGAGGTTGCTTGAAGGATTGGATCAACGATATGCTAGATATCCGTCGTTCTTTGGAGCCGCCCACCTCACATGTACAAAAAGACCACATCTTCTTCCAATTCGTTTTTGAACCCTCTTGGACCCATTTTGGCCACCCTCCTTGGAGCTCAAGATAGAGTGAAGTGACAGTGAGCTCCCCAGCTCCTCGGAGGCGCGGCTAGGCGAGTCGAAGGGCGGCTCCATCACCATCTCCGGCCACCTTGGCCGTGAGGTCCATCTCGCCATTCTTGGCTCGAGGTTTCGTACTTTCTTTCATTTTTTTTCCTCTTATTTTCTTGCTCTTTATTCACTTGTAGATCGTAGATTTATTCTAGCATTTCGTTTACTTGCTTTTTAGTCACTTAATCACCTAGTTCATCCCTCGTCGGAGGCATCGATCCCATCATTTCGACTTTCATTCATCCTCCTCGACGCGGCTTTCATCTCACCGCCGCCATCCTCCGCGATTCTATGTACCCTCATACACAACCCCCTTCATCTTCGGCCACATACGGTGGTCGGAGCATATCCTTCTTCCCTCACCAAAGCGAAGGAAAACCCATTCACATCCCATTTTTTTTGTGTACCTAACATCTTGGCCGAGTTTTGTACTCGAGCCCTTCTTCTAATTGCAGGTACATCGGAGCACTTTCACGCACATTCCCTTGTTATCCAAGATCAGTTTGACGCCACCTGGGTTAGTGGGGCATTTTGCAATCACGTCCCCGCATTTTTGGCATATTTCGGAAAGTTTTCGAGTATATTTTTGTACTGCAGTTTCGTATTCACTTTTTCATCTGTACCCCTGTGTTGTAATAGCTATAACTCATTCGTCTGAACTCGGTTTCTCGTGAGATTTTTTTTGTTAGAAAGCTGTTTAAGAGTTCTACATCATATCCAAATTTCAGATTTTTCTGATGTACGAACTATTTATGGCGAATTTATGAAGTCAGAGTACTGATTGGACTTGTTTTATTGATAACGCTTGAAATACTCAATATCACTCGCTCATTTTTGGATATGTTGTAGTAATTAGCAGTGCCAAATTTGTTTCAAATTTCAACAAAAAAATATTACGATTTGTGTCCTGTAGAATTTCTACAATATTTTTAGTGATTGATTTATTTCTTAAGCATCTTTCATCTATTTCAAAATCTAAAAATATGTCCATGTGCCCCTAACTGTGTTCTATAATCAGAGATTTTTGTTGTATTTTTATCTTGTTGTTTGGTTAGCCAAAAAAATCAAAAACATCATTTTTACCTTCCTACAATCTTTTATTTTTAATATATTCATTCCTTTTTGAAAAATTCCAAAAAAATTATATTTTGTTTGTTTCAGTGTGTTTTAACTTCAAACCAAAAATCATTAAAAATTTCAAAAGGAAACCCCTAAAAATAGCAAAACACCAAAAATCTTCTTAAAAATCTTAAAAATTCCACAAAAATCCTAAAAACGTAATTTCAGTTTATGTATCTTCTTTGTTTTATTATCTTTAAGTGAAAATTAATTTGGAGAATTTTTGTTACTTTTTGCTATTTTATTTCTCTATTTTAAGTTTCAGTCTTGCATTTTATTTACTGTTTTCTCTATTTTGCCCTTAAAAATACCAAAAAAAATTAGAAAAAATATAGAAAAATCACAAAAACATTAGAAAAATATAAAAATCACAAAAACATTCCATTTCTTGTATTTTGAGTATTTTCCCCTATTTTTATCCCTCTCTTATCTCTAGTGTACATATATATTCCTTATATACATTATATCTTTATTAAAAGAAAAAGAAAATATAAAAGTACAAAATATAAAAAGAAAATACAAAATCAGTAAATTAAAAACCCAAATATAAAAATATAAAATCAAAAATTAAATAAAAAATATAAAATTCAAAACCCACAAAAAATATCACTTGTAGTCACTTGATCACAATCACATTTTGCACTTAGCTTGATCTATCCTGCCTTGCTCCCTGTGTTCGAACTCTCTACATACTTGCACCTATACATCTTTTATGTAGAGTTAAAAATAAATTTGACTCCACATTTGCTTGTCATTGTTTGATATTTGATTGTGGGTTCATTGTTTATTAATTACGGGATTTTGTAGTGTCAAGACATCGACTGTTGATTCGCCTTGTGAATCAATACGACCGCTCTCAATTTCGTGTTTATCAATTTACGCGGGTCAGATTATGTAAGTTATAAGAAGGGAGTGATCAATTTTTTGGATTGGGCATTTGAAGATGATCATATATCTTATAGAGTTGGATCTGACAAGTCTAGAATCTTTTGTCCATGCAAAAAGTGTAAGAATGGATGGTCTTATGAGCGAGCAATTGTTTTTTAACATCTTATATGCAATGGTATTTGGTTGAATTATATAGTTTGGACAGCTCATGGAGAGGAAATAGAACAAGTATCAAATCGATTTGATGAGATTCGACAAAATGATATGCAACTTGAGAATGATTTAGAAATGCTTGTAAATGATGCAAGAGCATCTCAAAATTGTAATACTTCCAAGAATTTCGATGGAACTCAATTTAGTTTTGACAATCAGTTTACAGAATTGAAGGAAACTGAGAAACCTATATTTCCAGGAATTAGTAAAATGTCACGTTTAAACTTCTTTATGAAGTTATTCAAAATGAAGGTTACAAATCGTGCGACTTCAAAAATGATGAAAGATATTCTTACGTTTCTCAAAGAATTTTTGGATTGTTCAGATAAGCTTCCAAGAGATTGGCGAGCTGCAAAAAAAGTCATTCGCTCATTGGACTTGAAGTGTGAAAAAATTGATGCATGCCAAACGATTGTATTCTCTTTTGGAAGGAAAATGAGAATCTAGATACATGTCCTGAGTGAATTTGGTGAATTTTTCAGTCAGCTTTTATTTGGGAGAGAGATGCGAAGAACGATAATGATATTTTGAGCCATGCAAATGAACTATTTCGTAAATATAGAGTTTATCTCAAGAAAAAGGTAATACTATAACCTTAAATTTAGTATTTTCCATTGTCTACCTTTTTGTGCTAAAATATTTTTTTAAATGTAATAGTATTTCATAGGAAACGATTTGGCGGTGGTACGAGCTAATGTACCAGAGGATGTTGATCCTAATGATCGGCAAGCTTTGGTGGACTATTGGACTACTCCACGTGCACAGGTATATTCAAGACCGAATAATGGGGTTCACATAAATTTTGAAATATAACACAATTTTTATCTCATCGCTTTCATATATGAGAGGACTTTAATTAAAGATTCATGTTTTGAATTTCATTAATTGATCAATTTAATGTGATTGTATTTGTGACTCAATCGAGGGTGTAGTTCATGAAATACATATATACAGATTTGTGTATAATGCTTTCTATTTAAGTATGCAATTTTTTAAAATTGGTTAATGGGTAGTGGTCCATTTTTCTAATGCATACTGTATATCTCAAGTTACCGTTTATTATTTTTCTAAATATTATTTGTAATTCTATAAACAGGAATAGTCAAAGAGGAATACAATTAATCGAGGAAAAGGGATTTACTCTACTCATCGGATGGGTCGACAAAGTATCACTCAAGCAAAATACATTTTTGTAAGTTTGGTATTATTATGATTTGTTTGGTATTTTATTATTTTCCAACTATATATGACTTTAATACAAACAGGAAAAAAAGGAGGGACGTGAGCCAAATAGAATGGAGATCTTTGAATTATCAAAAAGCATAGATAAGGGAGATGGCATTAGAGACTGGGTTCATGAAATATATGGAAAACAACATGTAAGATAATTATATTATTATTATTAACAGCCACTTGTTATTTTTTAGTTGCTAGAAATTCTTATAAATGTATACATATATGTATTTATACTCTAGGATGATATGTGCAAGCTCGTGGTGGGAGCGCCAAGTTCTGATGTTGAAGACCAAGATCAACTTGAACCACTTTCTCCAGAAGATGCATTTGTACACGTTACAGGTCGCGAACACTCTGGACGTGTGCGTTGTGTTGGACGTGGGCCTACCATCCGAAGTTGGTATAAGAACGACAGGGCATCTTCTCAAGGACTCAATGATGGTGGTCTCCATGAACAAGTGAGGATGCAACAAGATGAGATTGATGCATTGAAGCCGAGCAATAAAAGGATGGAGGAAATGATGAAGACACTTGTTTCATGACTTCCAAATCAAAATCAGCAACCACCTACTAAGCCTCACTAGATTAATTAGGATTGGTTATGTTGTTTTTTTATATTAAGAACTTTCTGAAGATAGTCTCCAGTTTTATATAGTATGCACTTTGACTATATCACTTTTAAAGTTCTAGTTTTTTTAAGAAATTAAATTTATAATATTTTCTTAATGTACTTTATGTTTTCAGTTGGAAGGTGCAGGTTTGTATTCATTAATTAGGACAATTCTAATTTTGAGGCATTCAAATTTTTTGAATGATTCATTAGTAGATTGGGCATTCCATGTAGAAAGCATAAAAGCTGAAGGTTTGAAAAATATGAATCTTGTATACATATGATGTATACACTATTGTTTTATAAGTATCATATTCTAGTGGCGATTGGTTCATGTTTCTATATATTTTTTAAATATTAGAGTCATTAACTACGGTTTGGAAGTGTTACTATAGACAACTAGAAGGGCATCTATCAACACCTTTGGGAACGGTTTCCCTCTGTCGCAAATGTGAACTAATAGGTCGCTAAAACATGTTGATTGTAGCTTGTCCAAAAACAATTAGCGACGGTTCATAACTGACGCTAATGATCATTAACTTAGCAACGGTTACGCATAAACTGTAGCCAATAGCTTAAGCGACGGAATCATATGCAACGGTTGTGCGACAGTTTTCAAACCGTCGCTAAAGATTATTGGCGACAGTCTTTGGAGCATTTATGACAGTTTAAAATCGTCGTTAATAGCCATTCTTCTTGTAGTGTCAATAGACGAATCCTCATTTATATTGTCCACATCTTCAATTACATCAATACTTGATACAAATTTTCCGCTAATGGAATATTATGAATAAATGTGGAGAACTTCTGTTTTGTATTATGATTGTAATGAGGTATGAAAGCGTCATCTTCATCTTCATCCATACTGTAGTCCTCTTTACTTATGTAACTTCACGAATTTACCCGTACAACTGTTAAATATTCATTATTTTTTCTTTTTCGTGAGACTTGAGGAAGATAACATATTTGGTCCACTTGTATAGTTACGACAAATGTTTCATATATTCATATATATTTCCGTATGATTACATCAACCATGTTATTTCTTTTATCAACAAGTACACCCTCTTTCGGATCATACCAATCGCTTAGAAATAAAAAATCTTGTTAACTTCTGGAATTCTGTACTCAACTTCCAAAACTTCTTTTAGAATTACATAATAGTTGATACTATCCTCTTCGTAACAAGATCCACGAACCATTACCCTGTAACTTTGAGTACTTAGATTTCTTATTGAATTTATTGTATAAAAATGATAACCATTAATACAACAATTGTTGTATGAGTGGACCTAATGTATTGGATCTTCTGAAAAATGCTTAAGCATCCTCAACCTTTCCTCGTTGTCCATCGGAACTTTCATATGTTTCTTAAACCATACTTGAAATGCAATTATTAACAATCTGATCATCATTCCAAGATGGATTCTCATCACCAATTTTCTTTCTGAATTTCTTATTTTATATTTAATGAAGAATATTAAAAATTCATTAGAACAAATATAAATGACAATTTAAGATAAGGAGTAACTTACTCGACATATTGTATTATTTCATCGCAATTGTCTAAATATATGACTCAACAGTTTTTTTTCTCTTTCTTTGACATCAAACATTTTCTTCCTTTTCCTATTAGCTGAGCTGATGGACAAAAGACATTTATATGATCATCATCGGCTAATAGTCTGATTTCATTTCTCCTTGGTCTATTGTGGATTGTTTCCACCTCAACAGCAAAATACTTCTCACAAAAGGTTGCTACTTCTTAATACACACATACATAGAGAGAGAATTTATCAAACCCTCCACCCGACTTTTATTTCATACTTTATGTTTCAAAAAGAACATAAACCTGTCATTACCATCCCGTAGTCTATTAATTAAATATAATAAATGAATAGACCACATAAAAATTTATCCATTACCTTTCAAATGGATACATCCATCTATACTTTACCGATCCACTAACCTTAGCCTCATTTGGTAAATGAATCATAAGATGTTTCATTGAATCAAAAAATATTGGCGGGAATATCTTTCCTAAATTACACATTATAACTAGAATATTATTTTCGAAATAAGCCATCTCATTAATGTGGAGCCGTGCGGAGCATATAATCTGAAAAATTCTACTGACATTCAATAGAACATTCACAATATTTTTTTGATAACAATCCTTTGAGCGCTATTGACAACAACCTCTCAAAAAATACATAACAGTCATGACTCTTCTTTCCTTTTAAATAGAACTATTTTAAATCAACAAGATTTGAAAGATTCAATGAGTAACTGTCTGGAAATTTTAAATGACTGGGCCATTCGCATATACTTTTCACTTGAGCCTTGACTAAAGTATACTTCACTTTTGAAAATTTGATTCTTCCATTATCATACTTTTAATATACAACTCCGTTGATTACATAGTATGTTTAAATCATGATGAGATTTAATTGAATCCTTCATACGTTTAGCGACATTCATAAATGTATAAAATATATTATCGAAAATATTTTTCTTTGATATGCATAACATCCGAGTTATGTCGAATCAGTAGCGTGCATCAATAAGGCAACTCCAAAGAAATACTCTTCTTTATCCAATTATGAGTTTTACCAAACTTGGTAATGTTTGAGTATGCTCGCTGATACCGAGTGTATAATTTTCAAAATCTTTGAGTTCTAATAACATGTCTCGATCTTCATTGTTAGAGGATCATATAACTACACATTATTACTTTTGAATGCTTTTTTCTGTCTCTTATACGGATGCTCTTTCAGAAGAAAATGCCCATGACAGTTAAAAAACAAGGTTTTTATCATGTTAAAGTTGGAAAGATTTTGTACTCTCCATACAATAAGGACAACTATTTCGTCCATGAGTACTCCATTCAGAAAATATTCCACATGCTGGAAAATCATTTATCGTCCACAGTAATACCACTTTCACATTAAATGTTTGCATTTATTTATAGCGTATGTATCAACTCCGTATATCTATAAAATTTTCAACTCATGAATAAGAGGGTGAAAAATCGATTGATCGAGTAATCTAAAAATAGACTACTGTCGATGTGTTGACCGGTTGAAATTTATAGAAAATTTATTATTTTTATTATACTCCTAATCAAGATGTATATAGCGTTAGTACATGATTGTTGAACTCAGGGAGGAAAAATGTGAAAATTTGAGGTAATATAATAGAAAATCTAAGGTGTAAGAATTTCCTATTTTTTATTTCTTTGTTCGATTTTTTCTAGATTTTTTAGTGAATTTTATGAATTTATATTGTTTTTATTATTTTATAATATACATATGTAAAAAATACATGTATATATTTTATATTTTATTTGGTTTTTATTTTGAACTTTTTATGTGTTTTAAGTATTTTATAATTTTAATGTAATTTTATAAAATGTTTTGTATTTTTTATTTGTTTTTTAAAGTTGAAAACAATTTTTATTAAAAATGGGGATTTATTTTTTATTTTTAAAAAGTAGAAAGTAAGAAAATATTTCTTATTTTATTTTTATCGAAAAGTAGATGAAATATATTTCAAACGGGGTACTATACGTATTTATATGATTTTTATAGAATTATTTATGATTTTTTGAAGTTTTTTTATGTATTTTGTATTTTTATTAGTTTTAATATTTGATTTTTATTTTGTTTTTGTTTAATATGTAAAATATGATGAAATATACTATAGGTATTTTTTAATTTTTGGAAATATTTTTATTTTTTAAGTATTTTAAAGTTGGTTATATTTATATTTTTAAAAGATTTAATAAAAATAGAAGATGTTTTTAATTTTCAAAAATGAAGTAATAATGTGTATAGTATAATATTAAGTATTAATATCTATTTTTATACCATTTTTTATATTTTATATTTTATTTAATATGCATTATATTATGCATAGGTTTTTTTACTGTATAGGGGTATTTATGTACTAATATGGAAATTTGGGGTGCGTGGAAATATGTAGGAAAATCTGGAGGCATATACGCAATATTCACAGACTCCATGTGCCGTATCACGTGCTTGAGATTAGCCTCCTGAGGACCTATTTGTAATTAGAACAAAGTAGGGCG
Source organism: Ottelia alismoides (assembly GCA_037367405.1). Lineage (NCBI taxonomy): Eukaryota > Viridiplantae > Streptophyta > Magnoliopsida > Alismatales > Hydrocharitaceae > Ottelia > Ottelia alismoides. The sequence continues at coordinate 143,129 of JAZKJV010006318.1, read as the reverse complement.
GCTAATTGCAATGCCCAGAAGTATCCGACAGTCACATGCGATGCACTTGCATCACTGAAACAACATGCGACTTAGATTAAGCGGTTGTGTTGATCATGTGATTGACTAAATGTCCACGTCGTTTGATGGATAGGTGTTGAGTGATGATCAGATCGGACGTTCATTGTGTAATATGGTGAATGTACCGTACTTCCCCAAATGTTTAAAGCAACTCCAGGCGGTAGAATCGAACACGCGATAGTTGCTTGGTCGATGATGTTCCGCAGCGGCAAAACTGTGGTTTTGCGGTGGAGCAGCGATCAACAATGGAGTTTAAAGTGGATTCGCATCCAGATGATATTTAAATGCTTGATGGTGACTAGACCTCCAGCAAGGAAGATCAGATGTACTCTTGATGTGTTCCTCTCAATTCGACTGCGATGACACTCAAGCGTTGTGCTGATCAGATTGACAGGACTCACTCCTAATGGTATCTTGAGGCGATGCAGATTGAACTTATGCATAACGACTTGCTTCAAGCGATCGAATCTTCACATGCATGTGTTATTGTTTGTGTTATCTCCTAGTGGTGCTGCTCTTCGAATGCAACAATGTAGGCAGTGGGGACAAAGTTTCCAGGACCTGCAAATGACAAATACGACTCGAGGCCGAAGCCTCGGTCCAACACACAAGGAAGGGAGAATGGATGGAGTGATCCTTTGATGAGAGTGGAGGATGAGTATCAAAGCTCACATCCAAGTGGATCTGAGATGGTCAAAGATGGAAGATGAGCACGGAGAAGCAAAATCAGGTCGATGATCGACGTATGTGTGTAATGAATTTTTTTGATTTTGTATATGATTTGCAGAGAAAATGAGAAGGATTGAGAAGAGAATGGAGAGGAAAAAGGGGAAACTGGAAATTGGAGGAGAAGGAAGCAAGGAGACCTAACCTGGAAATTGAACAGAGGAAGGATGAGCTTGGGATTGGAGGTTGAGCACTTATAGGTCTTCGCATCGACTCGCGACGGGAGGAGGCTCTTCGCAACGGAGCTAGGTCTCACACTGATAATGATCTCACCAAACCCTACTCCTCGAGCTCACTCAAAGGGGAGAAGCTCGCTTCTGTCACCTGACCTCTCACTCCAGAGTTCACTGGAAGGTGTTGAGATCAAAATGGTGGATGCGGATTTAGCCGATGGTCTAGAGCTTATATAGAGGAGTTTGCTTGGAGGGCACGTCATCGGTTCCCGTCACCTGGTGGTGGCTGCGGTCATTGGTGGGCAGTTGGAATACCGACCTAATGACCAACCAGTGGAGAGAAGACAGACGGATGAGGAAGATGTCGCGAGCGGAGAAGAAGGAGGAAGAAGAAGGGGCGTAGGGAAGATGGGAGAGAAAGGAGAGAGAAAACGAAGGAATTAAAAATAAGGGATTTTACCCGGCAGACTCTATAATCTTTTCCAATTACCTCTACGACCTTTGAAACATCGTAATTCCTCCCCCGACCTCGTAAACTTGCTCCGTCTTACCCAACAAACCCCGCCGTCAATTTTAACTATATTTGAGTCAAATACTTGGGTTAGTCTTGAGTTAACATAACCAATTTACCATCGAACGGCTAGGATTAACCAAAATAAAAAAAGAATAGGAAAGAAAATCCTGCAGGACATTCTTGCGAGGGGGGGGGTCCTCCATCGCGCGGGGTGTGGGGGGGCTCCATCGCGCGGGGGGGGGGGGGGGGGGGCTCCATCGCGCGTGTGTGTGGGGGGGGGGGGGGGGGGGAAGCAGCAGCGGCCGTGCCACTTTCCACAGCGGCGGCCGGGGTGGGGGGGTCCATCGCGCGAGGGCTGGGGGGCGAAGCAACAACGACCGGGGGGGGGGGGGGAGCAGCAACGACCGGGGGGAGGGGGAAGCAGCAGCGGCCAGACCACTTTCCACAGCGGCGGCCGGGGTGGGGGGGCTCCTTCACGCGCGGGGGGTGAGGGACTCCATCGCGCGCGAGGGGGGGGGGGGGCAGCAGCAGTCAGGGAGGGAGGGGGAAGCAACAACGGCCGGGGGTGGTCCTCCATCGATGGCGGGGGGGGGGGGCAGCAGGCCAACAACGGTAGGGAGCCTCCATCGTCGGCCGGGCAGGGGGCCTCCATAGCAGCATCGCCGGGGGGGGGGGGGGGGGAGCAGCATCGCCGGGCCGGGGGGGGGGGGGGAGGGGAGCAGCATCGCCGGGCCGGGGGGGGGGGGGGGAGCCGAGCAACGACGTCAGCGGGGCCTCCATCGCCCGGGAGGATCTTGGATGATGGATTGGCACTTAATGTAAATTTAATAAACAAAATGGGTATAGTATAAAGTAACAATACATAATCTGGTTAATTTTAACGGGTAAATTAACATGGGCTTAACTGCATGGTCTGTAGGGTAAGGGTTAGCAATTTTACAGGGTCGGGGGAGGAATTACGATGTTTCAAAGGTCGTAAAGTAAATGACTATATAAATAATTAAATAAATTATCTTAATAATCGAAATAAATAAATAAATGATTTAAAATAAATATTAATTAATTAATTAAGTAAATAAATAAATAAATAAATTTTTACTTATTTTGTTTTAATAATAAAATATAATAACGTATAAAAATATAAGAAATGACATATATAAAATAAATTAAAATACATTGTATAATTTATACTAATAAGGTCTCAAAATCTACCTTTTGCATATTAACTTCAATTTTAGTGAAACCAGTTCCATTTGATAGATAATTCTATAAAAAACTTTAAAAGTGGGTACGCTCAATTCAGAGTCCATATGACCAAGTTATGAGGTCCCGAAATTCACGGTCACGCCTTCATGGCTTCTGGATTTATTGGCATTTTATTTTAAGTTTTTATATTTTTCTACTGATTTTTATAAACACAATAGACACGGAATTAAGTCAAACGGAATTAGGAATAATTAAATAGAAAATTAGGAAGGTGTATATATAGTATATATAGACAGAGGAGCCCAAATGCCAAGACGCATATATTTTATTCTAATATTTTTTGATATTTTTAATAAATAGTATTAGTTATAAAATAAAGTTTAAAAGTGAGTTTGATCAATTTGGAGTTTCTATAAATACTTATGAACTTTGGAAGTTTGCATTTATGGCTTTTTTGGTTCATCATAATTAATTATTTATCCATTAAACAAATTTTTTGATATTTTTATAAATTAATATATATATTATTATAAATAATTTTTGTGAAGAAAATATTTGATTTGAAATGATCTTGATGATAAATAAAATAGGTGAAATATTTACAATGTGAAAAATATGTTAATGTATATTTGTGATCTTGGTTTTCTAACATTTTTATAATTTATGATCTTTATCTCCCCCGGCTTATTTATTTTGTCGACCAAGTCAATATTGACCCGGTCTCGGGTTAGGATCATTCTGTATATATTACATATCTACATCCTTCTTTTCCTTTTATTTTTTCCCTTTTCTCTTTATTATTTTATTTTAGATAAAATAAGTGTTAAATATATACTATTAATAAATGAGGTTAGAATGTTAATTAGTGAGAATTAGTGAATATTTACATGTATTTTATCAAAGATTTTAGTCAAAATAAAAGAATAAAGGCAATGAATCATATATTCATCAGAGGGCGTAAATACACGTCAATATATTTCCCAACCTGAGTAGGTCTAGGTACTAAGAGTGATAAGAGCATAAATTATCATTTATTATGAAACCACAAAGGAAGATTATAAGGAGTTGTCATTACTAGTCAACAAGAATAGTCTTTGCTTCGACATTGTGGGTTGAATCCGTTTGTTCACAAACAGATAATACATTTTCTTTTTTCGCTTGCAAACGACGAAATACCAGCTATCAATATTTTCCAACTATTTGAATCAGATGGATGTTCCATATACTCTTGTTGAGTATGATCTGCATGTCACAACATCTTTTTTGATATTTCTATATAATAATACAACCTCTTTAGTCGAGGTGTTAGTGGAAAGTAACATAAAACTTTCTCATCAAATTTACTTTCATTTTTATTGGAGTCCTTATATCTCGATTCGTTACATTCTAGACAATATATTAAATTCTCATTTTCACCATAATACAAAATATGATTATCTGTACAAGAATCGATTTTCATCTCTGCCAAGCCCATCTTCCTCATCAATTTTTTGAATTTGTGACAATTGTTGGGTAATTCATGATCTTCAGGTAACATTTTATTCAAAATAATCAAAATTGCATCAAAATTCCTGTCTGTCATATTATATTCTATTTTCATAGTCAAAAGTTCTAAAACTGTCGAGAGATTCAAGTATGTCTTGCAACGAGAGATGGATAGACAATGGTGCCATCTGAATCAACAACTGTAACCGTTGGTGTAAGCAAATACCACAAACTCCTCTACGTCACATTGAAATGACTCCAACAAGCATCCATCTTGGACATGATTATACATACACTCCCTATTACTCGTCATCCTAATAATGAAAAAGATGTTTCAGAAGTTAGGAGATAAGAGAAGAACTTTTTTATTAATATTAAATTTTGAATCTATCTTTAAAGATTCAAAAATCGTATTAAAACTATCTTCGCTACATGTGTATTAGAGTTTATATCTAAGTAAATTTCAACATCATAACCACACATCCCTTCAATATACCACATAAATTAAGCTTAATAACCTTTAAAATTATTACCAAAGTAACAATAAGTAAAGTCTACTAAGCTTAATTCGGTATATCGAAGAGGAACATGGTTATATTATTGAAACTAGCTGAAATATAAACTCTAAAATACATGTAGCGATGATATATATATATATATATATGTTAGTTGTGCATTTACACAAATTTGATTGGTTTGCGATTAGTATATGGATTTATGCGATCCTAATATTGCACCTAAAAAAGTATTTAATGTTAAATTATAGGGAATGCACCTGCAAAAAATATCTTCCACCTGCACACATCAAAATCCACAATCATTGGAGCGGATATCTCATCTTGAAGTGAGTCCAATAGTTTTGTTAAAAATATAACATGTTGGAAGTGATGAAATCTTCTAATATGTTACACACGCCTTCTGTTGTGCCCGACGTGGAGGGACACACTGTGTGTATTTTATTTTGTACGCTTTTATTGTTATTAAAAATTTTCACATCATTAACTACCTAACTACCAATTAATATGGTACATTCGTCCACATTAGTTAAATTTTAATGTGATAAATAATTTTTCACAAGAGGGCTATTTAACTAGAAAAAATGAGAGGCATAATGCCTCATGCATCTGAATAAACATTGTTTCCTTGGACATAAAAGAATAATTTTTACTTCCTTTTAATATGTTTATATTTTTTTAATATTTATCGAATTAAAAATTTAATTTAGTTTCTTTACTAGAAATGAATGACATTTTTCAATATTTTGATGTAAAATTTTACTTATGGAACTTATTATTATTTTATATTTTAATATATTTTAGAATTTACTTTGGTTATTTACATAACTTTGATACTTATTTAATATTTACGTCGATATTTAAATAATTTTAAGGTATTTTATGTACTACCTTTAGTTCCATTATAAAAAATATATCTATCAATAAGATATTGTCATCTAATTATTTTAAATAATTTTTTAGTTAATTTAATAATTAATAGTAATTTTGTAAATTTATTTAATGGATGAATATCCATCTATTTAATTAAAATTTTAAAAATTACTTTTATTACTATAATTATGTAATATAATGGAAGAAAACCCACATGTATGTTCTCCCTCGCTAATAGACAGTAACACATACTCACATATACATACAGTACACAACCTTCGTTTTCCAAGTTCTATTATAAAATTTAATTATATTATAAAATATTTTAATATGTACTTAAATTAATTTAATATATAATTGGTATTTAAAATAATTTATTTACTTTTATACAGATTGTTAAAATAAAACCATGTGTTATTAACTACTATTTATTTAAAAAATAATGAATTATATTTCTAATATAATTATTTATATTATCTATATGAGTATTTTTTTATATTTATATTGGAAGTATCCGTAGTTATTTTTGAAATTAGTGGCCTTGTATAATTTTTAATGGAATTAAATTATTTATATTGAATAAATGACTTGAATATTTTTCTATAAAAATTACCAAAAGCTAGATCTTAATACAAAAATCATGAAAATATTTTATTTTTAGAAATTATAATATATTTAACATTTAAAAATTAAAATAGCTATACTGATTATACATTCTACATATTAGTTATAATATCTACAATATTCATATTATTATATATTATTATATATTTTATTTTTAAAATTAAAAAGATATAAAAATTTGGTAAAATTAAAAAAACAATATAAAAATAAATTAAAATTCAAAAACTTTAAAAATTTATAAAATATTAAAAAATCCATTAAAAAATAAATATAATTAAAACCTCACAAAATTAATTAAATATAAAAAAGACAAAAAATAAAATAATAAGAAATTAAGATTAATTAGCAATAATTTATTCTTAATTCCCAATCTATACAGTTTGCTCGTGTTCGACATCTACACATACTTACACCTATACACATATATTGTAAAGTTATAATAAATTTTAACTCACAATCACATTTATTGATTCATTTATCATATTGTGGGTTAATTGTTGCTTATTTAAGATCTAGTTGTCACAACGATTACTAGGCTAGCTTGTTAGCCCTAGTAGAACGGTCTCTTGAGTGAACAATGCTATATTTGTATTTTTTTTGCTTTTGGATTTCCAAAATCCAACTTTATGGATCATATCTTCGGCTAATGTTCCACCTATCCTCCAAATTTCGCCCAAATCCGATAGCATTTGCTATTTTATATTAATGGTCAAAGTCCAGGTCAACATTTCAATAACTTAAATCCCTTAAAAAAACAGGATCTTTGATCGTTAAGATAAAATAGAAAATATCCTTGAATTTGAGTGAAATTTGGAGGATATTTGGATAATTAATCTAAGATATAATCCATAGGATTGGATTTTGGAAATCCAAATCACCAAAAACATTAAATACAATTACAACAACTCATATGTACTTCCCATTACCGGAGAGGATGAGTCTCCAAGAGTCCAGGAAGGAACGAAACTATAGGCTATATCTTTTTTTGATTGCCCATTTTCGATTAGACTGTGGAATGTGAAGCAGCCCAACCAGACATCCTTATAATTAACACCATTGACTTGATAAAACTTTACAAGGAGTTACAAGAGAAGCTGTTGGTAAGGCCAGAGTTGTGTTGACGGGTCTGGAAGGAACGCCGATCAAAGATGGATGCAACAGTATCGATCCACAACAGATGATCCCTTTGGCACACTTGTTTAAGCATAACCGCACATGCCGAACTCACAGATCTCGCCGGCGTTGCACGCGTTCCAGCACCTGCCGCAGTGCCTGCAGTCCACCAGCGTGAGCACGCACTCCCCGCCGCAGCACGTCTCCCAGAACCCGCACCTGTGCCCGCATCTCCCGCAGTGGAAGGGGTTGACGTCCACGTCCCTGCAGCATTGTTGGAACACGAAGCTCGGATCCGTGGTCTCCTTCACGCATGCACCATCTCGGCGCCTGTCCTTCAAGATCAGTGACGAGCTGCGGGAGCGAAGGCTGTCATCACGAGAAGCGATGACACCTTGGAGGAGGATGAGGAGGAGGATTGTGGTGGGAATGTCCCGCATTAGGTTAAGATTGTGAGGAGGAAATCTAAGATCTGGACGTATGTATGAGGAGAGGCGAGGGGAGGAGTTTGCATTGCAACGTGATGTGAATTTCAAGAGAGCCATGACAATGCATGTGGCTCTAAGAGGTAGGTTAGGTAGGAGATCATGCTGCATTAACCTCTGGCTCTGGGCAGTCATTATCACGTACGTTAATTGTGGCATGTGATATTTTATGTTTGCTGCTTTCCTATCAGACATTGCCATGCGTGAGAGGACGCAGTTTCTGCCACTACAGGAAAATCATGTTTTCCTGACAACTTATTTCGTCATATTTACAGGTTATTCTGTCACGAAAAGGTCATTGTGACAACTAAGTCGTTGGTTATAATTCGTAGGGAATAACCCCGTAGGGAATACTATTTTAGACAATTTCGTCGTTGGGAATAATATAAAATCCGTCACTATAAAGAACACCAAGTTCTTTTTTTAATAACTTATTCACGACGAATACCTCGTAGGAAATAATATTTTGTCTATTTTAATCGATCACAATTTGATTTCAAAGATGACGAGCTAAATGTGGGGAATGTGATTGTTGATCAGCAACCAAACAATTGATGTGTATGCAATCGTCTCTTTTTACGACTCGTATATATATATCTAATATGAAAAGTCTTGAATGTATAAAATCCTTTCTAGATCTCCATTCGATATGAACTAGTGGATAATCCTCATTCAAGATACTTTCTTTTTAATGATTTTATCATAATGTACCAGCAAGAAAGAATGTACAGAAACATGAGAAGAAATATGACATGTAAAAACTCCACAATAAATATATTGCACTGGATGATGATTTATAAAACATCACCTTACATGCTCATTAAAATGAATTTCAAAACACTCAAACATACAACTGAAAAATATTCCATTCATTGATATGTCCAAAAATATAAGTCATGGTCCTAAAAAAACAAAATATAAAAGAAACATGCCCAAAAAAATTGTTGAGATATAACTCTCTAGGCTCATTCATTTCTTTGTTATATTCCACGTTGTTATCACCATCTTCACTTCAGTTGCACCTTTTATTAGCATCAAAAGTTTGACGACCGTCCTGCCAACAAAATAATAATATGATAAGTAATATATTTTAGGGATTTTATCACTTGTGCCCCTCCGAGATCTCGCAATTTCAGTTATACCCTTATCTTTTTAGTAATATCAGTTGTGCCCCTAAAAACTTTCTCCGTCATCAGTTGTGCCCTTCCGTCAGATTGACCGTCAAAAAATTGAAATAACCATAGTTTACTCAAATCATGGTGTGGTTAAGAGGGGTATTATGGTCATCCCCTCTTCTTGCCAAACCTCCTCTTAGATCTGGGGTGTTGGAGGTCAGCGGCGCCGCGGAGGTCGAGCGTGGTGGTTCTAGACTGAGGGCGGCGCACGGTCCCACGTGCTAAGGCGTAGAGGAGGGGGCGTGAGCAGCTGGGGTTGCCGGCGGAGAGCTGGAGGCGCGGTCGAGCTAGGCTGCTGCAAGGGCGGTCGACGGAGCGGATGCACGGAGAGGGATGGAAGTCGAGCGGTCGGTGCGGCTGATGGGAGCGGGGGCCACCGCACGGCAGGAGGACGGCCCGCCACGCGGGGGTGAGCGGTGCAGCCGTACACGAGCTGGAGCGGGCGCTGGAGGTAGTCGACGCCTCCACGCGGAGGCGGAGGGAGTTGGCGAAGCCCGCGCGTGGGGTCTGGGCGAGTGGTCGCACACGCCACACCCTTAACCTCCCGGGGCTCGACCCCCACCCCCCGGCCCTCGATCACCGCCTCCTCCTCCTCAGCCCCCCGGTCCCCAAGCCCTCCATCGACGCCATCCCCACCATCCGTGTGTCCTCGTCGGGCCTCCAGGAGGTGCGGGGCTGGGAGGGAGGGGGAGCAGGGGGGCGACGCGTGCGGGGGAGGGGTTGCAGCCTAGGGAGAGGGCTAGCAGGGGGCGGTGCCGGCAAGGGGAGGAGGTGCGGGGGGAGGATGGGGGAGCAGGGGGCGGCGCGGGGGAGGAGGATGGGAGCTCAAGGCGGAGCTGGGCGGCGCGGGGCAGGGGCGGGGGTGGAGAGGGAGGATGAGGAGGTTGGAGGAGGAGGAAGAGGATGGGAAGAGGAGGATGAAGAAGAGGGTATAAAATGACCAAATAACCCTTTTTAAAAAAATTAATTCCGCATATGTCCTCAAAGTTAACGCCCGTTTGCACTGTGGATGGACGGTCACTAACCCGAGGGGCACAAGTGATAAAATAGCAAGAAGTGAGGGGCACAACTGATATTACCAAAAAGATAGGGGCATAACTGAAATTGCGAGATCTCGGAGGGGCACAAGTGATAAAATCCCTATATTTTATAGATAAGTTCAACTAAAAATTTCATCAGTTAGAGAAGAATTTTTTTATTGATTTAATTTCTTTGAAAATATAAAATATGCATATCCAAAAGGAAATGTTCACAAAGCTACTTTCGAATTAAATGCACGTACTGAGAAGAGGTTTTGCATAATGTGAGCGACTGGTGGAGATGAGCTTTGATTTTGGTGCCCGGAACTTTCACCTCTATTGATTGGTGTTCCTACAGTACTTCCACCCTGTACATAAAATTAATACTTTACAAAATTTTAATATATGTGTCAATATTACATATTATAAGATCCTTACTTGTGTCATGTGGTGCATATAGTTATGAAAATAAGGAGGGAATGGATACGAGTTTGGTGGTTGAGTAAAATGGTTCAAAAAAGTTTGGTTGGGAGTATTCTGCAAAAAGACAATCAACAAAATAAATGTTTTATATATGATCATTCACATGAAATATCCAATGAAGACTTGTATATTTATAATACCTGTGACATTATACTAACAAATGCATGGACAATATTCTTAAGCTCTGCAATCTCAGTCTTCATTTCTGTTCTCATTCATCTACCTTATTCTAAAAATACAAGAAGTGAGAACATAAATAAGATTAAATTGATAAAATATCCAAACGAGCTACCTCAACGTTCTTTGTTGCAGTCTCAGTAATTCTTAACTTCACTGCATCTACGGGATTGCGTGGACGTCGACTATTAGCACCAATACCAACATGTCTAACTCGATGTGGATTTTGTGGATGAGCAAAGATGTTGTATGTTTCAATAATTAATGGATCCACATCTTGCATATCCTCTTCATCTCGATGAGTATCGACGTAATCATTTATTTCCTTCTACAACATTACATAAACATAAAGATGTAATGATGTGTGATAAATTAAAAATGAAATACATACCACAATAGTATTTTCCACGCCATAAAATTCATTAATCATATCCATCTTTGAAGGAGGTTGTCCATTCTTCTTTGTCTAGTCACAACAAAAGCATCTCAGGTTAATGGGTTGAATAGTAAAGAATATGTTCAAGTGTATATTTCTTCAACAAATATACCATCTCATTCAAGACTCGAGCATAAGACTTTTTTCCTGTAGTATGATTTAAAACTTTTGTATTTCTATTTTGTTTATTGATCTCCATGATTTCCTGTACATGTGTTCGAAAAGATTTTATAACTATCTTGCTTAAACTAACAATATAATATCTAAATTTTAATAGAAAAGATTTCATTACCTGGTTTCGTGGCATTTCCCATTGTTTGATGCATTCTTCGAATTGAGCTTTGTCGATACGTATATCATTGTCAATAATTTTCCACAACATATCAAGGTCATGTTTATTTTACATCCATATCTTCCGTAATGTCCACTTCCAATCTCGGATACGATTATGTATTTTATTAAAGACATATGACCAAGCATTTGGATTCTCATTCAAATTAAAATTTGCTTACAAGTTAATAAAATAATGAAAAGATTATAACAAAAAATAAACTTATGAAAAACAACAACCGATAATTAAGAATGATAATATTCTAAAGAACTTAACTTACATTCAATTCTTCCCATGTATTCGTGTAGAAATTTTCATTTTGCTTCGTCCAATCTAAATGCACCTTCCATATATCTCCTCGACGAGCAAGAATTCCTATCATTCCAACAAGTTTGTTTAGAGCATTGATGAATACCCATTCATCACTCTTTATTCTTATATTTTAGCTACAAAAACCTTTGCAAATGCATGTAGATATATGTAAATACAAATAATTACCAAAAGAATGCATTGTGTAAAAACATATAATTAGCATGTTTTTGTGCAAAAATAAAAGAATAAAGATTAAAAAGAAAAAGAGGGAAATATTTAGAATAAATATTGAGCAACCTAACCCAAGGGAGGGCTCAGCATGGGCCTGACCGCATAAAAATCAAAGTCGAGGGAGATAGGGGCTCATGTGTAAATATTTATGTAAATATTATAAAAGTATTTTCCTCAACAAAAAGAGCTTAAATTATGCTTGTAAATACTTGTATATATTTATAAACATAAAAACAAAAGAAAAAGTGAAAAATCAAAAAGAACAAAATACCCCTTTTCATCTTGTACATAAACCACATCTATGTATTTATTTAACCTTGTAAATAAATAAAATTAATTTTCAAACTTTTTGTAAATATTCTATGTTATGTAGTGTAAATAAATAAAATAAAAGCAATTAAAACAAAAAAAACAAAATAAAAACAACAAAATTAAAAATAAAAAAATACATTGTACATATACCATGTATATAGATGTATATATATATTTATTTTACCTATGTATATAAATAATAAAAATAAAATACCTTTTTATTCCTTGTTTTATTCTATAAATAAATAAAATATAAAATAGGAATAAAATTGTATAAAAATAATAATTAAAAATCAAAAAAAATCAAAAACCCTAATAGTGTACATATACCTATATAGTACATACTATATATATACCTTATTTTTATTTCCAAAAATTGATTAAAAATCACTAAAAAATAGAAAAAATAAAATAAAAATATTTTGTGTTTTGAGTTTTTGCAAATTCGGCCCCTAGCTACCCTTAATTTTCCTTTCAAGATCCAGCCACGTGGCCGAATTCCATTGGGTCCTGGGGATGTTGACCGCCCGGTCAACTACCCCCCAGGACCACCTTCCTCGGATACAAGCGCCCGACCCGATTTCTCGCAATTATACCCGCTTGATCCGACACCCATTTCCCTAAACCCCGGGTCCGAATCTTTAATCGTTCATCCGACATCCTCGCCGGAGCCGCTCCCTCGGGATCCGCGCGCTCCTGAGCTTGCCCGGACCCATCTTTCTCGGACCCCTAGCCGTATATAGCTGCTGCTCCGCCACTCGATTGCTCATCTTTGGCCATTTGCTTCGTTCTCCAGTGAGCTCCAGAGAGTACGTGAGGTGACAGCTCGCGTCTGAGCCTGTCGAAGCGAGGAGAGGGAGCTTTGCCATCGATCCGGCGAGCCCAGCCGACGTAGCTCCGCCACCAGCGTGAGCTTCGAGCCTCGGAGTGAGACGATCCTCGAGGCGACGACCAGGAGCATCAGCAGCTCCTCCCCAGTCTCTCCGACCACCCAGGTATCCCCTTAGGCTTCCCGTTTCCTTTGATTTCCATTTTCGCCCAATTCGCGCCGCCGTCGTATATCGTTGATTCCGACCACTCTGTTACCCCTATCGATCATCGGAATCGACCAACACACTCGCCTCCTCCCGACGCACCTTCTTCACCCATCCACTCAACCCAGATCGCACAGGAGCTGGGAACCGAGCTCCTCCGTCCACCACCTTCGCTGGAGCTCGCCATCCCGACGCATCAGTCACCCCCATTTCGCCTAACCGGGTCGAGGCACTTTGCCCTCGACCCGCGAGTCTTCTGGGTTGCTTTGCAGGTCAAACCAAGGCCATCTGAGGCCTTTCGACGTTCAGACCAGGAGCCTCACCTCCGCCACCCTCGCCGGAGCTCTCCCGAGCTCAGCTGGGCCATCGGAGGGCATCAGTAGCTGCGCACCACCACGCCGGAGCTTCTCCGATCCTCAGGCGCAGCAGAGGAGGCCGGGAGCGCCTTCATTTGGCCGGCGAAGTTCGTCGGCCGCCTGTTCATCCAGGACCTCCAGTTGCCGTCGATCGTCCCCCCTCGCTCCAGTTTCGATCCGAGCCGTCCATCTCCGGAGCAGTCTGCATCGTCCGATCTGAGGAGGCATCATCTGGAGCGCCCACCATCAGCACCTTCCAATCATCCACGTGGCGCGCATCCAGCCCATCCGCTTAATAAAGGGTAATTTACCCTTAGGCCCTGTCTTTGTTTTTATTTAGTTTTAGTCCTGTAAATATTAAAGTCAGTTGTTTAGTTTTAGGGCTATTTGCATATTGGACCCTGTGCTTTCTGTTATTTGTATTTATACCCCTGCCAGTTGTGGACACGTGCATCGACACGTGATATTTTGGTTTATTTGCAGTAGAGACCCCTGTAGTTCTGATGTTATTGAATGAATGAAAACTTTTACTTATTTGCATTTATACCCCTGTGCGTGATTTATTTCCACATGTGCGTTATATTTTGGGTAATTTGCAGATAGTCCCTTGGACTTTTGGTACGTGTTACCAATACATCCTCGGGACTTGTTTTTATTACATTTGGGTCCCTGAGTGCCCCAGGCACGTGCGTGGCGCGTGTTTTGCTGGGTATTTTGCACCAGACCCCCCAGAACTTTGGGTATTTGCACTTTGGTCCCTGTGCACAGTGCCCCTTCTTTATTTTTGATTAAAATATCAAAACACCTCCAAATCCAACGAAAATTGGACACTTGGCTCCTGCCATGGTGTAAAATTTTCGTGGATTTTTGAGGACATTTTTGATTTCGTTTGATATTTTAAAAAAAATCAAAAACCTCTATTTTTGTCACTGTCTAGCTTGAAAAATCACAAAACAAATATTAAAACTCATTTAAAAATTCTATAAAAATTAGCTACTATCTATTTTGCTTAGTTTGATTTTCCAGCCAATTTTGGCTATTTTTCATTACTGAAAATCACTAAAAACTTAAAAACACTCAAAAACCTATAAAAATACTAGTAAATAAATTAAAAATCCAAAAATAATAAAATTGGTACCTAAATTTTCCTTGTTTCATCTTCTTTACAGGAAAATTACCTCCAGACCATTTTGAGGCTCTTAGATATTTTATCTAGGGCTTTTTGGCTCGGCTGGACAGTACCCTCTATTTCAGTCACCTTTTGATTTTTAGAAAATCAAATAATCATCAGAAAAATCTCAAAAATTCACCAAAAACATAAAAAAACATAAAACACATAAAAACATTTTTGTTTGAATTTTTGTTTGATTTTTAGTGCTTTAAATAATTTGTTGAAGTGTGCCTTTATTTGTTTTTCTTAATTTCTCAATCACTTAAAAATCCAAAAAAATATAAAAATATTTAAAAACCACTAAAATATTTTGTCTTTTTATTTTCTTTCTTTTTACTACTTCGTAGGCTGCAAGGCCAACCCGCGCTCCTTGAGTTCGACCCTGGGTGCTATGCTAGGTTAATCCAATAGCAGGACCGCTGTTTCATATTTTGATCGATTTTATCTTTTCTGAGTGGTTCATTTTTCTTGATTGAGCCGACTTAATCGCGTGGGTCGCAACGACCACTTTAGCACCTATACCCTAGCCTCCAGGTCGCTCATCAGAATGGCGCCGTTGCCGGGGAGCACGGCTTAGTAGTTTTTGTTTCTGCTTTGTTTTTGTTTTCACGGCTTTTCACGGCTCTTTCAGAGCTCGCGGCTTTTGTTTATATTTTCATTTTCGTTTTATTTTGTTTTATTTTCTTTTTTTTCTTTTATCTTTGTTTTTATTATTTTGAGTGTTTATTTTATTTTGTATTTTTGCATATATACCCTCATTTTTATTTCCATTTATTTTTCCTTTTTATTATTTGATTATCTGGTTCTGACCACTCTGCTTTTTCTTGCGAGGGCCCGAGGACCGAGGCGGCTGATCTTGAGAAGCCGACACAACCGCGGGATTCGGAGGCGGCTCCTTTCTTTGCGGAGCCGCAAGAGAGAGTGAGAGAGAGTTGAGTGGGAGAGGATTTTCATTTTTATTTCATTATTATTGTAATAATACAGGGACTCTCTGGACTTGGACCTTGTGACTTAGCGGGTCTGTTTCGCCGAGCACCGGTGTGCTCGGGGGACCCTTAGGACTTTCGCGGCTTTTTACGCGGTTTTGGTTTTCTTTTATTTTCTTACTGCCTTTTCTGGTGTTTACGCGGTTTTTGCTCGAGCCCCTAGACTTAGGAATTTATACTTGCTTATGCCGTAATTAGTAGGATCCCCACACCTAATTGCTTGCCTGTTCCTATAGTGCGTTAATTGGACCTGCTAAAAATCATTAATAAAATAACCGACTCATCTCCTTCGTAGCCTACGTGCCGCAGCCCGTCCTGTAAAGCGCTTTCCCTACCCCCGTTCTGTCGGACAGAGGAGGGACGGGCCAAGACCGGACCCTTTGGCTTGGAGGTCGGTGACCGGTTAGACGGTTCTTGCGATAGAAATTGCTCGTCTAGGACTCGGCTTTCCCGTTGCATCATATAGGTAGTTTATTTTCAGTCTTTCAATTCTGCGCGGATCACTTGCATGTAGAGTGCTGGAGACAAGGTACGCATTTCTTACTCAGCATGCATCATTGATTTCATCGCGCATCGGCTTTTTCATCTTCTCCCCCCTGTTTTGGATTAAATAATCAGGAGAACCAAAAAATTCGTTAGGCCGTTTGTTTTTATTTGAAAAATATTAAAAAGAAAAACCATAAAATTGGGACTGGTTAACTCTATTGATCTTAAAAGACGCTCACCCTAAAAATTTTGTCTTGGGGAGAGCAACCCCCTCATTGTATGGTTTGGATGCGCAAGAGAGTGACCCGCACCCTAGGTAGAGCCCTCCGGTGCTAGTCCCGACTGATTACCGACTTTTCCGTGTGGGCCAGTCGATTGGGATAGCATCGGGTATCCTAACAGGTCACGTAAGCGCTCTGATATTTTGTGTGTTCACCTAATAAAAATTGACAAGATAATTTGACCGAACTTTCACGGTCTTCAGCTCGCGTTGCGTTGGTGAACCGGAGGTTTGTTTTGTGATCATAGTTTCTTCAGATCTCATCCGCCTTACTCGCCAGATCAAGATGATGGGTAGACGCTCTCTTAGGCAGCCTCTGGCTGCACCGCTTTCGGGCACGTCTACCCCATCATCTAGGTTGGCCCGCAAGAGCTGAGACCAGCTCTCCGAGCTCGAGTACGATTCCGCCCTGTTCTCCCTCGACCCCCTTTCTTTCAGACTTGAGAGACATGAGCCCGAGGAGAGATTGATAGATTTGACAGCACCTGAGTTGGGCTCATTTGATTTTGCAGCAGACGTCATGGCCGGCAGTTCAGAGGACCGCTCCAGGACCGAGCACATTGTGATGGACCAGGGAGCGATCAACTCCACCCTGATCGCCTCGGTTGAGACAGTGCAGCAGCAACTGAGGGATCAGGGAGCGTTTATGATTGAGATGAGGAGAGAGTTGGAGCGCCTCAGAGCAGAGAGAGATCAGAGCGAGCCTGAGGACGGCCCAGATGCAGAGGCACAAGCCGCAGCAGCAGCAACAGCAGCCGCAGCCGCCGCTGCAGCGGCAGGAGGACCACCGAGACCGATGCGGGAGTTGCACAACCCCGGATCTACACTGATGCATCATTGGGTGGTGGTACCTGCTATCGTGGGGGACTTCAAGTTCCCCCCGAACACCCTGTAGATGCTCCCCCGTTTTCACGGACTTGCCATCGAGGAGCCCCACCTCCACCTCCAGGAGTTTCTGATGATTTGCAGTACTGTCCACGACCGTCATGTGGACCAGGACACGATCAGGATGATCGCCTTCCCCTTCTCCCTAGCAGACAGAGCAGCCACCTGGCTGAAGCATTTGGGGAAGTCCGTCTACACCTGGGAGCAGCTCCGCACCGAGTACTTGAACAAGTACTATCCACTCGGGCGGACGAATGCAGCGAGGGCCCTGATCAGCAACTTCTCCATGCTCCCCAACGAGCAATTTCACGAGGCATGGGAGAGGTTTAGAGAGCTCACGGACAGATGCCCGCACCACGACATCACGAAGCCGAACCTTGTTCAGAGCTTCTTCAGCGGGTTGACACCAGAGCTCCAGGGCCTGGTGAACGCTTCTTGCGGTGGGTCCTACTTTGCCAAGGACCACGACCAGGTCTGGGCCATCTACGAGGAGATGGCCAAGAATTACATGGTGATGTCTCAGACCCAGTTGTACACACAGAGACCCCAGCAGCAGCCAGGACCCGTGCAGTACCAGCGGATAGCACGGGTCGATGCAGGTCCTTCCAGTTCGTCCGCAGTTGCAGCAGCACAGGCAGAGTCGTCCGCTGCGGACATGGGGATCATCAGCGAGAAGTTGGACCGCATGGAGCTGATTGAGAAGAAGCAGTGCCAGAGCATCACGCAGATGGAGCAGATGGCACAGGCTCTGAGCGACATGAAGACCCAGCTCATGTGTCTCCAAGAGGCACAGACGGCTTCACAGCCCCGTCTTCAGTCGCGAGGCGACTCCGGCAGCAGCAGCTCGTCCCAACGCTCCAGCTCCCTACAACAGCCTAAACAGGTACATCTTGTACAGGCGGAGCCGTACCAGCAGCCGCAGCCCACCTACCAGTCCCCACCATCTCCAGACATGCAGATGGTGGTCTACCAGCCGGATCAACCTCTGGCAGTACTCCCGCCAGCCCCCTACGATGCAGAGCCGTTGATGGATGTCAACGGGATTTGGTATGACTGCCCCCAGCCTGGAATCCGACGAGACCATCCCGGATTCAGGTGGGGGAGTGGAGGTACCCAGCCCCAGCAGCAGCCAGCCGGTCAGGGAGGGCAGTACTCCCAGCAGAGAGATCACCAGCCGCAGCAGCAGCCCCCAGCTTATCAGCCACACCAGCCATCATCCTTCGTCCCTCGTCCCTATCAGCAGCAGGGACAGTCGTGGAGACGTGAGCAGCAGGCTCACCCAGCATACCAGTAGCATCCCTCTTCCTACCCCTCTCAGCAGCACCACCAGCAGTTCCAGCAGCCTCAGCACCAGAGAGGCTACCCGTCGGGTTCCCAGGAGAGCCCCGCCTTGGATGACATCGCCCGCCTCCTCACGGATCAGCAGGCCACATTTAGACGGGAGATGGATGAGTTCTGCCAGGAGATGCGGGACCTGGTGAGAGGGAAGGCCGCCATCCCTGCAGAGATAGAGCCGAACCCGAATAACCTCAAGAGGAAATCTGAGCAGGTAGTTTCCACTGAGTACACCACTCCTAGTGATCCATTTGTTGATACATCTTCGGATCTGTTTGATGCTGATTTTGTTGCACTTAGGAGCGGTAGGACACCAGCAGGCGGCGGCGCCTCGTCTGAGCTACACCACGAGGATACTTCCGGGGCGCCACATGAGGAGGAGGAGAGCGGTACTGAGGCCGCTCCAGATGACGATGGTGGTATTGATGCCACCAAGGATGCTGATTCCACCGGCAGTACTGAGGCCGCCGCTTCACCAGTTCGAGGAGGTGGTACTGACGCCACCAGCATAGCCGAGCCAGCCCGCGGTACTGAGGCTGCGAGACGTCCAGCAGCAGAGCCAGCCAGAGGTGGTACTGAGGCCACCAGTGTTCGTTTTGATAGAGATGTTGTCTTTCCTCATGTTACTGTATCTCAGAACTCTATTTTGAATAAAGGAAAAGGTTTAGTTTCTTCTGGTCCCACTGTGGTGAGTGATGTATATGTGGATCCAGCCGTCGAGCCGTCTAGGCCTTTTCCTAGTCCTTCATCTACGAAGGACCCTGTGATCCCCTTCCCTAGAGCCCTTCAGATGGGGAAGAGGAAGAAAAAAGAAAATGATCCAAAAAAGAGAGAGCAGGAGGAATTCAGCCAGAGTATGATTGACAGATTTCACATCCAGCTGACCCTCCAGGATGCTTTGCAGCACATCCCCCTTCATCAGCGATCTTTGAGATATAGGACCACAGTCAGGAGGAGGAGGAGGAACCACACTTCAGAGATTCATGTGCTGACGAAAGCCACGTGTTTTGCGATCCAGAACCGTCTGCCAGCCAAGAGGCCAGATTCAGGGGCACCGTATGTCAGATGCCAGATTAGTGAGCAGAGGTTCCACCGTACCTTATTAGATAGCGGATCGTCGATCAACCTTCTTCCGGCAGCCCTTCTCGATCGCTTCGAGTTGGGCACTCTTAGACAGAGCAGGACAGTCCTTCAGTTCGCTGATCGATCTGTCAAGAGGCCGAAGGGGTTGTTGCAAGACGTTATCGTCATGATTCAGGGCCTGCAATTCCCCGTGGACTTCGTAGTGTTGGACATGGAGATCCCTGATTCAGTGATCGATACCCCCATCATCCTCGGTCATCCGTTCTTGGCCACAACCAAGGCGGTGACTGATCATGATAGCGGGAAGGTATACTTTCGCGTCGAGGGCGAGAGTATACAAATCGAGACGGTCGAGGACTACAGAGCTAGAGAGAGAGAGCACGCTCAGAGGCCAGCACCGATTCAGAGAAGCTGACAGACGCAGAGCCAGACATCCACCAGGACTGTGATTTTGTGATCACAGACGACGAGGCAGCATGGGCAGATCCTGCAGCACAGGCCATCCTCTCATTTTCAGATACAGCTGATGCCGAGATGATAGCAGAGGAGAGTCTGGAGAGCACAACCCTGGTTCAGGATACCACAGAGGCAGCAGAGCAGGTCCTTGATCGCGACACGACTATCAGTGATGGTGGTGCTGAGGCCACCTTGTGTTACGGTGGTACTGATGCCACTGCGGTTGATACAGATCCCTCGGATTCAGAGTCTGATTGGGCAGATTGCGATGATCAGATGCCAGACTTGAGTCCACCTGAGCCTACAGATGAGGAGGAGGTTGATACAGAGCAGATCAGAGACAGCACAGTTGAGCAGCCTTCTCCAGATCTAGTTTGCGAGAGTTCGCTTTCTTTCTCCCAGGAAGATCTGGCAGACTTAGCAGCATTCACTCATTTCCTTCCGCAGCCAGATTTGCCAGCACCCAGCCTTCCAGAGCTGAAGCCGCTCCCTGCTTCGCTGAAGTATCGGTTCCTTGCGGGCGAGCCAGAGATGTACCCAGTCATCATCTCCACCGATCTGACTGGAGAGCAGGAATCCCGTTTGATGGGGGTTCTTGAAAAGAATCGCAAGGCAATTGGATGGAGCGTAGCAGATCTCCATGGGATTAGTCCATCAGTGTGCTCCCACCATATCTATCTCGAGGAGGGGGCGAAGCCGTCGCGTGAGTTCCAGCGACGACTGAACCCCAACCTGAGAGAGGTTGTGATGAAGGAAATATCAAAATGGTGGAGTGCAGATTTTATTTATCCCATTTCCGACTCCAAGTGGGTCAGCCCTTTGCATGTGGTGCCCAAGAAGACGGGCATCACGACTGTGATCAGTGAGTCGGGAGAGGAGATTGCTACATGAGTACCCACCTCTTGGAGGGTCTGTGTTGACTACAGGAGACTCAACCAGGCCACCAAGAAGGACCATTTCCCCCTGCCTTTTATTGACCAGATCATTGAGAGACTGGCAGGGAAGAGCCATTATTGCTTCCTGGATGGGTACTCGGGCTACAACCAGGTGGCCATCGCTCCTGAGGATCAGGAGAAGACCACCTTTACCTGTCCCTTTGGTACATATGCCTTTCGACGCATGCCATTTGGGCTATGCAACGCCCCTGCGACTTTTCAGAGGTGCTTGCTGTCGATATTTTCGGACATGGTAGGGGAGTGTTCGGAGGTCTTCATGGACGATTTCTCGATCTACGGCGACGGATTCGACTCCTGTCTTGACTGCCTAGACCGAGTACTCCAGCAATGTATTGAGTATCAGTTGGTTCTATCTTGGGAGAAGAGTCACTTCATGGTGACTCAAGGGACGGTGCTTGGCCACATCATCTCCAACAGGGGCATGGAGGTTGATCCGGCCAAGGTTGATGTCATTAGGAAACTCGCACCACCGTCCAATCTGAGACAGCTACGGTCATTTCTGGGGCACGTTGGATTTTATAGGAGATTTATTCAGGATTTCAGCAGGATTGCCCGACCGTTGACTGACCTCTTGATGAAAGACACCGAGTTCCTTGTCGATGACAAGTGTCTTTCGTCCTTCGCGACTCTCCAGCAGTGTGTTATTGAGGCTCCTGTCCTCCAGCCGCCAGATTGGTCTCTCCCATTCGAGATCATGACGGATGCCTCCGATTTTGCCGTAGGGGCAGTGCTGGGATAGAGGAGGGATGGAGTTCCATTTGCCATTCACTACGCTAGCCGCACAGATCACACCGCCATCAGGTACCTCATGGTAAAGAAGGATGCCAAGGCCAGATTGACTAGATGGATCCTTCTACTCCAGGAGTTCGACATTGAGATCAAGGATAAGCCTGGAGTCAAGAATGTGGTGGCGGATCATCTCTCCCGTTTAGAGCAGCCTGAGGAGACTGAGCAGATTGACCCTATTCGAGATACCTTCCCAGATGAGGCGATCCTTGCTATCGCCTCACTCCCGTGGTACGCCGATATTGTGAACTTTCTCGTTGCTGGGAAAGTCCCACAAGATTGGCCCAGGCAGAGACTTGAGACCTTCCTTGCGAAGGCCAAGTCCTACCATTGGGAGGATCCCATCCTTTACCACGAAGGAGGGGATAGCGTCTGGCGTCGGTGTATTCCTCAGGAGGAACACCATAGCGTCCTCACTTACTGCCACAAGCTTGAGGCAGGAGGACATCATTCTGGGAGGAGAACGGCACAGAAAGTGCTCCAATCCGGCTTGTGGTGGCCTACTCTCTTCAAGGACTCAGATGAGTTCGTGAAGAGGTTTACTGACTGTCAGAGGATGTGCACTTGTGGACAGCGTGATATGATGCCGATGCAGCCCATTCACTTCTGTGAGGTTTTTGACGCATGGGGCATCGATTTCATGGGTCCATTCCCTAAGAGTCAGGGATTCGAGTACATTCTGTTGGCTGTTGATTATGTTAGTCGTTGGGTGGAGGCTATCCCCGCCCGAGCCGCTAATGCGAGGACAATTTGCAGATTTTTGAGGAAGCACATCATCACACGGTTCGGGGTTCCACGAGTTCTGATTTCTGATGGGGGATCTCACTTCATCAACGACCAGGTAAAGGCCCTTGCTAGCGAGTTCGGTATAGACCATCGTGTTGCTACACCTTACCATCCACAGACGAATGGTCTAGCCGAGGTGTCGAATAGGGAGATCAAGACTATACTGCAGAAAGTCGTCCGCCCTGACCGAAAGGATTGGTCACAGCTATTGGAATCGGTCTTGTGGGCATATAGGACGTCTTTCAAGACACCTTTGGGCACATCTCCCTTTCGCCTCGTATATGGCAAGCCGTGCCATTTACCTGTTGAGCTGAGGCACAAGTCACTTTGGGCAGTCACAGATATTCTTATGGATCCAGATGGTATGGGAGACCAGAGAAGGGCAGAGTTAGCTGCCCTGGAGGAGCTTAGAGATACAGCATTCTCAAACAGCCTACATTATAAGGAGAAAGTGAAGGAGTGGCATGATTCTCACATCAGCCACAAGCATTTTGAGATTGGACAGAGAGTATGGCTGTTTGATGCGAGGCTACGTTTATTTCCAGGGAAGCTACAGAGCAAATGGAAGGGACCCTACTTGGTCAGAAAGGTACACGACAACGGTAGCATCGACATATCTGAGTTGTCTTCTGAGAGTACCTTTAGAGTGAACGGCCAGCGGCTCAAGCCATTTCTAGATCATGAGCCGCGGGTCGCTGATCTTGCCCCTATTCATTTTGCGTGAGATGTGGTCTTTGACTCACATCTAATGCATCTCACGCCTGAGTTTCACTGATCTTCCGCCTTGTATAGATCCAGATGTCCATATCGCTACAGTCTTTAGTCCCACATCCCTTTCTTCATCTTGTGATTATGCTATACTTAGGGTGCACTTTACCCTAAGTATAAGGGGGATGTGAGACCTTATGGGTATTTCTTTTGTTTCTGCTTACCCCTATTTTGCTGCCTATACTTAGGGATATTTCACCCTAAGTATAGGGGGGTAGACCCTGTACATTCTCCACTCGGTTTTCCCTTAGTAAACAGCCTGCTATACTTAGGATTATTTGATCCTAAGTATAGGGGGAAGACCCAAGACCCGTTTGACTTTTCTATTTTCTTCTTCTTCCTTGTATATAGCCTTTCTTTTCACTTCCCTATACCTGGTACGAGTTATGTCTTCTCCATCGCTCTTGACTCTGAGGACATCGCTCGAGCTAAGTATAGGGGGGTGTGTATATATTTCATATATACTTTAGCCATAACTCGTACTTGGTGTGAGTGTGTTAATAAATAAAATGGCTAAAAATCACAAAAATTAAAATTTTTTTCATGTACATAAACTTCTTTTGTTTGCACATAAATAGCTAGTGTACAAAGTATTTTTGTAAAAATGATTTCAAAAATCTTTTGTGTAAAGCTTGTGTAAATATTTTTGTATCAAAATTATGTATATAGTACAAAATTTTTCCAAAATGTTTTGAAAATCAAAAGTTTGCAAAAATCTTGTGTAAATGTGTGTAAATATCTTTTTGCAAAACTTGCACTTCATGCATCATTCATACGTGATTTCAAAACATTTTTCAAAAATTTTGCATGATTGTAAAAATTTGTGCAAATAAGCATCTCTTGTACATATGTATATAGTTTTTCTGGATGATAGTTGACATTTAAACTAGCTGGAATCAAATTGAGAAATGGAGCTTGATTAAGATCTTAATCCACCTAACTTCTAAGAGGAACCTTATAGGGCTTAGGTTTAAGGCTTTTCAGGTCCATGGTGACTTAATTCTTTGAGTCCACTAGGCTATGATCACATGTCATCTCAATGAGCCTAAGTAGAGCACTTAACAACAACACATGACTCATATAGATCATGGCTTTACTTGGACACCAGCACTATGCACCAAGCTCTCTACGGATGAGGTGGTGAGGAGGCAGTCTTCCTTGACTTGGGGTAGCATATGAGGGTAGTACTTCTAGGCGGAACCTCTCTTCTTCTTTTAGTGAAGGAAGTGCGTCTCAACTTGGTCTGGTTGCCATGAGGTCTAACGACGGGAGTTGTGGGTTGCAATAAAGCTTCAAAAGAGGGATAGTCTACTGGCTCAAGAGGAAAAACTCCTTGTATATATGTTGCACGTGTATATGATGTACAGATGCACTTGAAAAAAAAATGTGCAAAAAGAAAATAACTCCAAAAAAAGTGGTGGGTCTGATAGAAAATGATAATCCCACCGGAGTATGTATATAGAGTGCAATAAGCAAAGCTTGGTTTCATGTCCCACCTGTTGTAGCTTGCAACAGGGAGACTTGGCTACACTGGTCAAGCTCCCAAGGGTACTTGGCTACACTGGCCTTGACCCATTCTCTTCTTCCTCCTCTTCTTGAGCCGGTTGAACTTGAACTTAGAAGGGAATACCCCGCTCCTCGAGGAAAGAGTGGCCAGATTGAGGTCATAGAGTTACCTTGTTGGGGAGGGCTGTCAAGTTGCCATTTCTGAGGTGAAGAGCTTAGACTTCACATTCACAGGACAAGAAAAGATTCATGGTCTTCAGGGTTTGTGATTGATGACTTGTTCTGATCTGGAGCATTGAGGAGTCTTGGTTATAGATTAGTGGAACTTAGAGGCTGTTGAGTTTTAAGCTTAAGTCTAAATAAGGTTCCGACACATTAATAATCCAAAGATCTGATCGAGCTCCATACCCCAATTTAATGAAGGCAAGTTTAATAATCAACCTTGATCCATGTACATCCTCTTTTTCTTTTTCTTTCTTTCTTTTTCACTTCTTTTTCAAATAAGTGTTTGCTAAGGGACTAGCAAAGTTAAGTATAGGGGGTGATGAATACCCATTCATCACTCTTTATTCTTATATTTTAGCTACAAAAACCTTTGCAAATGCATGTAGATATATGTAAATACAAATAATTACCAAAAGCATGCATTGTGTAAAAACCTATAATTAGCATGTTTTTGTGTAAAAATAAAAGAATAAAGATTAAAACGAAAAAGAGGGAAATATTTAGAATAAATATTGAGCAACCTAACCCAAGGGAGGGCTCAGCATGGGCCTGACCGCATAAAAATCAAAGTAGAGGGAGATAGGGGCTCATGTGTAAATATTTATGTAAATATTATAAAAGTATTTTCCTCAACAAAAAGAGCTTAAATTATGCTTGTAAATACTTGTATATATTTATAAACATAAAAACAAAAGAAAAAGTGAAAAATCAAAAAGAACAAAATACCCCTTTTCATCTTGTACATAAACCACATCTATGTATTTATTTAACCTTGTAAATAAATAAAATTAATTTTCAAACTTTTTGTAAATATTCTATGTTATGTAGTGTAAATAAATAAAATAAAAACAATTAAAACAAAAAAAAACAAAATAAAAATAACAAAATTAAAAATACAAAAATACATTGTACATATACCATGTATATAGATGTATATATATATATATATTTTACCTATGTATATAAATAATAAAAATAAAATAAAAATACCTTTTTATTCCTTGTTTTATTCTATAAATAAATAAAATATAAAATAGGAATAAAATTGTATAAAAATAATAATTAAAAATAAAAAAAAAATCAAAAACCCTAATAGTGTACATATACCTATATAGTACATACTATATATATACCTTATTTTTATTTCCAAAAATTGATTAAAAATCAATTAAAAAATAGAAAAAAAATAAAATAAAAATATTTTGTGTTTTGAGTTTTTGCAAATTCGGCCCCTAGCTACCCTTAATTTGCCTTTCAAGATCCAGCCACGTGGCCGAATTCAATTGGGTCCTGGGGATGTTGACCGTCCGGTCAACTACCCCCCAGGACCACCTTCCGCGGATACAAGCGCCCGACCCGATTTCTCGCAATTATACCCGCTTGATCCGACACCCATTTCCCTAAACCCCGGGTCCGAATCTTTAATCGTTCATCCGACATCCTCGCCGGAGCCGCTCCCTCGGGATCCACGCGCTCCTGAGCTTGCCCGGACCCATCTTTCTCGGACCCCTAGCCGTATATAGCTGCTGCTCCGCCACTCGATTGCTCATCTTTGGCCATTTGCTTCGTTCTCCAGTGAGCTCCAGAGAGTGCGTGAGGTGACAGCTCGCGTCTGAGCCTGTCGAAGCGAGGAGAGGGAGCTTCGCCATCGATCCGGCGAGCCCAACCGCCGTAGCTCCGCCACCAGCGTGAGCTTCGAGCCTCGGAGCGAGACGATCCTCGAGGCGACGACCAAGAGCATCAGCAACTCCTCCCCAGTCTCTCCGACCACCCAGGTATCCCCTTATGCTTCCCGTTTCCTTTGATTTCCATTTTCGCCCAATTCGCGCCGCCGTCGTATATCGTTGATTCCGACCACTCTGTTACCCCTATCGATCATCGGAATCGACCAACACACTCGCCTCCTCCCGACGCACCTTCTTCACCCATCCACTCAACCCAGATCGCACAGGAGCTGGGAACCGAGCTCCTCCGTCCACCACCTTCGCTGGAGCTCGCCATCCCGACGCATCAGTCACCCCCATTTCGCCTAACCGGGTCGAGGCACTTTGCCCTCGACCCGCGAGTCTTCTGGGTTGCTTTGCAGGTCAAACCAAGGCCATCTGAGGCCTTTCGACGTTCAGACCAGGAGCCTCACCTCCGCCACCCTCGCCGGAGCTCTCTCGAGCTCAGCTGGGCCATCGGAGGGCATCAGTAGCTGCGCACCACCACGCCGGAGCTTCTCCGATCCTCAGGCGCAGCAGAGGAGGCCGGGAGCGCCTTCATTTGGCCGGCGAAGTTCGTCGGCCGCCTGTTCATCCAGGACCTCCAGTTGCCGTCGATCGTCCCCCCTCGCTCCAGTTTCGATCCGAGCCGTCCATCTCCGGAGCAGTCTGCATCGTCCGATCTGAGGAGGCGTCATCTGGAGCGCCCACCATCAGCACCTTCCGATCATCCACGTGGCGCGCATCCAGCACATCCGCTTAATAAAGGGTAATTTACCCTTAGGCCCTGTCTTTGTTTTTATTTAGTTTTAGTCCGGTAAATATTAAAGTCAGTTGTTTAGTTTTAGGGCTATTTGCATATTGGACCCTTTGCTTTCTGTTATTTGCATTTATACCCCTGCCAGTTGTGGACACGTGCATCGACACGTGATATTTTGGTTTATTTGCAGTAGAGACCCCTGTAGTTCTGATGTTATTGAATGAATGAAAACTTTTACTTATTTGCATTTATACCCCTGTGCGTGATTTATTTCCACATGTGCGTTATATTCTGGGTAATTTGCAGATAGTCCCCTAGACTTTTGGTACGTGTTACCAATACGTCCTCGGGACTTGTTTTTATTACATTTGGGTCCCTGAGTGCCCCAGGCACGCGCGTGGCGCGTGTTTTGCTGGGTATTTTGCACCAGACCCCCCCCAGAACTTTGGGTATTTGCACTTTGGTCCCTGTGCACAGTGCCCCTTCTTTATTTTTGATTAAAATATCAAAACACCTCCAAATCCAACAAAAATTGGATATATGGCTCCTGCCATGGTGTAAAGTTTTTGTGGATTTTTGAGGACATTTTTGATTTCGTTTGATATTTTAAAAAATCAAAAACCTCTATTTTTGTCACTATCTAGCTTGAAAAATCACAAAAAAATATTATAACTCATTTAAAAATTCTATAAAAATTAGCTACTGTCTATTTTGCTTAGTTTGATTTTCCAGCCAATTTTGGCGATTTTTCATTACTGAAAAGCACTAAAAACTTAAAAACACTCAAAAAACTATAAAAATGCTAGTAAATAAATTAAAAATCCAAAAATAATAAAATTGGTACCTAAATTTTCCTTGTTTCATCTTCTTTACAGGAAAATTACCTCCAGGCCATTTTGAGGCTCTTAGATATTTTATCTAGGGCTTTTTGGCTCGGCTGGACAATACCCTCTATTTCAGTCACCTTTTGATTTTTAGAAAATCAAATAATCATCAGAAAAATCTCAAAAATTCACCAAAAACATAAAAAAATATAAAACACATAAAAACATTTTTGTTTGAATTTTTGTTTGATTTTTAGTGCTTTAAATAATTTGTTGAAGTGTGCCTTTCTTTGTTTTTCTTAATTTCTCAATCACTTAAAAATCCAAAAAAATATAAAAATATTTAAAAACCACTAAAAATTATTTTGTCTTTTTATTTTCTTTCTTTTTACTACTTCGTAGGCCACAAGGCCAACCCGTGCTCCTTGAGTTCGACCCTGGGTGCTATGCCAGGTTAATCCAATAGCAGGACTGCTGTTTCATATTTTGATCGATTTTATCTTTTCTGAGTGGTTCATTTTTCTTGATTGAGCTGACTTAATCGCGTGGGTCACAATGACCACTTTAGCACCTATACCCTAGCCTTCAGGTCGCTCATCAAGCATCTTTAGGCCCAACTGGTTGTTCTTTATCATCCCATTCCAAACTTAAAGGACCATCAGTCGATAAAAGTCTTGTAAATGAAGCTGGACCTCGACCTCTCTTTTTTGTAGTAGATGGTTCATCAACAAAAGGATCACATGATTCTTCGTTAATTGAAATATCATTGTCGATTGCAACTCTCTTTCCCTTGTCAGCCAATCTTGAAGACTTTCTAACCATCCTAAAAATAAATAATGCTTATGGTATAATCAGAAAAAATTAACAAGAAAATCTTATATGAATCAAGCAACTTATGAATAAACTTACATCCTTATGTTGGTTCCGAATAAGAAATAGTGTCTCCAACTATATTATCTCTAACCCAAGGCACTTCATTATTTTCAGAAGTTGATCTACCAACATTATTTCCAATAGACAAGTTTTCTGCATATGACATGTCATACAGATATCGTGGAGGAACCTTTATAACTACATGCCAATTATCATTTCTTTCTTTTGGATCATGCACATAAAAACATTGTTGTGCTTGAGAAGCAAATATAAAAGTTGATCGACATGACGTACTCGACAAAAGTTAATAAGAGTAAATCCTAGTTTATCTCTTTTAGTTCCAAGCTCGCATCTTTCATCAAATCAGATACACTGAAATAATATAATCTTTAATCTCGGTCCATATCTTAACTCAATTATATCCTCTAGTTGACCATAATATGACACGTTGGTAAATGTAGGTACTATGTCTCTAGGATCATTATATTGTATAGTTTCTGCAAGAACATAAACACCACTGTTTTGTGTTTTTCTCATACTTTCTATAATTTCTTATGGAATCTGCAACCATTGATTGTATATCCATTGAAAGACCATACTTCGGGTGAAGGTCCACTTGCAAGCCAAGATAATTCTGGATCATTTTCTTCTAAAATTTGAGAAGAATCCATAACCTATAAAATTAACAAAATAATTTTATACTTATAAATAAGATAAATTTTATCACACATAAATATTATCCTTACAAATTGTTTAAACCAAGTAGGAAATTGACGATGATGTTTCAGATCTAAATTTCGTTGAGATAATTTAGGATTTTTTTCTTCTATCTCGCTTTGATGCACCCTGAATTTAAAGAAATTAGGTTAATCATTTCTTTAAAAAAATAGATATTTAAAGAAATAGGTAACACTTACTTGCGATATTTGGCAGTTGATTCCAAATTGAAAAGAACATATCGATGGGCACTTTCCAAACTTCTTCTATCTAACGTACGTAAGACACCTCCTCCTATCGAAGAAGCTTCTGGATTTCGAACTTCACGATTTATCCTAGATGTGGTTTCATGTAGATATCTTGAACAAAAAGTTAGGCACTCTTCTGCCCAATAACCTTCTGCAATAGACCCTTCTGGATGGCGTTTGTTCCTCACATATCGTTTGAGAGTGAACAAATATCTCTCAATAGGATACATCCAACGATAATGGACAGGTCCTGCTAACTTAGCTTCTATGGCTAAATGGATTGGTAAGTGCATCATAATAATAAAGAATGATGGTGGAAAAATTCTTTCAAGTTCACAAAGGATAACGGCAATGTCAGTTTCCAATTGTTCAAATTCTTTTACATCTATGACTTTTGAGCATAGCTTATTGAAAAATGAACATAGTCGAACCAATGGAGCACTAACATCAATACCTATTGACTTTCTTAGCGCGATAGCAAGTAATTGTTGCATCAAAATATGGCAATCATGACTCTTCATACCTGATATCTTTCTTTCTTTTATGTTGACACATCGATAGATATTAGAAGAATATCCATCTGGTACTTTCAATGAATTTAGTGTTGTCAGAAAAACATCCTTCTCTGCAGATATCATTTGATAACTAGCAGGCGGTATATACATTCTGCCATCATTTGTTTGTATAGGCCAAAGAGTTTGTCGCAAACCCCAATCTTTGAGATCAAGTCGTGCTTGAATATTATCTTTGCTCTTCCCTTCGATATTTAATAAGGTGCTGATGATACTTTCGCATACATTCTTTTCAACATGCATGACATCAATATTGTGTCTAATTTTTAAAAACTTCCAATATGGTAATTGAAAAAAAAATACTAATCTTTTTCCAAGCATAAGGAAGGCGCATTTCATGTGAAGATCTTCTTTTCTTTTTACTTGCCAAATACTCATCAGGAATTTTTCCAAAAGTTACGTTTTCATAATTACAAAGTTACGCAAGAATGTCAGATCCTGATAAAGAATCTGGTGGTAACCCTTCATCAACAGTCTCATCAAAGTTCTTCTTGTCATAACGAAAATGATGATCCTTTGGTAAAAATCGTCGATGGAAGCCATAACATTGTTTACTTCCTTTCGACAAACTACGACTAATTGTATTCTTCTGGCAACAGGGACATGCAAGCTTTCCACTTGTACTCCATCCCGACAGATAACCATAAGCTGGAAAATCATTGATGGTCCAAAGAAGTGATGCTCTCATTATGAAGTTTGTTCTACTTGACACATCATATGTTTGTACACCGCTATCCCATAACAGTTTCAGTTCATCAATAAGTGGTTGTAGATACACATCAATATCATTCCCAGGTGCTGAAGGATCAGGTATTAATAATGTCATGATAAAATTTGATTGCTTCATGCATAACCAAGGAGGCAAATTGTATGGTATCAAAATAACTGGCCATGTGCTATGAGATATGCTCATATTTCTGAATGGATTGAAACCATCACTTGCCAATCCGAGCCTAACATTTTGAGGTTCTAATGCAAACTTAGGAAATTCTGCATCCAAACTTTGCCATGCAACAGAGTCTGTTGGATATCGTAAAATATTATCTTTGACTCTATGATCGTAATGCCATCGCATTTCTTTAGCTAGATCAGAAGTCATATATAGTCTCTGTAATCTCGGTATAAGTGGAAAGTGCCATACATTTTTCTTTGAAATTCGATTCGACTTTGGTCTACTCTGGCTTTCAATAGTCCATCGCGAAGGTCCACATGTATCACAAAACTCTTTATCAATAGAATCTTTCCAATATAACATGCAATTATTCTCGCATGCATCTATCTTAGCATAATCATGACCAAGATCCTTGATAATCTTTTTTGCAATCATAATATGAAGTAGGAATTGATGCACCTTTTGGAAGAACATCTTTGAAAAATTCCAATAACAATTCAAATGATTTATTGCTCCATCCAGACAATACCTTCATATGAAAAATCTTCACTAAAAATGATAAGATTGTATGATTTTCACATCCATCATAAAGTGGTTTTCGAGCATCTTCCAATAGACGATAGAACTTTTCTGCTTCTAAATTTGTAGATTCTCTCAAATCTGAATCTTCGATATCATTTTCACTAGCATTAGAAGATTGGAAATTTGTAGCTGTAAATCTATCATTTAACATGGTATGCATATCATTGATTGCTCCTTGTGAAGACAATGATGAAGAGGCTTGATTACGACGTTCTCCATGAAGTAACCAAAATGTATAATTTGGTGTAAATCCCTTAAGTATAATGTGCTCATAAATAACATCAGGCATATGTCGCTTTCTATTATCACATTTTTTACAAGGGCAAATTAATTGACCTTCAGAGACAAGTGTAGAATTCAACTTTGCATATTCAATAAACTTTGAAAGTCCTTCTCGAAATTGTGCATCATTTGCTCTATTTTGTCCATACATCCAAGATCTATCAGCATGATAATCCATCTATCGCAAGAAAGTTAGTTAATAAACTAGCTAACTCATAGCATTGACATGAAGTAAACTTTTAAAGTCATTCCTAGTGTAATACCTTATGAGAAGATTGACAAACGCCAGAATATTTAGGACGTAATATACTTGACAAAACATAACAACATTGCATTGGCAACACTAATCTATTATATTCAAAAAAATCATGATGCAGATGGAATCTTAAAGAATTGAAAGAAAAAATAACATAGAGAATGTACCTTTCTTTATTGAAGAACACTTGTGGAAGGAAATTATCCAAGACTCCAACCTATTCAATCGTTGTAATAGAGAATTAGTGAGGAGCTTAGACAATCTTCTGCATCTAGATCTCTACCCACTTAAAATAATACTTTGTGGGTATGTTTACCATATAGGTATTGGGAACTAGTAAGATACATAGGGATATAAAGATTGCGAGATTTTCAAAAGTAATGGTTACTAGATTCGAATCCATGAAGAAAAATGTAAATGTAATTATATCATTATGACTGTCGATATAACAAACTAACTATTAACTATGGACTATAACATGTGAACATCTAACAACATAAAAAGAACTAACGTTATATTCTAATATGATTGTGGTCTTAAATCTTAAATTGTTAAAGTTCGTGCAAACATTTAGACTAAGCGCAAATGCAAATAAAAAGATTTTCATATTATTACCATCACAAGTGAATAAAAGTGTTGGGACCAATTGTCATGTTTACAATCCGCTCAAGTTATATTAAAATTCAAAGATGTATCATCGTTTTAATAAAGTACCAACATATATAAATTAAAATGCAAGTGGGGATATACATGTTGGAACCTCCCCTTCCCCATTCATATCATAATAATATATGATCTTAGTCTCCTTCATATATCCCCACTTGCAGCCAACCATTCCCCATACCCCCACCACCTCAAGTAAAGAACAAAGAAGAAAAAGGACACCTACAAACACTCTTTCTGCAACAAAGAAAAAGGACGGACATGGTCTTATCATGTACCCACTTCTCTCGCTCTCTCTAAATTTATCTTTATGTGCACTTGAAAGCATCCAGGACATGTCTTTTGATCTATCTCTCCCTTTTTTCCATGCCATTAGAGAGCCAAATTAGTTGTGTTTTTTCTTGGTGTGCTGCCTTTTTTCCTGTTCTTTTGTTTTGTTCTTAGACTTCCCATGAAGATAGCAACCATGACCCGTTTTTACTAATCTCTTCCTTTGTCCTTGATCATGGCATCCATGCAGGGTAGCATGATGAGATTGGTCTGGTGAGTCCCTCCTCCCTGATCACATATATCACAACCTCATCATCAACAACAAAAACATCATCAAGGCAAGTTGTGGAGAGGAAGGTGAGTCCGTAGAAGGAGAAGGCCCTATACAGCCTCAAACAACCAAGGTAATACATATCCATCATCTAAATCCTTCCATTTATACAGCAGGAAGTACTGGACAGAGGGTGGATCCCTGAGGAATGTCCCTGTTGGTGGTGGCCCTAGGAAGAACAAGAGACCTAATTTCTCATCCACCTCCCATATTGAATCATACATAGTTTTAAGTTATTTGAAAAAAGCAATTAAATCTACACAATACAAGTATTTGGTAATAACAAATCATGGACACAATCTCACCTTGGGAGTCCTGGAAATGGAGGGAGTCCTGGAAACGGCGGCAGGAGTCTTGCAACTTGCAAGTTGCTGCGTCAGAGATATTCGAAAGGGGAGGATGACCTATTCCCTTTTTTTGTGAGAATGGGAATATAGATTTAGGGAAACTTTTAAGGGGGAAAGTGTACGACTATTCCTCTTTTTGTGAGGAATGGGGAAATATATTTGGGGGAAAATGATGAATTATTGAAAGGGAGGGAACTTGGAATTAGTTGGAGGGAATTTTTTTGTCACGACCACCAAATACTATATATGACGAACCACTTGTCACAAATAATCGACTCCTTTTCCTACGATTAATTCGTAGGGAATATCACTTTTAAGTGACAAAATACATGTCGTCAGAAATATTCGTCATTTATATGTCTTTTTCCTGTAGTGTGCGGTAACCGTGCGAGCCGCTTGATTGAGCGATTCGCACGAATTTGCACAATTTGTGGTCCCTTACCGTGCGAATTCGTGCGAACCGATCGATCAAGATCGAACGGTTCGTGCAGTTACTGTGGAGTCTGCAATACTGCGGATGATACACCCCCATTGCAATGCATCTCCTTCTTGTTGCTGGAGATGAAAGACACGGATAGTCTGCTGTAATACAGCAGGAGCTGTAGCGTAAGGATCGATCCAATGGGAATAAGACAACCTTCATCGGAGGCCGACTATCTCCGACCCTTTATGAGGGTTGTTCGGTACCATTGAACGGATCTTTACGTTACAAAACCTGTTGTATTACAATAGAGGATCCGTCCTCGATGAAAAAGACATGATTATGGTGATTTCCGAGTGGGGAAATTGATCCAATCATTTCCATTTTTTACCGCCTTGCAAATGCATTTGCAGTTTTTGAATTATATCTCATTCCTACAGTATCCCTACAATATGTAGAATCCTAAGTTCACTCCTGCTTCGGAAAAGAGCCTTAAGGGCAAAGTGACTCGGGAAGAGAAGGTGCAGCCGGTTTCACGGACCATGATGAGAAAGGAAATGCAAGCCGAAGGCAGTAGGAAGATCGGGAAGGTAAGCAAGTTCTGATGTTGAGAAAGAGTTTTGAGACCTTCGTAATACGGATTTGGTTGTAATATTTCTTGTAATACGTGCTTTCTGTATGGGTAGATATTCATCTAAGCCGTTGCATAAATATACTCTAGGAAGAACTTGCACAACAACAAAATTATATATTGTAATGCATGGTTTGAATATTTATTTGGATAAATTACTAAAAGGGACTCAACTTTATAGTGATTCCCAATGAAAGGACTAATCTTTAGATTGTAACAAATAAGGGACAAATCTTTCGTTTGTCCTTAATTGGGGCCTCCTTGCCGTTAAGTCAGTAAATATTTTGAATTTATTATTATATCAAAAAGATGATGTTACCCCCTTCTTCTTCCCCACCTTCTTCTTTTGTTTTTCATCTCCTGTTGAGAGTTGTTTTTGTTAGCCCTAATTGTAGGGGTATTTCGGACAATTCACTATCTAAGAGTCGTCCCTTAGTGTAATCCTAACCCTAGGTCTCCATCTATATAAGGAGCCCTAGGGACTACTGTAAACAATAAGAAAAAGAAGAGACTTATTTTTCGACTTGGTATCAGAGCCACGCCCCCACCCTCTCGCCCCCTCGCCTTCCCCTCCGCTCCCTCCATCGCCTCCAGGTCTGCAGCGCTCCATCAACATCGCGCTCCCGATTCCCCCATCCCCCCCGCCCCCCTGCGCGAACACCCCAACCCCCCGCCCCGTGCTCCCCTTCCCTCTGCCCCACCACGCGCTCCCCCGACCACACGCCCTCCCCCGCCCCGCACCACGCGCCTCCCCGCCTGCCCCTCGCCTGCCCCTACCCCGCGCGATCTCCCCACCCTCTCGCGTGCCCAGCGCGAACACCCAACCCCACGCCCCGCGCCATCCCCCCTCCCTCTCCCATCCTTCCCCATCGCCCCCCGGTCCCGTACCTTCCAACACTGCACGTGCACA
Source organism: Ottelia alismoides (assembly GCA_037367405.1). Taxonomy (NCBI): domain Eukaryota; kingdom Viridiplantae; phylum Streptophyta; class Magnoliopsida; order Alismatales; family Hydrocharitaceae; genus Ottelia; species Ottelia alismoides. Next base: position 106,498 of record JAZKJV010006318.1, on the reverse strand, counting down.
CCCTTGTTCCCCTCCCATCTTTCCTATTGCAATACCCGTGCACATCCTGACTCATTTTTTTAAACCTTTTTTTCCAATCATTCTCACCACTAAATAAATATCCTCCTTCCACCATCAAGCCTCAACTAGTATGACGTAATCCAGCTTGTCTTCTACCAATTTTTTTCAGCAAGTCGGCTACCAAATATCGCGATGTCTCAATCTGAAGTGACATCCCATGGATATGATGGAGGGAACAATCGGCTACCCTCATTCGGCTCGATCCCAAAACTGGACGAGACCAATTATCCCAAATGGTCACGAATGTTCCTCATGATCGTGCGTGGATACGATAAGGAGCATATTTTATTGGAGCCTGAACCTGGTGAAAAGACAGGTAAATACTCGACTTGGGCGAAGGATGATGGCATGGTGAGTTCCTGGATTATTGTGAGCGTCATCGACAGAATTACTGATGAGCTGGTGTATTACAACACCGCATATGATATGTGGACTTCCATTCAAGCCACATATGGTCAAGAGAAGAATTCAAGCAGAATGTATCAGACATATTTTGACATGATGAATATGAAGCAATCAGGCTGTTCACTTGCTGAGTACTTCTCTCTCTTAAAATCCCTGTTTGAACGATATAATGTCTGTGTTCCAGGGTGCACTTGTCCCAAACAGAAGGAACATCGCCAGCAGATGGCCGTCTTGGTATTCCTTGCGGGACTTGATTCGGGCTATGCTGCAGCTCGCGACCAGATGATTACTGTTGCAACCCTTCCTACCATTGAGGAGGCGTATAACACCCTTAGTCGCCTTGTCATCCCCACTACTCGCACTACTGTGGAAGTGCAGGGACAGATATCCGCGTTAGCTGCCCCATCCGGATGTGGAGGTCGCAATGCTTACCGAGGACGTGGTCGTGGTCGTTTCAGAATAGGACGTGGCTGCAACACAATTCAGTGCACCTACTGTCATAAATTTGGACATACAGAGGCAGTTTGTTATACAAAATCAGGGCATTCAATGCCTCTTGCTCGTAGTGCCACTGAAGGAGAAGATCAATCTGTCCAAGTTCCTTGAAGGGATTTCAATGACTTAATGCAACGCCTTCACAAACTCCAACCAAGCGAATCTTCATATAAGCATGAGACAGTAGCGGTGGCTCATACATGTATCTTTATTGTCTCCGCACATAAATTCGTGAAATCAGAATGGTTGATTGATACATGTGCATCAACTCACTTATGTTAGGAACACAGTCTCATACATAAGATGCACAAAGTACCATCAGGGCGTACTGTTCAAGTAGCTGATGGCGGGTTCTCTCCTATAAAGGGAAAAAGAGATGTTCACCTCACCCATGACATCAAGCTCAATGATGTTCTATTTATTCCAGAATTCCCCATCAGTTTACTCTCTGTTAGTCAGATGTACAAGGAGCTCAACTGTCGAGCAATATTTGATGCAATTTCTTGTGTGTTTCAGGACATATTGACTGGGAGGACGATTGGTACCGACCATGAAGAAGGGGGTGTCTACCATCTTGTGAAGTCCTCTGATATTGCTGCATACTCTAGGATGCCCTTCTCAGCATCCTCTGCTTCTATCTGGCACCAACGCTTGGGTCATCCTTCCCTACCGAAGCTTCGTCGTATTCTTCCCCAGCTACCTCCCACTACCAGCCTAGACTGTGAGGCTTGCCAACTGGGAAATCATCATAGAAGTTCTTTTCCATCATCATGCACAATTCATTCTGTTAGTCTTTTTGAACTTCTTCATCTGGATGTTTGGGGACCAAGTAGATATTTTGATCGTCTGGGAAACCGATATTATCTGGTAATAATAGATGCATTTTCTCGTGTGTCATGGATATTCCTGATGAAACATAAGTCTGAGGTCCTTTCCATTATCACTCGCTTTATAAGTGAAATTAAAACACAGTTTGGTGCAACTATCAAAATCCTTAGGTCTGATAATGCTAGGGAGTTCCTCTCTTATGACATATATTCAATCCTTTCTACAAACGAGATTATACACCAAACTACTTGCGCTCACACCTCACAACAGAACGGCGTGGCTGAACGCAAGCATAGGCATATACTAGATATTTCCCAAACACTCCTGATTGATTATCATGTTCCCTCTACATATTGGGGAGACGCTGTTCTTACCGCCACCTATCTTATAAATCGGATGCCCTCCACAACAATTGATGAACAAATTCCTATTGAAGTTCTTCTACCAGGGAAAGCTGTGTTTCACATCCCTCCTAAAATATTCGAATGTGTCGCATTTGTTAATATTCTTGGTCCTGGACGGGACAAGCTTGAGGCAAGATCCGTTAAATGTGTCTTTCTCGGATATGCTAGAAATCAAAAGGGGTATAGATGTTACGACCCTCGATCTCGAAAGCACTATATTAGTGCTGATGTCACCTTCTTTGAGTCTGTCCCATACTATTCCAGTTCTGGATCTCATATCCCTCCACCGTCTACACACACCACTCCACTTCCGGTTCCCCGTCCACATGATGATATCCACATAAGTTCACAGGGACACCCTTCTTCTGAGCTAATACCATCTCCTCAGGTATGTTCTCCAAATGAGACCTTACAAACTGACAGTACTGCTACATGTGATGATACACTCACAGGTACTTCTAGTAGCTCCATAGATAAAGATATGGATCAACCAGTTGCTCTACGGAAGGGAACAAGACAATGCCGATCTCGATACAGCACGAAACATCCGATATCAGCTGCAGTATCCTTTTCTTGACTTAGCTCTTCCTACAGGAAATTTGCTGATGCAATCTCTGTTGCAATTATTCCTAGCACACATATCGAGGCTCTTCAAAGCTCTCATTGGCGCTTAGCAATGGAGGAAGAAATGGCTGCTTTAATCTCCCATGACACATGGTCACTTGTCGAGCCACCCAGCAATGTCAAGATAGTAGGGTCAAAATGGGTCTTTACAGTAAAATACAACCCAGATGGCTCAATTTCCCGCTACAAGGCACATCTTGTCGCAAAAGGGTTCACCCAGACATATGGAGTTAACTTCTTTGACACTTTCTCTCCAGTAGCTCGTTTATCCACTATACGTAATCTAATGGCAGTTGCAGTACAACATGATTGACCACTACACCAGCTTGATGTGAAGAATGCCTTTTTGTATGGCGACCTCCAGGAAATAGTATACATGCAACAACCTCCAGGCTTTGAGGCTCAAGGGGAGTGTCAGAAGGTATGCCTTTTACGTAAGGCTATTTATGGACTCAAACAGAGCCCTCGTGCCTGGTTTCAGAAATTGTCTGAGGTGCTAGAAAATATGGGCCTCATCAGATCCTCGGCAGATCACTCGTTATTCACAAGAAAGAATGGAAGAGGAACAGTGGCAATGCTTGTCTACGTAGATGATATCATCCTCATAGGAGATGACTCTGAAGGCATTTTAGAAGTCAAGAAGCAACTAGCAGAACAATTTGTGATCAAAGACCTAGGGCCACTACGATACTTTCTAGGGATTGAAATTGCTAGGTCCAAGCGAGGACCTGTTATGTCACAACGAAAGTATGCAACAGATCTACTTCTAGAAACAGGAATGCTAGGATCAAAACCTGCAAAATTACCTATGGATCCTAAGGGATGCATCTACGAAACAGGAGAAATTGAAGACACTGGTCGATATAGGCGACTTGTGGGAAAATTGCTCTATCTTACCATTACTCGACCAGATATAGCCCTAGCCGTTGGGAAATTAAGCCAGTTTATGGATGCACCCACTACTGCTCACTTTGATGCATGCATGATAATTTTAAGGTACATCAAGTCTTCTCCTGGGGAAGGTCTACTTTTCACCAAAGGCAGCAACTTAGATCTTATGGCGTATTTAGATGTTGATTATGGAGGATGCATGATAGATAGAAAATCTACTACATGTTTCTGCACTTACTTAGCAGGAAACCTTATCACATGGAGAAGCAAGAAACAATCAGTAGTATCACGCTCAAGTGCTGAGAGTGAATACAGAGCCATGGCTCAGGCTGCTGTAGAACTGGTATAGATTCGGTCCGTACTTACAGATCTTCATGTCACTCCCAGCAATACCATGGAACTCAGATGCGACAATCGTGCGGTAATGCATATAGCTAACAACCCTATGTTTCACGAACGCACCAAGCATGTGGAGATTGACTGCCACTACACTCGAGACCTAATACAGAGAGGGTTACTGCATACTCGTAGTGTACCTTCTACTGAGCAAACCGCAGACATGTTCACCAAGCCACTGGCGCGCATGCAATTTGAGAAATGTTGTAACAAGCTGAGCATGATTGATATATATGCTCCAGCTTGAAGGGGAGTGTTGAGAGTTGTTTTTGTTAGCCCTAATTGTAGGGTTATTTCGGACAACTCACTATCTAAGAGTCGTCCCTTAGTGTAATCCTAACCCTAGGTCTCCACCTATATAAGGAGCCCTAGGGACTGCTGTAAACAATAAGAAAAAGAAGAGACTTATTTTTCGACTTCTTCTTTCCTGTCATCTTCCCCCCATCTTTCTCCAGCCCCCTTCTCTCTCGATTCGATCAAGAACTACAACCCAATCGCGATCAGCTTCTCCACCTTCTTCTTGGCATATGTCCATCTCGTCATACCACGCCTTTCCTTTTCCTATCAACCAAGAGAAGCATAGGCTCTATTTCCTCATCTAACAGGAACCACACCCGCATTTCTGACACATGTTACCCTATGCGCACATAGCAATGGAAATCGAGAAAATGCATACAAAGGAAGAGGAAGATCAAGTCAAATCAAACCTAACGGAAACCAGTGCGTCCGCAACAGACCACTATGCCAAAGAAGTTCATCTAGCTCCACATCGACCTTCGCCTCTATCGAAGTTCGATTGTAGAAGAGTTCATCCTGCTTCTCATTTGTTTCCTCCACCGGCAATCACTGCCATATGCGTAATGCATCATCAACTTCGATCCCTTCGGTTAGTAGTTGTTCAACACCTTAGTGTTTGCAAGGAAGGTATCAAGCTACAGACCACACCTTCTATGCCATCAACCATTTTCCTCAGCCAAACCTCAAGCGCAGCCACTCCCCTTTCACTCAGCGCTGAAAGAAAGGAGAGTAGCAATTTTCAATCGATTGGCAGCCATTCATACCCAACTGTCAAGGGAGATTCTACTTTCATAGTGGTGTAATGGATTGGGGAACAAACAAATGGCATGCACCTTTGTTCTGCGTGAAAATGCAGCAGCTTCTGCTATGTAAGAATCAAATCGTGTCGCCATATAAGAGTTGGGCATGTAGTATTGTAGGAAAATCGAAATTGTGATGGAAACATTGGATCAAAAGTGATCTGCGACCAGTTGGGAATGAACATGTGCTCCTCATCGGAGACGACGGAAGAGGAGCGTGCAACAAACATGGGAGTGTGATTGTCGAGGAATGGGGGCTTGGAAGAGAGGGGGCCGGGGTTAGTCTCCGGTCCGTTATCGAGGAAAACTGGCCCTGACAATTTGTTGGATACAGACCCAAATAGATTCGTTGACAACCACCTAAAATGCTTAAGTCCAAGTTATCAAGTAATAATCCCCACCACTTATAAACCACACCCACACTCAGTGAGTTTTATATGTGACACTATGTTAGAGGTATGCGTGTTACAGAGGGCATATTCATTAGTTCAAGTAAAATGTTAATGGGGTCTAACATCGCTAGTTCTTTTAACACTATCTTAAATCTGAGTCCCTGGTTTGTTACAATCTAAAGATTAGTCCCTACATTGGGAATCGACTTAAAGTCGAGTCCCTTTTCTGTAATTTACCAGATTTATTTGCAGTAACTTTCAATGTTAAATTGTTAGGAAAGGGTATTATTTGTTGTAAAATTATCTTTTTGTTCTTGCAACTTTTATATATTCATTATTCTTGGTTCATATAATTACGATTATCATTTATTTTTTTGCTAAAATAATATTAATCGTTGCTAAGAAATATTATTAAAAGTCAACGAATAATTATTATTGTATGATTCATTTGCTAGCGATATAGTAGAGAATATGCATTCAATGTGTTGTTGTTATATGTTAAGATAATTCTAAAATGAATAATATTCACTACAAAAAAATAAAACAGATGGCAATGAATAATTTGAGGATACCTTGACGTATCCTTCAATTTTAAATCTATAACAACCAAATCATTTGTTGCAAATTAAAGTATCTTTGATTCTTGAAGTATACAAAAATGGCATATTCGTTAGTAATGCGACTTTTTTTGTTAACATTGTATTAATTGTTGCTAATTTATCAAAAATCCAAGAAATTTTCTTGAAGAAATTGATGTGGACACTATAACAAAATTGACATATCGCAATGAATAATTTTAATGTATGTTGCAATAGCTTCCGTTATTAAATTTAAAACAACGAAGATTAATTATTGTAAAATTATCTTTTAGTTTGAAATTGCGATAACAAAATTTCTACATATTGTTGCCTCTGCAAGTAAGAATTTACCTCTGAAACATAAGCGATGTGTCTCCCATATCGACCTACAAAATATCTCCAAAATTGCCATTGATTTTTTTACCAACATCTATACTCTTACTCAGAAAATGGTTGGGTTGAGTTGGGTTGAGGTACCCCTGTGAATAGTAAACTGTGAGCGGGTTGGGAGGGTTGGAAGGAGGGGTATACGGGTGTACCTCAACCCAACTCAGCAACCAAACATGCCCTTAAAGCTCCAGATCAGATGACTATAATCCTATGTCTATCAAAAAAATATTGGAACATCATCAAAGGTGATCTCATGAATATGATAAATCATCTTTGTCATGTTGTGTCATGTGTGCATGTGCCATGTTGTATTGAGAGAGCTAGGGGCACGAGCATGAGGAGCAATCGTTCCCCTTGACTTTTCATTTTTTTCCCTGACTTGAAATAATTGTACATTTTTACTTTGACCATTTATGTTATGTTTGATGTAAATGACATTTACAACACAAGCTGCAATGAACAAGTAACATCGGATGAGGATCCTATGACCGTCCTAAGGGGTCGGGATAGTGGGTCACATCTCGAGGCAGAGGATAGGATCTGACAACCCTCCTAAGAGTTCTGCATAGTGAGCTCGTTTCTCAAGGTGAAGTATAGGTGATGGGACGGTTGTAGCCCCTGTAGCAGAGACAGGGGCTAATGCAGACGATCCTTTTGTTAACTTTGGGTGGACTCAATAATAGTGGGAATGATTGTCCTGAATTTCAATGCATGCATAACCTGATGCTCAAACTGCATCTGCAATCCATGCTTCTCACGGCAAAGCAATGGAACCTCTGCAATCCATGCTTCTCACGGCAAAGCAATGGAACCTCTGCGAAAAAAAACTTGAACTGTTTCTGATTACTGAAAGTTTGATCGTACAGACATGGCATTTCCCTCAGCTCTCATTCCTTGCTAATGCGTAACAGCAAACAGCGCCGGTAAATAACTTTATTGGAAATGGATTAAACCGGAAAGAAGAACAGTAAACGCAGCAAAACCGCGCTAAACGAAATATACAAAAAGGCAAACAAGAAGAGCCAGGCTTCGCCTTAGCTCAAACAGCATCGCTAATTAGGCGCACATGCGAGTTGCAATGCCTCTCCATCAAAGCCTTCGAAGCCCCATCTATCGTCTTCTTCAACGTCTGCATCATCCGGACATCAAAAGCCAAAAAAAAGCTTGAGAAAACACCAGAAACAGAGGAGAATAACCAAAGAGAGAAAAGAATGACTCCAACGATTAACTATTACCCTCTCGACGGCTTCAAGCACGAACCTGATGCCGATCATCTTCTTCATTCGCGACTTCCTGGCGGGCTTACGGGGCGTTCCGGGGAGGAGCGTGCTGTTCCACTCCGCCCCGGACGACCTCCTCCTCCCCGAGTTCTCGTGGCCTCTGAGAGTGCTCCTGGAAGGCCGCTTCCGACGGATGGGTCCGAGGCGGGGAGGAGGGTCGGAGTCGAGCTCGGCGAACTTGCGGAGGAGCTGGTCGGACGAGGCCTTGGTGACTCGCTGGACTGTGGTGGTGGAGGAGGGGGGGTCCATCGCAGGACGAGGTAGTTGGGGAGAGCAGGGGAAGAGAGCGGTGGATGACGTTGGGGAGCGTGTGCGCATCATATGTCTGGGGGTTATATACAATGTACGGAGGAGGTGGAGAATATAGCCGTTGGAGGCATCGTGTAATCGATGTGATGGTCCAGTGGACCACTGGAACGTTCGCCCGGGAAAGCCCGTGCAGTCTTCTGTCCATTCTTCCCGTTTGTCACAAGAGTTGAATGATCCGGATGGACCAGTAAATCAATTTTGCTATGTTATAAAATTATATTCTATTTTTTTAGTAAAAGCGATATATATTATTCTTTCTGGAGGATATTTTTAAATAACTATTGAAAAATTCAAAATTAGTTACATATTCATACGCTTTTCATATTTAAAAAACACACCATATTCGTACGCTTTGGATACCGAATTGTAGAGGCCAGCCCAACTGATTGCTGATTTGGACGGGTCTCCCCAATTCGACACCTGAGCTACCGATTTGGGATGGCCTCCCAAATTCAGCGCAAGTATGACAAGGCAACATATATTTGTTGGAGGTGGATGATGTGGTATGGGGCATCAAGAAAATGTTTCAACAAGGGTACAAGTATTATAAGCTTCTTGTTGGGGCAGTATGAGAGTGATGGTGAATAGGAATGGATTTTTGGAGTATAGATCAAAACATAAAGAAGAAGTGAACATTTATAAACCTATTATCAATAGAAACTTGTGTTTATTAAAAAGCCACAACACACCTATTCCCCACTTTTGGCTCCTCTCACATCGCACCCTACTCCCCCTCTCCCTGTCCGTCAGCTTGTTTCTCCGATCTCGACTTTCCAGTGTGGAATGTGGTAGGGGCTATGAGTGTGTTGGTCTGTGTGGGGACTGTGAGGGTAGGGTCTATGAGCGATGATAGTCGGTCGATCCGTGGGTGAGGACAATAAGGAATGGTGGCGTCGGTCTGTGAGTGAGGGCATTGAGCAGTGGGTGTTGGCATGTATATGGGGGATGTGGGGGTGCTAGTCTGTTTAGTTGGAGCTATGAGTTGTGGGTATGGATTGCAACAACATCCATAAACACTCGCTTAGTTGATGTATTCTTGCAAGAAAATCCACTATGCTAGGTTTTCCGCTTCTACCCATGTAGGTAGCAGAAGAACTTCTCTGCAACTTCAACTATTGCGACATTTACGAAGGCGTAACCTAAGTTTTTCTCTTGTGATAGCTGTTGTAATTTTGCCTGTGAGTGCATGTGCTAGTTGCTTGCTCATATTTTCACGACTTATCATCGCAATGATGATTTTAATATACTATGATAATCATGCAACCCTCATAAACCATCATCTCCCCTCATAGAATTAGTTGTTCTTAACCTTAAAATGAGTGAAAAATTTATGATATCTCTTTAAGAACCATATTGTAGCCTTTTAGGGTTTAAGTAACAAAAATAGTTGCAAGAAGATGTTGGTGTTGATATGTCTCATGACAGATAATGTCTTCGTTATAGGAGACATTATGAAGAATCAATGTACTGGTGTGAATATGATGGATCTAATTGAAGATAGTGACCGGTTTATATGTTTCTTAAAGTCATCGATGAGCCTATAATTGTCTGTAATAAAACGAGTCATATAAAATTTTTGCTAGAATTATCCCAAATTAAGGCATGTCACATGGTTACATCTACGCGAATGAGTGATATATTGGATTTATTTCGTAAGGTGTCAGATACACAGATGAATGTTTTCTGATGAGTTGGTATTATGCAAAGAAAGAATTTCAAAATTTAGATTTGCGCTTACAGAAGATTAAAGCATGTCCCAATAATTGTATTATTTTTTGAAATTAGTACAAGGGGTTAGATAATTTTCCAATTTATAGTAGTTTAATATAAAGACAATGATCTAGAGGGAACATGTAGAACACGTGAAGCCATGAAAGTTTTACCTCCAAATTACAACCATTATTTATGTATTCCCATACGATGAAATGGATGATATGATATCCTAAGAATAAAGAAAAGGATAACATTCTAGTGAGTTGAGCTCATTTGATCCAAACTATCTAGAGTTTGCAAGTGATGCATGAAATGTTAGATTGGATCTTGCCACTGTTGAATTTAATCCTTTTAAATCTATGTTTCCATCATACTCAATTTAGTTGATGGTGTTAATGGCATAGAATTTGTCACCGTCGATGTGTATGAAATCTAATTTTATGATATTATCACTACAACAAAGAATAGTTATGGCGGCGATTAGATAACAACGATTAATCAAATCCATTATTATATTTACAAACTTCAAAATATAGCGACGTTAATTTGTATTCATTCGTCGCTATTTATATTAGAAGTAGTGAAGTTTTTTTGAATCTGCCGCTATTTATATTAGAAATAGCGACGTTTTTTGTAACGTCCCCGATCGTCCGAGAATGATGCGGAAGCGAGAAACTCGACGGACATCTCGGGAACGTTACTCATAGCATCAATCATAGCATAAAAGAGCAGTAAAGAACCATCTTAAAAAAAACTTTTCCATAACATAATAAGGTCACAATTACAAGAGTTCCTTAATTAGAGATAAATAAACTAGACGAAATCGTATCCACGATTTCCTTATTCCAGTGGGCATAAAGACGTCCTCCCAACAAAATGCAGTAGATCCATACCGCTCCTACTTCTTGAAGACGGTGTCGTCTCCCTTAAACTGCTAATGGTCTAATCCTCACGTTCCCCTTTGTGCTGGAGCGATGTTGGGGAAAAATACATATTGGGACCTGAATTAGTCCAAGTTTGTACGAAGGGTGTGGAGGTAATCCGGAAGAGACTTTTATCCGCGCAGAGTAGACAAAAGTCTTATGCAGATTGTCGAAGGCGGGAATTAAATTTTGAGGTAGGTGACCATGTGTTCTTAAAGATTTCTCCTACCAAGGGAGTAGTGCGATTTGGCAAAAAGGGAAAATTGAGTCCTAGATATGTGGGACCTTTTGAGATAATAAAGAAAGTGGGAGAGGTAGCATATCAGGTTGCCCTTCCACCTCATTACTCCAAGTTACATGATGTTTTTCATGTATCGATGTTAAGGAAGTACAATCCTGATCCATCGCACGTGATCGAGCACGAAGTTCCAGACATTCAACCGAACCTAACATATGAAGAAAGACCTGTTCGTATCATAGACCGTAAGGAGCATCAGTTGCGGCGTCGCGTAGTCCCGATGGTCAAAGTACTCTGGCAGCACCATCAGAGAGAAGAGGCGACTTGGGAGTTGGAGGACGAAATGCGTCAATATTATCCGTATCTCTTTGGTAAGTTACTTTTTACGGTATAAATTTCGAGGACGAAATTTCTTTAAGGAGGGTAGATTGTAACGGATAAAAAAAAACGTTATTAAATGTTACAAAGAAAACTCAACGGCATCCTTAGTAGGAAAATAAAAAAAATAATAATATTAGTAAAGAAGAGATAATGAATTAGTTATCCATTAATTATAAAATAATTATCCCTTGCTTAGTCAAAACTATTATCCATTGATTTATTCAATTTATTATTATTATTATTTGATCTCATTATTGGTACCTATAAAAAGGGCATGAACCCCCCCCATTAGAATCACCACATTTTGCATACTCGTGAGGGAGAGAGAGAGAGAGAGGTCACCGGCAACAATATTCGTCGTTCTTGAATCCGGCATCGACAACCTTCTCCGTCAACGTTGAAGAATCATTCCGGCGAAATCGGAGAAGAAATCGACGTGGCCGAAATCGATCCGGATTGGACGGAGTCTTGGTCGACGAATTCTATCGTCGACAAGGTATGTGTCGAACACATAGGATCGTTGAGTGGTGTTTTGCGTCGATCTTTGATTTAGAATTATGACATATAAATGTAGGTGCCGAACTTGTAAGAATATGATTCGAGGGCTAATAACCATGATTATCTAAATGGTTCCACTTAAAATCAAAGATAATGGATATCATGAACACCATTACAGATATTATAAACGGGACAATGTGTTCTTCTAACTTCCGTCATCAAGCACTCAAGTTCATTAATTTAGATCTTCAAACTGATTTAGAGTTGAATTCTTTTGTATTAGAATCTAATTGTACATACGGGGAATTGTGCATCCTAAGTTAGTTGCATTATTTTCTAGAATCCCATTGAAAATTAATTGTTCTCCTGGTGATATGGTTACATGATGGGTGTTACTGGCATTAACATTCTTAATCACCTTAGAGGCCTCAACGAAAACATCATGTAGCAATTATCTAATTAATTCTATTACATTAACAATCTTAATGTTTATCATGTGCGACTTTGATCGGTACTACATCTGGAATCCATAAAGCAATATACATATACATATATATATATACATATATATATATATACATATATATATACATATATATATATACATATATATATATACATATATATATACATATATATATATATATATTACCATGAGTGCTCTCTCAAACATGTAGGATAAAGGTCGGCCAAAAATTTACTTATTCTTAAGGGAATCGGGTGCACTTAGGCTAGCAAACCTTCTTCAAGGTCATCCTTGTTGTCAATAATGTGGAGGTAGACAAGCCATATCCTTCTTACGATGGGACTAATTGTCGAATTGATGTGTGAAATTACGCAGTGCTATCCACGTATAGTTAATCATGTGCATGAATTTTCAAGCAAAGAAACTGTTTAGTTTCATGTCTTGGTCACGTTGGTTCCCACTAATTGGGTATTTATATTTTTGTTAAGGCTTTTGTCTCTGCTTGTTATCTCCATCTAAAGTAATTTTGAGAAGTATTGAAATACAACTTAAATTTTGAACATTAAGGGTGTTCTCTCACAAAAGTTTATATTAAGATGATGGTTTTGAAAACATTGCCATGTGATTTGAAGATATCGAGAATTAGCTATGTAATATATAAAGGTTTAATTTTCTACTATTAATAAGAAGTAATTTATTATGATTATTAAGGCTATCACGTCAAAAGATGTTGGCAATAAGTTGTTGGCACCGACTCGAACTAAGGGGTCGTAAAGGCCTAAAGGGCCAACGTCTTCCGGGGGCGTGAGGCAAAAGATAAGTCCTCTACAGTTGTAGCTACACTGTCATGTTATGTATTATGATCCGCTTGTGCCGGCGGTAAGCCATCAAAGCCATCAAAGCCGCCTAAGAAGTAACAATCAAGACCACTCTAAACATGAAAAATGTTATGTGCATATATGCAATTATGTTATTGTTATGGACTTATGTGTAAGTTCCGTTAAAGTTAAGTGCACGTATGGAATTTATGTTAATGTTATGGACATGTATGCAATTTATGTCAATGGTATGTGCATATGTGTCATTTATGGTAATTTTAAGGGTACATTTGCAATTATATTATGGTAAAGTGCATATATGCAATTTATGTGAATATTATGGGCATACATGCAAATATGGTAAAACTTAGAGGTATATGTGCCAATATGTTATGTCATGCATGGTTATGAAGAAAATTAATTATATGCACTAAATAAGTTGATTTATGATTTTTGTGACTTGTTTTCTACGCTAGCCGGCTTGACCCAAACTCGGCACATACTGAGCGTTATGCTCATAACATGTTTTGCTAACTTTTTCAGGGGAACGTGAGGATTAGACCATTAGCAGTTTAAGGGAGATGACACCGTCTTCAAGAAGTAGGAGCGGTATGGATCTACTGCATTTTGTTGGGAGGACGTCTTTATGCCCACTGGAATAAGGAAATCGTGGATACGATTTCGTCTAGTTTATTTATCTCTAATTAAGGAACTCTTGTAATTGTGACCTTATTATGTTATGGAAAAGTTTTTTTTAAGATGGTTCTTTACTGCTCTTTTATGCTATGATTGATGCTATGAGTAACGTTCCCGAGATGTCCGTCGAGTTTCTCGCTTCCGCATCATTCTCGGACGATCGGGGACGTTACAAATGGTATCAGAGCGGGTTCCCTCTGATAGTGGAAAGGGCTACCCGAAGGGAACTAAGCCGGGAGCGTGCAGCCACCACTGTCACTGGGAATAAGTGAATGGGCCATATCGCAACGAGGACGTTGCGAATATAAGTGGGGTAGGTTGTAACACCCTAACCCCAAACATAGTGCCATACCTAAAACTCACAAAGTGTGGGTGTGGTATATATAAGTGGTGGGATTACTACTTGACAACTTGGGCTTAAGCATTTTGGGTGGTTGCCAACGGACCCATTTGAGCCCGTACCCAATAAGTTGTTAGGGCCAGTTTTCCTCGATAACGGACCGGGGATCTAAGCCCGGGACGTTACATTTTTTTTGAATTCGTACTATTTATATAAGAAATAACGACATTTCTTTGCATCTATCAACATTTTATCATAACAACAAATAAATTATTGGTATATTTTTAATTCACAACTGATTTCGGCAGGAGTTGACATGCATTTTATTTTTTCTCCGTTAAGTACATTAAAAAACTTTTTTATACTTACTAGTTATTTTATAAACATACCCAAAAATTTTGTTTTCAAGGAAAACCTAATTTCATCTTAGGCACTAAGCATCTCTCTCTCGTCCTCCCTCTGCCCGCCGCCCCTCTCTTCCAGGTACTCTCTTTCTCTCATACTCTCTCTTCCCTCCCTCTCTCTCACTTTCTTAAATAACTAAGCCATGCAATCTTTCCTTTTTTCTCCTTTTGTTTTCCCACCAAACCCCACTGCTTTCGTCCATCTCCTCGACACCGTTAACGTTGATGACATGGGTTTCACGAGGTCTAAGATAATATCCTCACAGAAATTCAGAGATACAATGTCGCTGAGGCGACCAAGGTCGATCAACAATTAACCCACACAATGTATAGAAAAGTTAATGCAAGCAAGTGTGAATCAAAATTTATTTTATCATAAAATAAAATGTATAGCGGTCAAGTACAATAGGGGTCGAACTCAGGGAACAATGGAGAATAAAATCAAAATTGGCTAAAAGAAGACAATGGATGATTTTGGGGCTTTTTAAGGTATTTTGGATTTTGTGATTTTTTTAATTGTGTTTTTATTTTTTGTTTTATATTTTTTAAAAATTTTAAATTTTATAAATTTTATTTTCTTTTTATATTTTCTGATTTTATTAATTTTATAATAATTAATAATGATAATACAAGTATAAATATCTATATATAGAGAGAGATGGCTTGTATACTTTATAAATATAGATACAAATACTCAAAATACACAAAATAAATTGGGGGGTTTAAGTTTTTCTCTATTTTTGTTATTTTTCTTTTAATTTTTACTTATTTTTTGTATTTTTAATTGAATAAATAAGATAAAATAGTGAAATAGATAAATAGTAGACGTGAACCAAGTCTTGTGGTCTCAAAGAATTAAGTCTAGCAGACCTGAAGTACCTTCATTCTAGTTCAAATAAGGTTCCAGTGATTAAGTAGATTAAGGTCTAATCAAACTCCAATCTTCAGATTTTACTTAGACTAGTTCGATTATCAACATCAATCCGAAAAATACAAATTTTATGTACAATGCGAGAAAAATATATTTATGATGCAATTTTCTTGTTTTGAACTTTTTATGGGTTTTGTGAAAATGTTTTACGAATTTTTATGCAATTTTTTGAAAAGATTTTGCAAATATTTTTGGAATTTTTAATTTTTGCAAAGTTTTTAGGGAATTTTCAAAAGCAAAAGTTTTTTTTAGAAAAAAAGGGGCATCTCATTATTGAAAAGAATTATGATTTAGGCCTTTACAAGTTTGTATCTACAAGTTTTGTAAAGGATTTTTATTTGCTTAATTATATACATAATTCTCAAAATAAGTTTTTCACAAGCATTTAGATAACTTTATTTTGCAAACTAATTTAACAAATAATTTTTACAAACATTTACAACCTTTGAAAATCATTTTGCAAATATTTTTCAAACAGTATATATAGATTTTTCAAACTACTTTTGCAATCATTTTCCAAACATTTGCAAATAGTTTTTTAAAGTATTTTATTTCAAACAAAGAAAAGATCTTGTTGCATACAAAAAATATTTTTATAAAGGTTGAAATTATTTTACAAAATATTTTCTAAATAATTTTCAAAAGGTTTTTCAAAAAGATTTTCAAAATATTTTTCAAGCATTTTGCAAAAGCATTTTTAACCTAATTTATTAATCAGTATGCACAAAGAATTTTATGTGTGTTTTTATTTTTATTAACTAGCCATATGATTTGAACATAAAAAAGTATGAGTTATGGATATACGACCCCCCTATACTTAGCTAGAGTTATGTCCTCATAGAACATAGAGAAAAAGAGAAGACATATCATGTACTGAGTATAAAAGAGTCTATGCGACAACGAGTAAAGGATGATGAATGAGAAGTTGAATGTGCCCATATACTTAGGATGAGATAATCCTAAGTATAGTAGACTATACACAAGGCAGGGAGGATCAAGGGAGGGAATATTCGAAATCATCGGCTCAACCTATCCCCCTCTATACTTAGGGTAAATTATCCCTAAGCATAGATAGAATATCAAGAGTTATTTATAATAGACTATTTTTTCCAATGATGATTTTGTAATAGTTTTAGTTAAAAAATTCATATTTAAAAGGAAATAATAAATTATTTCATTTATAAAGAGAATTAGAAATAAAAGGGGAGATAAATGAGCCCCAATCTCATTTTATATCAAATCATATTTGTAATATTAATATATTAGAAGTGTGTAGAAATATTTTTTTGACAAAAAATGATGGAATTAAATTTTTTAAACAAAAGAAATGATGGAGATAAATAAAGTGAACAGAGCTATTTTTTTCACAAAAAGTGTAAAGATGGGATTTGAACCTAGGTTCACTGATTGAAGGACACAACACTTTATCAATAAGACACTAAGAATTTAGTGATGATATTCAAAATTACGCTTTCTAAATTAAACTTTGAGCAAGGGTCATATAAAAAACTAACAACATTATATAAGTGAAATGTGAGAATTAAGGAGGGGCCATGCCCCCCCCCCCCCCCCCAAGATATATACTAGTTTCGCCCCTGGACGTACTGATGGGTTATATGTTCTTGTGGTTTTGCTTACATGCATGAGGGGCTCGTCGGTTTCAATCTGCATCCCCCCCATATCAATGACCTCCCCGAAGACCTGGTGGCTTGGTGGAAGAAGATGGGTTCTTGGGAGGTTCCTGAGTGTAATATGTCATCAGGTGAAGGTGTTGCTCAGGAACGAGGATAAGTGATACGTACGGATCGTGGAGGAGCTCTGGTGTGTCGCGAGGTTTACTGGTGAAGATGATAGATAGACAATAGCCCTTCAACCTGATCGACACACGACCAATTGAGATGCGTACTGTGGCTTAAATCTACTAGAGTGGATCCTCTGCAGTACAGTAGAGTCCGCTGCAATCGCCCGAATTGTTCGATCTTGATCGAGCGGTTCGCACGAATTCCCTATTTTGTGGGCCATACCGTGGAAATTTGTGTGAACCGCTCGATCAAGATCGAGAGGTTCGTGCAATTGCAGCAGACTCTGCAGTACTGTAGAGGACCCTCTCCCTACAACCCCCTCCCCCTCTTCAATTATTGTTGCGTGATAGATATGGCAAGGTTGTGGTTGTACTCCAATGAAGGCCCGCTTACTGCTCATGCTTGATGGATTGTTCTGAAGCTTAGGCGGCGCTGAAGAAGGTTTAGCGGGGCATCATGGTTCCTAGCCCTTATGCTGATCATATGTTTGTTGTGGATGATTCTTAACTCGAGAGCTCTGATGGATAGATAATGGGTTCTCAAATACCGACAAGTGTAAGGTGAAGGGGGAGATGCCTTTGAAGGTCAAAGGAGTTTTGATGGGTGTTGGAATGGGGATGGAACACCCCTTAGAGCACGAGTACATCTAAAGAAGAAAAATCATGATGTTACATTTTTGACCTCAAAATGAGAAGAAGAGGAAGAATCAGGAGGGATGAGAATGAAGGAGAGAGGGGAGTGGAAGATCCACGGTTGGATTTTTATTGGTTAGATTAACTCAAGCAATTGACTCAAATAAGTTAAAGTTGACAGTGGGGTTTGTGGTGTAAGACGGAGTAAGTTTATGAGGTTAATGTGATAAATACGATGGTTACATGGTCGAGAAGGTAATTGACAAAATTTCTAAACTTCATGGTGTAAAAATGCCTTAATTTTAGGAGCATTATCATAAAGAAGTATAAAAGCAGTTTGTTATTGTTATTTCTCCTATGAATGCAACATTTTCGGCATCCTTTGAGTCCACACTTTATTGATGTGGTTGCAAAACTTTATCTTAAAGACTTAAGTATAGTAACCAAATGGTTGAGAATTTATATATCCTCCCTTTCAAAAATGACAATTATTTAAAAGATAATGAACGCGTTTATTTAAGTACTTGGAAATTACTGAAGAACTTTGGAGCACAAAATGTTAATTTATTAGTATCACGCTTATGGTTGAAGATCTATTAACATAAGAACTAACACATAACATACATATGTGCACATTATCATATACACGCATGGACACGTATACACACATGCACACACATGCAAACGCACACACATGCATAGCAAGGGTAATGCAACACCAAAACCCTGACATGAAATTGCACACGTGGGAATAGTTCCTTTATGGTATTAAGAAGTCAATTCCTATCCCTATTTTTGACTTCACTTTCCTTGTTGTAGGCAAAAAAAACAAGGAGGTACCACTCCTAACTACTAATAGATAAGGACTTAGATAGAGATCCATGACCAACCATATTGTATGAACATTAGTAATGAAGTACGATGGAAGGTTCAATGCCTTCCGCATGCAAGTGTAGAAAAGGATGTCTAGTCTGATCGGACCGAGGGTAAAAGATCATGAGAGTTGTAGGAAGCCTGGATGGATTTTCCCTTTCATGTAGATGATGTTATCCTTATACCTGATAAATGTATGATTTAGAAATGAATAAGCAAAGCCACCACTTTGTTCATCGAAGAGAATTCTTCTCCAGGAGTTGACAAATGCCCGACAACGATGTATTGGGGTTTGAGGTTCAACCCTATGATCCCATCCTGGCTCTATGTCAAGGAGTGTTGTCACCCTGATCTCCCTTGTGCAGTCATCCTTGAGTGTCATCAAGTATCCGTTAAGATGTTATACTTGTCCTCTTCCGAGTTTTTGCAGTCACCCTTATGCACATACCATTTTGCAACAACATGCATGCTTGCCTCTATATTATTACAAAATTCACAGTATTACCCTTCCATTAATGTAAAATAGGCATAAGTGTAATAAAAAAAAGACACTACTGTGAATATTGTAAAATATATGAGTACATGTATTATGACAAAAAAGATAAGAGCATAATTGTAACTGAAAAACTTAGGGCCCGTTCGGTTCGGGAATAAGCAGGAATAAGGATGGAGAATAAGGAGAATAATGGTCTATTCTTTGTTAGGCTGGGGGACAGGAATAAGGAGAATAATGTGAAATAAAGGTAGGTAATGTGAGATAAAGATAGGAATAAGAGGGAAATAAGATAGAATAATGTGGAATAGTCGTATCACTGGGAATCGTGTCGGAAGGAAAATTGACCCCTTATTGCAGAGCTTATTATCCAACCAAACAGAGCCTTAGAAGGACATGATGGCACGCAAGTTTTTACGGGGACGTGGACAGTCATCCCGCACATCCATTTTTTACATAGTAAGCAATTACAATATTCGTAATTACGAACATTATAAAGTCTAGCTATGGTGGGCTACTTAATATATTAACTGCTGTTGGAAACTTTTCTTCTGTGGCCGTGTTTGTCCAAAGATATTTCATGCAGCAATTGGGGGATTTATTGAGACCTTCATCTAGTCACTCTGGGTGTCCAGGATCATTAGTCACTCTGGAAAGAAAAGAGACGGGTACAAGTGTGATTTTTTTTATTTTTCTTCCTTTCTACATCGACCTCCTCCTCCGCATCATCCACGTCTAAATACTTCTCACTTACCTCTGCCTCACCCCGAACCCCCTCCACACTCTGGCGACCTCCTCACCTCCTCGCGCATGCACCGTTGTCTCCCTCAGTTGATTTTTAATGACGGAAGAACATAAAGGCGCAAGTGTTATTGCGAAAAAAAATAGATGGATAAGTATATCGGCAGAACTCAAAGGGGCACAAGAGTAAAAATCTTTATATTTAAACATACCAAAATATATAGAAAAAATAAGGTTGCCCTTCGACCATTTCCCCACAAATTTTTAATGCAAAATATCACTATGTATATTCATCTATATATATCCCTTCAATATGTCATTCGAATTTCGTCGGAAACAGAAACTCTTATGCCTTCCATCTAAAACAGATAATTTTAACAATCTAAACATTACTGTAATCGAAATGTTCTAGATGGAGGGAATGAGAGTCTATGTTTCTAACAAAATATATCGGAGAATACATAGATCAATATGCATAATAATATTTTTTTTAAAAAATAAAAAAATTACGGAAAAATAAAACCCAAAATATATCTATTATATCGCATGTCATCGGCAATAGTGATGGTTGATTTTCCCACTTGGAAAGCAAGAGGTTACATGTTCAAAATTTAATGCCACTTCTGTAATTTCCATTCAATGGGAGAGTTTCAAGTTGCAAATTTTACATGGGGACCTCTCCGCTCTATATATAAAGAAAGTTCACAGGTGCATGCCGCTGTGCTTGTGAGATTCATACAGAGTAGCAAGATTATAACTTTAAAAAATTAATATAATTAAGAAGCTAACATTGTGTTTCAAGATTTTGACAGATTCATTTTCTGTTGGGTTGATCACTTGTGCATCCGAATCCAAGCTCATGCAGATGACAAGTGAGGTTCAACTCAACGTTGGGGAGAGGAGGAGAGAAATCCAACCGATGGCATCCAACCCAATACTCGGACCACTGATCGGTTGTTGGGTTGTAGCATTCAGAGGTGGTCCTGTGCAACCAGCGGTTTGATAATAAAACCAATGATATCTCCACATGCGGATCATCTTCCATGGGACATGGCTTTATTAGTTCATCCTGGTCTTCAAACCCGTTCGGTTCGGGAATAAGCAGGAATAATGATGGAGAATAAAGATTCTTTGTTCGTCTGGAGGATAGGAATAAGTAGAATAAGGTGAAATAAAAATAGGTAAGATATGATAAAGACAGGAATAATAGTGAAATAAGATAGAATAATAGAGAATAATCGTTTCACTGAGAACCGTATCAAGAGGAAAATTGATCTCTTATTGAGGTTATTCTCCTACCAAACAGAGCCTTAGAAGCGCAATTTATTCTTAAAGATTGGTTATGATTCCGGAAGCACCTTGACCTTACTTGCAGCATCTAATATTTTAAACTTTGCTAACCTTTTATGACAGGCATGCTCAAGTAAAGAAAGGGCATACCTTTTAGATAAAATGGAACAATTTCCGATGTAAAGCGGCGAGCAGATGTGCCTTTCCGTCCCTTGTTTTCCAAACCTGGCCACACAGCTATGCAGAGATAAATAGTGAAATAAAAAAGAATAATAAATATCTATTGCAAACAACCTAAATAAAAACAAAAACAGACGAATCCCCACACTATCCGTCACAGTCAGCAGTCGGTCCCACCTGCCCTTTTTCCCCAATCCCCCGTTTATTTCCTTTCTCCATTTTCTATTTACAGGAAATAAAAGAAATAAAAAGAAGAAGATGATGAGAGATCTACGAACTAAGAGAAGCACCATCGATAGGATAAAGCTTTACAATTGAGAGGGAAGCCCTAATCCCTAATTACTTTAGGGCGAGAACGTGTTGGCGTCGCGGTCCTGCCTCGCCTTCGCTTCCACCTCCACCGCCGGGGACCCCCCGCACCTCTCGCACCTCGCCGCCGCGGCGAACCCCTGCCGGCAGGAGGGGCAGGAGGAGTGGGAGCCGAGCCACGTGTCGACGCAGACGACGTGGAACGCGTGGCCGCACTGCGGGAGGATCCGGATCTCGTCGCCGTCGGCGAACTCGGCGAGGCAGATGGGGCACTCCGCGGAGAGCTTCTCGGCGGCTGTAGCCTGGGCGAAGGAGAGCTTCGGAAGGGAGCGGAGGACCTTCTTCTTCAGGCCTTTGTTGGGAGGGGGCTGTGTCGGGGCGGAGCCGCCGGAGAGGGAGCGGCGGAGCCAGGCGCAGCGGGCGACGAGGGCGAGGCCCACCACGCAGATGAGGGCGCAGAGGAGGGCGGCGAGTATCACCATTACGTCGGAGTCCACCGCCATGGCTTCCGGCGGCGCCGCTTCGTCTGCTTGGAGTAGCCTCATCCGAGAGAGAGAGAGAGAGAGAGAGAGAGAGAGAGAGAGAGAGAGAGAGAGAGAGAGAGAGAGAGAGAGAGAGAGAGGTGGGGGTAGACAAGCCCCTTCTTTGAGGAGGTCCTTATAAATCGCTTGTAGCTTTTTATTTCTTTTTGCAGATACATGCCTATGTTACCCAATCAGTTCTATTATGATCTAATTCTATCCAATCAGTTCTATTATGATCTAATTCTATCTGTCCTGATGGGTAACCGATTAATGGATACTTGGATTATGCGAATGGATCACGAGTATATAACCATAGAATATCACTAAGATGCAATGATACCTATTTTCAAAACACACATTTCCTAGGACATACTGCTCATATGAGGAGACACGTTAGCATGCCGCTCTATGTAAGAAAATCTCCATCCAAATGTAGCTTATGATATTAAAAATATTAAAATAAGGATGATGATTATATGAAAGGTAAAATAAGGATGCCCTCTCGGAGAGCTAACTTGACTTTTCCATCATATTTTCCTCATTTTTTTATTTTCTTTGAAAATACTTCTGTGAATTTTCATTATTATATCCTTGTATTATGTCATTCAAATTTCATGTGAAACAGAGACTCCTATTTAGGGACGCAAACAGATGCGGTTATATTCGTATTCGTTTGTATTTGTATTCATTTTTAAGAGGATATGGTTCTTATTTTTTTCTAAAACAGGCGAATACGGATATGAATACGAATATTCTAAATGAATTTTTCGCAGATACGAATCCAAATTCGGCTACGAATATGAATATTCATATTACATATTTAAAGATAAAAAAAAATTTAGAGTTAGGTTGCCCAAAATTTCCCGCATTTCCCCTAAATCCCCTCTCAACCGCCGACCCCTCTTCCTCCCCAAGTTCCCTCCTCTCCCTGCGTGTCGCCCTCTTCCTCCCCCGTCACCCCTGCCGACGCGCCGCCCTCTTCCTCCCCAACCTCCCTCTGCCTCCCCTACAGACCTTCGTCTCCCCCACCCAGTTGCCCTCCACCTTCCCATGACCTCTGCCTCCCTTACCGCCCTCCGCCTCCCCTGTTGCCCTCCACCTCCCCCAGTCGTCCCCTGCCTCCCCTTCCCAACCTCCTCCCGCCTCCCCCTGCCCTCCCCCTGCCCTCTGTCTCCCCCGCCACCCTCTGCCTCCCCTGACGCCCCCACCGACCTCCCCCATCCAGCTACCCTCTGCCTCCCCCTGCCTCCCCTACTATCCTTCGCCTCCCCTCCTCTGCCGCCCTCCGCCTCCCTCACCCAACCTCCCTCCACCACCACCCACCCTCCATCTGCCTCCCCTCGCCCAACCTCCCTCCGACGGTGCTTGGTCTCCTTGTTTATGTGCTTCGAGAATCCTGTTTAGGAGATCTATCATTCATTAATGTTAGTTTTTTCTACAGTTGTCATTTCCATTATAAATTATATGTGAGGTTTTCATCTAATTGGTGCATCTTAAGTCGCATCCAACCCCGCTTCATCATAGCCGCAACTTCCCTCTCAATAGAAGATGCATCCAATCTGTATAACATCTTAAATTATTAATCTTGTAATGTTAATTCTAAGAAGTCAAATCTAATTTTTTATAGAAAGAATTTTGGAATGTGGAATGTTTCTTTTTGCGAATGAAATGTTATTGTCAGAAATGTTAACATGGAATGTTAATGTTATCCTCCCTCGCAACCACAACTAAATTATAATGTTATTGTTAGAAAGAATTTTTTTTATAAAGGAAATTGGAATGTTAAATGTGTTGAATATTTTTTTTTCAAAGTCAAATATTTTTCATGTTAGAAGTTAACATTTGTTTGGATATTCGTATTCGTTTGTAAAATATTCATATTCGTATTCATATTTTGATGATATGGATCTTGATTTTCATTTAACATTCTTATTCGTATTCGTAAAATAATATAAATATGGTTACGGTATGACCTGAATTCACTTTCGTAATCGTTCATTTAAATCCCTACTCCTACTGCCTCCATCCAAACAGGGTCGATTTCAACAATTCTGCGATTGTAAAAAAATGACTGCCTAGATGGAGGCCGTAGGAGTCTCTATTTCTAACGAAACATGAATGACATCATATAGAGACATATTATGAGTTTTTACGCATTCATTTTTCAAAAAAATAAAAAAAATTTGGAAAATAGGATTGGAGGAGTCAAGTTAGCTCCCCCAGAGACAACCCCATTTTCCCCTTATATGAATGCATGGTGGTATAAATTCTATTAACATTACCTTTCATTATTAAAAAGGAACAACATACATTTCACAATCGCATGAACCCAAAGAAGTTCCTGCGATTGTGAAATGGTCCATATCCAGAGATGAACATGCAAAAATGAAACTTAATAGTTAATTTTTTTATATTTTTTCAATGGCATATTAAAGAACTAATTAACGGGTAGATTGCACATCAAAATCTTTAGAAATTAAATTTAAGAAAAACCTAAATACTTCTTAAAATTTCAAGTACATTCAAAGAAAAATAAAAAAATTAAAATAAAATAAAAGCACGAGCTCATAGATGGTGTCTTCTCCAAGAAATCAGTGCCCTAGACACAAGTGTGGCTAAGGGTAAGAGCAACGAGGGCTTGTTGCTTGCGATGAATGTGAGTCAATGGTGGAGAGCCTCTGGAGAGGTCGCAGCAGCGCAGATGGTGTCATTGCGAGATGAACGGTGCCGGTGGGTGTGGGGGCTCGCAGGGGGTGGTAAGCCACAATAGTCGGAGGAGATAATGCGTGCGCATGGTGGCACGAGAGAAGTCGCAAAGGGAAAATGATGACATTTTATTTCGATAATGGTGACGACCCAAATAATATTCCATGGAGTTGCAATGAGAGGTGGCACTTCGAGATCAAACCAACACATGAAGGCAGCGAGGAGATGGATCAGGGGAGGCAAAGGCACAAGTTTCGATGGTGGTAGAGACGACGAGCGTGAGGAGGTGGTGGTTAGGTTTTCCGTGGTCGAGTGATGGATAGGGGCGTGGTTCACTAGAGCGAAGAGGGCAGCATGGCTGTGTGGATAACGTAGCATTCCCGGGTCACCTTGTGGGTACCCAATGCCCATCGGGTTGGAGCCCCGCATTTGACGGTTCGCATCACATTGGGTACCTGACCCGTAATGGTACATTAGATATTAATTGTTTTAGGGTCAGCCAACCCATATCAGGTCGGTGATGAATCTCCATTTCATCACCTTTATTCTTCCAGTTTAGTTTTAAAATCTGGTAAAATGCATGTATATATCACTGACTTCTATAAATTAACATTCAATATTCATTTGTAATTATCTTGTAAATAGCATGTAATTGTCTATATTTAAATACAAGATAAAGAAATAGAAAAAAAGAAAAAGAAAGGAAGTACCGACGATACTGACCAGCCTTGAACTCTGAGACCAAGTCAAGTATAGACTAGCTCAACAAGGAATAAAGTAGGGGGAGATAGGACCAATTATGTGCAAAAAGCCTAACATGGAAATACCTATTTTGCACTATTTTATTTATCATTACACACATAACAAATAGATATGTTTTAACATGAAACTTGTAAATATAAATGTATAGAAAATAATAAAAATATTGGAAAAAAAACATGATGCACAAGTCACTTGTATACTCAGATAAAAAAACTGTAAACATAAATTCAATGAGCAATATCTTCTCCATATGAACTCACATTGAACCAAACACCTCCATTATCCTTAAAATTAAACAATCTTTCAAATGAAGGTGGTTTCATTTGAATCAGAGTTAAGATGCAGAAGCCGGCTATTTGGGGTACATAGGTACTTGTACAACTATATTTTAGGTCAATATATTTATTGTACATATTTTTAGTCTCTTTATATATTTAAATAATTGTGCATATTATATATTGTACATTAAAAATACAAATAAAAATTAAAATCAATTAAAAAAGATTAAAAATAATTAATAAACATAAATATATTATCATGATAGACCTATATCACAAAATACATATATTTATTTAAATATATAAATAAAAATAAAAAAATCCTAAATAATTGTGTAAATATGTATTAAATAACATTGTAAAAAATAAAAAAATTAGATACAATATTATTTATGTAAATAATAAAATAAAAAGTTAAATACATAATATATATAAATACATATATAATAGTATATACATAATTATACCTATTATACAAAGTTGTAAAAATAAATAAAAATCATAATAAAATAGATTATAAAATGATAAACATTTTTCATGCTTTGACTTTTTATAAATAAAACCAATTTATATTCCTTTTCTATTTAATTCCTATTAGTATTTCTATTTTATCCTCACTTGGTTTGAGTGGATCAATAAGGGCCTAGGGTTCATCGACATCGGGTCAATTATACCCTTCCTATGTCTACGTCTATCAAAATGACCAACCAACTCCCTTCGCCAATTTCTCACGCATGATTCACTGCTCAATGCACTGCACTTCCTTCGAAAACATCATCACAACACTCTCCTCCATTACGGCCAACATCCCTCTTCCTCGTATAATCATCAACTCAAGTACTAGCCCTAATCTTTTGGACCTCCATGGATTGCATATAAATAAATTCCTCTTGTCTCCATTTTTGAATTTGGATCTTCTTTTGCTGTAACCCCAAGAAAGGATAGAGGTATATCTTGTGGTGACAGAGAGACAACCTCACTGTTTCGAGGCATGGATAAGTCGTGGAGGAGCAACACACCATAGCTGGAGCCTAGCTCCAGGTGGTCCTCTATTCCATGGTCTTTCGAGTAGGTAAGAATTGTTTGTACTTTATTTACTAGTGTAGATTTCAATTCCGTAGTTATTTCAGCTTTAATTTCATGTTGTTTCATGCTTCCTAGACTTACATTCCAACTTCTATCGTTCGCTAGCGTACTAGGCTCCGAGCATCATTCCATCGTGATTTGACCTTTGTCCCGACTTGCTTGAACACCTCTGCATTTCCCCCTCATCTTCTCCATATTACTAATCCATCAAACCCTTTAATTTTCTCAGATCAGGCCCCTAGGTCTCTACTCCATTGCCCTTCGTCGGAGACCTCTACCCCACTTCATCTCCGCCCATTTACACCTAATATAAGACTAGGGAGGTTAGCCCTTGTTCCACTGTTCGGATCGTGTAGGTATCAATAAGAGAAGGCCCATCTGGGGTGTCTTCAATCAGGACTCGTCGTCTCCAGGTGCCATACGCTTCTCCAACCTCCAGGCCCCCATCGATAAGGCATGGACTAGTCGAGCACCTCCACATGATGCGGAGAACCTCTAGGAGGCTTTTGTATCCATCATAACCTCCAGAGATCATCAGAGCCAAGAGCTATGACTGATTGAGCGGACTAGGGGTGTTGTTCTTCTGTGTTCATCCAACAACCTCCAGGGACGTCCGATGATGAACGTTGCTCCATGCCTTCAATAGCCACGCGATTAAGCTCACTCTCTACTGTCAAATCCTTCATAGGGTCTAATCAAAGCCACTCAGTTGTAGACTGGTATCGAGACATATGGACCCTTGATTGCTTAAGTGAGGAGCATCAGACCGTCCATCAACGCGTTGAGGGGTAAATAACACTCGCACCCTATACTTTTGTAATTAATATTTTAATTTGTAAATATTCACTATACAGTAAAATATGTCAAATCTTTTGCATTAAGGACCCCAATCTTTTTATTATTGCACTTAGGTCCACTACTAGGTCACCGCACGTGTCTCTATACAAGAGGTGCCTAGTATTTTGCAAAGGACCTCACCCGACTTTATTTTATTTCATTTTAGTTTCATATTTCATAAAAACAGTGTAATAATTTAGGTTAAATTGCACACTTGGACCAAAAACTTTATATATTTGCATTTATATCCCTATCAATCATTTAAATTTTTTATAGCTGATAATTTTGCAAGTATCCCTTGGATTCCTCTACTTGCTATTGAATGCAAAGAACATTTTTAGAAATTGCAAATTGGTCCATGCAACTATGGCATATTATTTTCTTGTATTATATGCGTTTTAAATATTTTTATTTCTATGAAAAAGTGTAGGATATTAGTATAATTGCCTGATATGATGCTTGTCCATGCTTGATTTTTATTGTCACTTTAAATAATTTTTCTATTTATTAAAAATCCAAAAGCATGCATTTTTACCCTGTCTAAATATTAAAACCCATAAAATATAGAAAAAATTCTCTAAAAAATTATAGTGTCTATATTAATATATTATATACTACATATACAAAAATCACTAAAAACACAAACTATAAAACCTGAAATTTACAAAATCCTAAAAACATTATAAAAATTAAAAATTAATAAAAATTCTTGAAAAATCCAAAAATATTTATTTGTGTTTGCGATTTTTTGGTATTACATATGACATATACTAAAAATAGTTTTAGATTAATTTTGGACTTATTAATATTTATTACACCTAAAACAAACATAGATATTTATTCTCTGCAGTGTTTTGTATATTTTATTACTTTAAAAATACCTAAAATTTAGAAAAAAAATCTACAAAATTTACCACAAATAGGGAAAAATATAAAAAACAGGAAAATAATTTATTTCTTGTGTTTTGAACATATTTTGATATAATTAAAATATAATAACATAAATATACTATATCTCCTATGTATTACTTATATTATTTGTAATCATTATTCTTATACAAATATATATATATATATATTAAAAAAATAAAAAAATCTAAAATTTTTAAAATGAAAAATCTAAAAATAAAAAAAATAAAATAACTAAAAATCCATAAGAATTAAATTTAATTTAAAACCCACATAAAAATATGAAAAACGAAAACAACAAAAATATTTGTATAGTATTATTAATTAGAAATAATTAATAATTAACCTACACTCGTTTGCTCCCTGTATTCGACCTCTACAGTACTTTCACATATACACATCCATTGTAGAGTTATTATAATTTTTATCTAACTTCACATTATTGATCGATTATCTATTTATGGGATAATTGTTGGTTGAATTGAGGATTTGGTCAACACAATGATAAGGGTTCCAACCTTGTTAGGAACTCTAGACCAGCCATTTGATCTATCAAATGGTGTCGTTGCCAGGGAGCAACAGAGTATAGATTGTCTCTTTTTGTTACATAGTTATATTTCTCTTTTTCTTTTTAATTTCTTTGTATCTGTATTTCGTGAACTGTACTAATACTTCTCTTATTTGACTTTTCTGCCAGGGTCCTCCAATAGAGAGAGAACTTTTAAGGAGGTTTGAGACACTCGAGGAACGTGGAGGTTAGCTTTTCTGACCAAGCCAATAAGAGAGAGAGGAAAGTAGGACATGAGTCATTTAATTTAGTTCTTAGTATAGATTTTATTTTTATTTTTATGAGATAGAGATTTAATTTTGGTCTGTAATAATTAAAGACTTTGGACACTTAGACTTATTGACCCAATTTACCAATTGTTTGTTCACTTGGGGGCCTGCGTGATTTTTACATGTTTTCTTGCCTTCACTTTTATCCTCCATATTTTTATCTGTTTTCTGCGATTTGTGTTTTCTATCTTTTTTATATCATACATCT
The DNA here is from genome assembly GCA_037367405.1 of Ottelia alismoides. Lineage (NCBI taxonomy): Eukaryota > Viridiplantae > Streptophyta > Magnoliopsida > Alismatales > Hydrocharitaceae > Ottelia > Ottelia alismoides. The sequence goes on along the minus strand of JAZKJV010006318.1, from coordinate 76,474 downwards.
TTTGTGCTTGAGCCCTTAGAGTTAGGATTTTTATATGTACTTAGCTCAGTAATTAATAGGTTCAATCCCGAAATAGACTATATGTTCCTTTAGTCATATACGTTTGGACTTAGCCAAATTAATCGGTGATTCGCTAATTGATGAAGCTACGTTTCATCATCTTTATTCTATCATTTTGGCCTTAAAAACCCTAGTAAATGCGTGTAAATAGCATTAATTCATGCATTTTAGCATTCATGCATCTGTGTGTAAATATTGTATAAAATGCGGTTTTAGTGCCAAAATTATAGAATAAAGAAAAGAAAAGAAAAAGAATAAAATATTGTAAATATTTTATGACCCGAAACCCCGAGACCTAGGCATCTTGATGAATAGGTCGACAAGGAATAAAGTAGGGGGAGATAAGGGCTAAAAGACAGATAAAATACCTATACATTTTATTCATTCTTTATTCATTTTGGGACATATTTTTGGTTCCACTTTTTACACTTCAAATAAAGAAACTTTGTACATGAAAGTTGTAGATAATTTTATAAAGAAAAATACAAAATTGATTTCACAAAAAAATAATGTACAGATAAAAAGTTATGGTCTAAATAAAAATCCAGAATGCCAACTTCCCAGACCCGTACCTCACAAATAAAAACTCCAAATGCAGCGTACTCACCTTTAATTGTATATAGAAGAAAATAATCTAATTAGTGGTGGTGGTTTCGCATTTGGCGGAGCTACGGTTTGAAAGTTGACTTTTGGACCCACATTGTATACTTGTACATATTAAAATATTCAATTTATTATTTATTTATTATTTTTATAATTTTATATTTTTATAATATTGTAAATAATACTTATAATAATTATGTGAATTAAAATCAGGATAAAAACATAAATAAAATACAAATAAAAATACTTGTATATATTATAATACATTGGTATAATATATGTAGCCATACCTATACAAATAACACTTTCATTTTATTAAGTGTATAAAATATATCAGAAAATTAAAATAAAAATATATTCATGTATATAAAAGTATTTTATAATTTTAGAAAATAAAAACCAAAATAAAATAAATTAAAATACACCAAATAAAAATAAAATACTCTAATACATAGATATAGATACCTATAAGGGTATAAATGCAAACTTGTAAAAATATACTTCATAAAAATAAATAAAAATCGCTATAAAATACTTTATAAAAAAAATAAACATTTTTTATTTTATAACTAAAAATTAATAAAATCATCTCCTATTTTAATTTGAATTAATAAATCATTTTATGCAGGTTTTCCCTGGTTGGTCCACGTGGACCAACCAGGTGGGTCTGACAGTTGACCTCGGTCAACTGTCTGACCCCCCCCCTGCTCTTGTCAGTTTGTTGGTTTTTTCCATCTTTCGCCCATTTTTCGAGGGCGCGTCTTCCACCCTTTGAAGACGCTTCCTTCATGAAAGATGTTACCCTACCATCCAGCTATCACGCCCTATCTTTTTCTTGGGCCGAGCATCACCACAGCGCCCGTGACGCCTCCTCGAAAGTCGCTCCTCGCCCATGTTTCAAAAACCGTCCAGCCACCTCCATTTCCCTTTGAACCCTCTTTGACCACTCTTCTTCCATCTCTTGGGCGTGCTCCGGATTGGGCCTGGTGACAGGGGGTCCTCCAGCCGCCTAGAGGCGAGGTTGAGCGGCCGAGGCGGCGCTCCACCACCATCTCCGGCAAGCCTCGCTTTGCCGTGAGGTTCTACCTCCGATCACCGTCGTTCGAGGGAGTAACTTAGCTTTTTTCTTGCATACTTTGTTTGGATTTTTATTTCTCTATCATTTTGTTTTGTTTTCATCTCGTTTCGAGCTGCCGTTCACCCATTTGGACTTCGTCGGAGCAGCTCCGCCACCCATATTCCGTTGTGTTTCCACCGCTCGTTCTCGCCTTGGACCCGTGCACTAACTTCGCATCTGTATTCCGCAGGCCCAGGCGCTTCCAGGAGTTCATTTGGAGCTCTAATCAGCCGCGTGAACCTCGCCGGAGGAGCATCCCACGCGCCGCCGCCCGCGCGCCGCACCGCCCAGCCGCTCCTGCGCAAGAACGAAGGGGGGAGGGGCATGCTACAGCTGCCATCGATCTTGCCCTCCCCCTTTTGATCGCCACCGTCTGATCCAAGCACCCCAGGCCGTCAGATCCCAAAGGCTCCATTTAATCTCGGTCGTTATAACCCAAGGGGTATCGCCCCCTACGCGCGTCGACACGTGTCCTCCCATTCTTCATCAGCCGTCGATCGCCCTCCTGCCTGGGTATTTTACAACTTTTGCCCAGGCGTTTTTGCTTGTTATGTTTCGCGCCTAAACTATCCTTTGCAGTTCTCATAATTTTGTAAACTTTATGATTGGCCCCCCGGTTTTTTGTAGAATCGCTTGGAGACCCCCGCCAGCTCACGTGCGTAGCGCGTGAGCCTTGGCGTTTTTACAGTTGGCTCCCGGGCGTTTGCATATATAGTTTTGGTTCTAAAACTTGTGCTTGCAGTTCTAATAGTATTGGATTTTTGCATTGAAGCCCCCAACTATTTTGATAATTGCGAATTCAGCCTCGCCAGGCGCGCGTGCAAGCCACGTGCGCCTTGGCGTTTTTGCAAATTGCACCTTGCGCGTTTTGTGATTGATTGTTAGTCCTTAAAAGTTAAATTGCAGTACATATATTTGAGGACATTTTGCGCAGAAGCCATCGCTCTTTCCTGATATTACTAAAATACCCCTGCACACATGTAGTTTCTTTTTGCTTCTAGTATTTATTGCATGTGTCTCCAAAACACCAAAAAATCTCCAAAAATCAGAGTAGTGTCCTGCTGTAGTGTAGATTTATGTCATATTTTTATTTTTCGTAATTATTGCATTTTTATATTTATTAAAAATCAAAAACATCTATTTTCAGCACTGTCTAGCTTATAAAATCCCTAAAAAATATAAAAACCCTTCAGAAAAATCCCAAAAAAATATATTTTGTGTCTTTTAGTTAGTTTTAATTCCCAGCCAAAAATCATTAAAAAATATAAAACCAAACTCAAAAAAATTGCAAAACTCTAAAAACCTTCTTAAAAATTTATAAAATCATTAAAAAATCCAAAAATAGTGTTTTCTTTTCCTAAATTTTCTTGGTTTCATTATCTTTCACTGAAAATTAAGTTGGGGAATTTTTGCCACTGATTTCTATTTTATTTCTCCATTTTAAGGTTCAGCCTTGCTTTTTACTACTGTTTTCTTTATTTTGATAATTAAAAATACCAAAAACATTTTAAAAATTACCCAAAAAATCACAAAAACAGTAAAAAAGTATAAAAAGACCAAAAAGACTTTGTTTCTTTATTTTTGAGTATTTTTATCCATTTTTATAAATACTTTAGTTTCCCTTTTATTACATTGTCTTTAATTTCCAATATTGAAAAAAAGGAAAATATAAAAAATATAAAATATAAAAAAGAAAATACAAATCAGTAAATTAAAAATCAAAATACAAAAATATAAAATTAAAAATCAAATAAAAAAATATAAAATTAAAAACCCACAAAAAAATAGCATAATAGGCATTTGATCACAACTCGCACATTTTTGGTACCTAGTACCCCGTTCTACCTGTCTGCTCCCTGTGTTCGACCTCTACAATACTTGCACCTATACACATCTTTGTTGTAGAGTTATAATAAATTTTAACTCCGCACATTTACTTTCATTGCTTGATTTATCTGTTGTGGGTTAATTGTTGTTTGAATTAGGATTTCTCACGGGTCGCCTCAGCGACATTGTGATCCCGCCTTGTGTGGATTACTTTAGACCTGTGAAAAATCTTGTTCAACACTAATATAAATTCATGTTTAAGACGGTTCTCGTTTGCATAATATATAAATTAGTTTTCAATTAATGCACAGATCACTTTGCATGTAGAGTGTCGGAGTACACATTTCTAACTCTGCATGCATTCATTGATTTGAAGTGCATCGATTTTTCCAATCTCCTTATCCTCTGTTTTCTTGGACTTAGGCAATAAAAAGGAATTGGAAAATTCATTATCCACTTTCTTTCTTCAAACCAAATAAAAAATGATACCCAATAAAATTGAGACTTCTAATTAAACTCGACCCTAAAAAAGAAACGTAAGGATAAATCTCATTGTTTTGGGGAGAGTAACCCCCTCATTGTCATAGGTACCCTCCCGACCGAGTGAAGTGCGAACACAAGGAATAGAGATCAAAGCTCTAAACTTGTTCCCTAAGCAGTTGACATGATTTCTTAGTCCTGATATCGCTGCAAGCACTTGCCTCCAACCTTAGTTGAAGTAGTCGTGTGTTGGAGTAGGTGTGCTCCACCGATTTGAACACATACTATTCTAGGATCCATCACTTGTGAGCTTGTGAATAACTGATTTGTCACCTAACTCTAGAATGGAAAAAAGATCGAACCTTCACGGTCTTCACAGTGTTGAGTTGGTGAATTGAGGGGTTTGATTTGCGTTTGTTTTATGTGTATTTGATCATTATGCACATTTGCACCTTTTTTTCCTATTCATCTTGACTTGATTATCGTGATATCCTCGATCTCAGCCTCTTGAAAGCAGAGATGGCTAATTAGAGCAATTTTTATCCGAACTTCACGAATCTCTCTCATTTCGCTCCAGTCGATGCATCTCCATTTTAGCATATTATTATATTCTGGATTTTTCTTTTTGTACATATCTTCCAATACAATCGCTTATCAAGATGGATCCTCCTCTCGAATGGGCACACAGGCATCCTGCTCATCCACAGTATCAACAACCAGGCGTTAAGTACCTCCCTCCACCATCCCCACCACCACAGTCACATTGCCCACTATCACCCCCACCCGATGCTGTGTTGATTGATTTCCCTCCTATGGACCCCACTCTTGACTATGTGATCAAGTTGGTAGAATAAATGTGGAAGAGGATAGAGGACCTCACTGAACAGAATAAGACCCACAATGGAGCATCGCCTTCTGGCGTGTTGGAGTCACAAGAGGCCACGAATAGAAGAACATTGTCATTAAAAATATAAAAAATAAACAAATATAAAATTCTAAAAAGATAATAATGGGAGACACCTGGCCAGGACAGATTGTGAGGATAGGACACCTATGCCACAACGATGCACACACTACAGTTCCCACAACCCTACCTATCAAGGTCTTGTACAACCTTCTAGTCACCCTTGTGTACACGATGATTCCAACCTCTTCCCTGATCGAGGAGAAATAAATTTTTAGAAATGCTATCTGTCCCCGAAGTGGTGAGTGTTATTCACGTTATCATTGAAGCACCGCTTCGTAAAGCCATGGACTTTTTGCCTGCACCTAAGAGAAATAAGAGACGTCACATGACTAAGCGTCACATTCTTACCATGACCATTGCCAATGCTATCACCCATTGTCTACCTAATAAGAAAAGGGACACTAGTACATCCTTCATTAGATGTGACATTTCTGAACACCATTGATCACACTCTTCTTGACAACGATGCATCTATTAATACAATATCCTCCTCACTTATTGAGACACTCAATCTCAAGCCTCTCAATAAAATTAGGATGATTTGTCGATTCACTGACTGATCAATGAAGAGGCTGAAGGGTATTCTTGAAAACATTGTCATTCAGATCCAGGGCATGAGCTACACTACAGACTTTATTGTATTGCCCATGGAAACCTCCACCCCCATGGAGAGCACTCCAATCATCATGTACCGACCTTTCCTCACTACTGCAAATACCATTACTGATTATGATATGGAGAGATACACTTTCATCCCCACAACGAGCGCATTGTGATTTAGACGATCACTGCACTTATTGTCGCCCAGAAACCCACCCCTGATGAGAGTGTACCCTTGTCTTCCAACTCAGAGGACTATGACCTAGCTGCTGAGACCATAGAGGTTTGTTATACCATGGAAAATATTGAGACCGGAGAATTCCTCTTCAAGGGGGAAGACTCTGAAAGTATAGACCTTTGTGTTCCTTCTTCTTGTGTGTAGAGATGTGTCGATGAGATCGACATCATTTACATTGTTGGTACTTTACCGTGGATGGCAGAGAAAGGAGAAACTTCCCATGTCATACCTGACCATACTTCTTCCATTGATGAGTTCGTGCCTTTCCATTTTGAGACCACTGAGGACTTCCACCACGTCGATCCTGATCGGGCTTTATCAGCAGTTGACCCTGATATTAACTTGCAGCTTGTCATATCTATTCCTCATCGGTCACACAAGAAGGTAAAGCTTCTACCTTCTTGAATATCATATATTCTTATCGTCTTGTATATATTCCTTTCATTTCTTTCATTCCATCTCCCGTTTCTCTCATCCACCTCGATCCGTATGTTTTCATTGATTAGGATGTGCTTTATCCTAATTATAGGGGGAGGTGGATGAGTCGAGTGTTCTTTCTCAGTTCCATTTCATTACTCTTATTGTTTCTTATACTTAGGGATCTCTTACCCTAAGTATAGAGGGAGTGATGTTGTCCATTCTATTATTCTTATTTTTAGTTTCTCTCTTTCTCTCCCCCCCCCTCTCTCTCCTTGCTTGTCTCCTCGCTTGTTGATATTCTTTTCTATACTTAGGGATATTTTACCCTAAGTATAGGGGGAGAGAAGTCAAGTCATTGATTTCTATGAATTCGAATCCTTGATAATTCCCACTTTGTGTACATTCTTCTATATTCAGGATTAGTTGATCCTTAGTATAGAGGGGGCGATCGACTTCTCATTCTTTTATTTTTGAGTCATTTTAGTATAGGCTTTTTTACACTTAGTACAAGTCATGTCTTCCTTTTTACTATTTAATCACTATGAGGACAAATTTTGAGCTAAGTACAGGGGGGCATATATATGTGCTATATATACATTAGCCACAACTCATACTTTTGTATTTTTCAATAATATAGCTACTCTATTACATTGGGTAAGGGTATACAAATAAATCAACTATAAATAATAAATTCTTGTAAATATGCATAAAAATATTTTGAAAAAAAATGTAAAAATTGATTTAAAACTATTTTGCAAAATGATTTGGAAAATGGTTGTAAAATTTCTTGAAAAATCTTTTGAAAACCTTTGAAAAATCATTGTAAAATATTTCAAACTAATTGAAAAATAAGTTCTTTGTAAATGTTTGCAAATAATTCATAAAACTTATTTGGGAAAATGTTTTTGAAAATTTGTAAAATTATTTAAAAATAAGCTTTCAAAATGTTTGACAAATATTTGCAAAAATATTTTCAAATTATTTTGAAAACCCTATAAATAATACCCTTGTAAAAATTATTCAAAGAAACACGTATATATCTATACTAGATTCCTCATATACTTTTATAAAACCCATACATAATTTGCATATAATTCTTTGAAATTCTTATGAACTCGTGAATACATCTAATCCACTAACCCCTTTTCAAAAATTCCATAAAAGTTGCAAAATTCCAAAAATCTTAAAAACTTGAAAACATATTTTCAAAACTCCATAAAAATATGCAAAACTTTTTAAAAATCCTATAAAAAGTTTCAAACCAGAAAATGATTTAACAAAGCATTTTTTGAATGATTTTGACAATTGAACAAGTCTAAATAAAAGCTGAAGATTGGAGCTTGGTATTAATCTTAATCCACTTGATTTCATATGGATCTTATATGAATTGGAAATAAGACTTTTTAGGTCCATGAGACTTAATTTTTTGAGTTCACAATACTATGTTTGCATTTCATCTTGATTAGCCTAAGTAAGGTATTTCTAAGCACACACATGACTCTTGATGATAATGACCTAACTTGGACACTGCACTCTGCACATAGCTCAACTCTGAGGAGGTGTTGAGGGTAAGATTCTTTAGCTTGAGTAAGCACACGTGTGGAAACATACGTCATCCCAATAGGTGGAAAATACCCCCAACACGGTCTTGTGGCATGAACGTCTAAAGACAGGACATCGTGAGTTGCAATAATGCTTCAAAAGAGGGATAGTCTATTGGCTCATGAGGAAAAATTCCTTATGTAAATGATGATATATATAGTATAAAAAATGAACAAAATACAAAATCAAAAATTCCAAAAAGAATAGATAGTCAAAAGTCAATGAAAATCCCGTCGGAGGATGTTAAATTAGCAAGGCATGATGTTTCAAAATCAAATACCTCAAGGTTGCCTACAACAACAGACTTGGCTACATTGGTTAAGCTATATTTAATATGTGACTACACTGATATATGTGACTACACTGGTCTTACTCCATTCTTCTCTCTACCCCCTCTTCTTGAGCTAGGTGCACTTGAACTTAAAAGGAAATGCCATGGTCCTCGAAGAAAGAGTAGCTAGATTGGGAAATTAGGGTTATCTTGTTAAAGGAAACTATTCCTTACTATTTCTGATTAGAGGAGCTACATTCACATACATTATACAATTGAGAATCATAGCCATAAGGGTTTGCATATGAATAGACTTATTCTGAACTGGCTATTGAGGCGACCTAAATAGATGATTGTGGAACTTGAGGGCTATTAAGTTTTAGTTCATATTCCCAATAAGGTTCCAGACAAACTGACAATACAAAGGTCTTATCTGAGCTCCAAACTTTGATTTTATGAAGACAAGTTTAAGAATCATAATCATTGCAAGTTCTTTCCTTTTCTTTTCTTCATTTTCTTTTTAAGCACTCATTTTCAATAATTGTTTGCTAGGGACTAGCAAAACTAAGTATAGGGGTGATTTTTTATATTGGTCCCTGCATATCTGAGTACCAATATGAAAATTGAAACTTAAAAGTTATTTTTTTAAATTTTTTCATTGGCATATTAAAGAACTAATTAATGGGTAGATTGTACCTCAAAATCTTTAGAAATTAAATTTAAGAAAAAAACTAAATACTTCTTAAAATTGCAAGTACATTCAAAGCAAAATTAAAAAAATATAATAAAATAAAAGCATGCGCTCGTAGATGATGTCTTCTCCTAAAACTCAGTACCCTAGACACAAGGGTGGCTAAGGGTGAGAGAGACAGGGGGCTTGCTACTTGTTATGAATGTGAGGCAATGGTGGAGAGACTCTAAAGGTCGCAACATTGCGAAGGGTGTCATTGTGAGATGTACGATGTCGGTCGGTATGGGGGTTTGCAGGGGTGGAGAGCTACAATAATCAGAGGATCTAATGCGTGTGTATGGTGGCACGAGAGAAGTCACCAAGGGAAAACGACGACGTTGGATTTCAATAAGAGTGAGGATCCAAATAATACTCCATGGAGTTGCAATGGAAGGTGGCGCTGTGAGATCAAACCAACGCCTGAAGGCGACGAGGAGATGGAGAAGGGAGGCAACATTACATGTTTCGGTGGTGGTGGATGCAGCGAGGGCGAGGCGACGACGGTTAGGGTTTTCGCTGTCGAATGACGGATAGGAGCGCTGGGTTTCAACTGGAATGGAGAGTGTATCATGATCATGTGGATAACGGGGCTTTCCCGGGTCACCCTGTGGGTACGCGATGTCCATCGAGTTGGAGCCCCGTATTTGATGGGCTGCATCACATTATGTACTCGACCCATAATGGTACATTAGATATTAACGGTTTTAGGGTCAACCAACCCAGACTGGGCCAATGATGAATCTCCATTTCATCATCTTTATTCTTCCATTTTGACTTTAAAACCCTGGTAAAATGCATGTAAATATCACTAACATGTACATTAACATTCAATATTCATATGTAGTTAGCATGTAAATAACATGTAATTATCTGTATTTAAATTCAAAATAAAAGAATAAAGGAAAGAAAAGAAAAAGAAAGAAAATACCGAAGATACTTACTAACCCTTAACCCCGAGACCAAGTCATGTATTGATTAGGTCGACAAGGAATAAAGTAGGGAGGATAGGGCCAATTAATGTGCATAAAACCCTTATTATTTATCCCTGAAAATATCTATTTTTGCATTATTTTATTTATCATTATACACACACCAAATAAATATATTTTCAATATGAAACTTGTAAATATAAATGTATGCAAAATATAAAAATATTGGGGAAAATATAAATGTATACAATTCACCTTGTATACTCAGATGAAAAATTTGTAAACAGAACTTCAATGAGCAATATCTTCTCCATATGATCTCTTATTGAACCAAACTTACTTTTATTATCTTTAAATTAAATTATCTTCCAATTGAAGGTGGTTTCATCTGAATCGGAGTTAAGATGCAAAAGTAGGATATTTGGGGCACATAGGTACTGTACAAATGTATTTTATGCCAATACATTTATCGTATATATTTTTAATCTCTTTATATTTTAAAATAATTATACATATTATATATTATACATTAAAAATAAAAAAATATAAAATCAATTAAAAGAACTAAAATAATTAATAAACGTAAATATAAATATATGTATAATAGAACTATAACGTAAAATACATATATTTATTTATGTAAACAAAAATATAAAAATCCTAAATAAATATGTAAATATGTATTAAATAACATTGTAAAGAAATAGAATATTTAAATATAGTATTATGTATATAGATTATAAAAATGTAAATACATAATATATATAAAAACACATATAACAGTATATCGATAATTATACCTATTATATAAAGTTGTAAAAATAAATAAAAATCATAATGGAATAATTATAAGATACTTTTTTATATTTTGACTTTTGTAGATAAATTTTATTTCTATTTCTTTTTCATTTAATTCCTATTTTTATCTCTAATGTGTCCTCACTTGGTCTGACGTAGACCAATGAGAGCCCATTAGGAATGAAAACAATCGGATATGGATACGAATATAGATATAATCATATCCTTATCTATTTTAAAATACGAAAATGCAGATACGAATATTGACAGATGTGAAAAATGTGTTACCATGTCCTTAAAAAACGAATACGAATGTAAAACGAATGCGAATCAGATTGAACAATAACATAAAGTTTTAATAGATTAACTAAAATATATATGTTTAGGATGGTTTATGCATGAAATAGATATAACAGATATAGTAATTTCATAATAAGTATATCAACAATGGTGAATATAATCATAAAATTTTGTTGTGCACAGTTATAAATAAATCTATTACTATACTTATGCATGAAAATGAATAAACGAATATGAATATGAATATGAGCGAATGTCAAATGATATCCATATCCGCATATATTTTAAAACGAATATGAATACGAATGTCAAAATATGACTAAAATGAATAAGATAGCGGATCCGATACGAATATATTCACATTCGTTTTCATCCCTAGAGCCCATGGTTCATTGATCTCGAGTCAACTGTACCCTTCCTAGGTCTGCGTATGTCAGAACGACCAACCACCTCCCTTCACCAATTTCTCACGCATGATTCACTGCTCAATGCATTGAGCTCCCTACATGAAAAATCATCACAACTCTCTCCTCCATCACGCCCAACACCCCTCTTCTTCGTACAATCATCAATTTGACCGGTTGCCCTAATCTTTTGGACCTCCATGGCATGTGTATAAATAAACACCTCACGTACCCATTTTGAATTTAGATCCTCTTCTACTGCTATAACACCCAGAAACACTTGAGGTACAAATTCGTGACAGGGAGGCAACCTTGTCGTTTTGAGGCGTGGATAAGGCATGGAGGAGCGACCCACTATCATCGGAGCCTAGATCTAGGTGGTCCTCACTCCCTAGTCTTTTGATCAGATATGATCTATTTTTACATCATTTTCTAATGTAGATTTCAATTCTGCAGTTATTTTAGCTTTAATTTCATGTAGTTTCATGATTCCTAGCCTCATATTCCAACTTCTTTCGTTCGTTGGAGCACAAGGATCTGGTCACTGTTCCATTGTGATTTGACCTCAATTCTGACTCGCCTGAACACCTACACACTTTCCCCATCATCTTCTCCATACTGTCGATCCATCAGACCCCCTGATTTTGCTCAGATCAAGTCCTCAGGTCTTCACTCCATCGCCCTTCATCGGAGATCTCTGTCCCGCTTCATCTCCATCCATTTACACCCAATAAAGGGCTAGGGAGATTCTCCCTTGTTACCCAGTTCTGACTGTGCAGGTGTCAGCAAGAAAAGGTCCAACTGGGGCGCCTTCAATCAGGACTCATTGTCTCCTGGTGCCTTGCGCTTCTCCAACCTCCAGGCCCCCATCGATGAGGTCTGGACTAGTCTAGGAACTCCACATGATGCAGAGAACCTCCATTAGGCTTTTGCATCCATCAGAACCTCCAGAGACCATCAGAGCCAACAAGAGTTATGACTGATTGAAGCGGACCAGGGGTGTTCTTCTATGTTGGTCAACAACCTCCAGGGTCGTCCGATGATGAACATTGTTCCAGACCTTCAAGATTAAGGTCACTCTATATAGTTAGATCCTTCGTAAGGTATAATCAGAGCCACTCAGCTGCGAACTGATATCGAGCCATCTGGGCTTTTGATCTCTTAAGTGAGACGCATCAGATTGTCTATCAGCGTGTGTTGAGGGTTAAATAACACATGCACCTTTTCGCTTTTGCAATTTTATATTTCAGTTTTGTAAATCTTCACCGTAGTGTAAAATGTGTCAGATCTTTTACACTGAGGACTTCAATCTTTTTATTATCGCACGTAGATCTGTTGCCAAGTCACCTCACTTGTCTCTACAAGTGAGGCACTTGGTATTTTGCAAAATACCCCTCTTGCTTTATTTATTTATTTCATTTTGGTCACATATTTTATAAAAATAATGCAATAATTTATGTTAAATTGCATAATTAGACCTGAAATTTTGTATATTGCATTTATATCCCTACCATGCTCTTAATGTTTTTAATAGTTGATAATTTTACATGTATGCCTCTAGTTTCCTCTAACTTGTTATTAAATATAAAGAACATTTTAAGAAATTGCAAAATGGTCCCTGTAACTTTGGCATTTTGTTATTTTGTATTTCGTGCATTAGAAATATTTTTTCCTCTGAAAAATGCAAAAAAATAGTATAATTGCTTGATATGATGCTTGTACATGCTTGATTTTTTTAGCATTTTGAGTAATATTCCTATTTATTAAAATCCAAAAGCTTGCATTTTCACCATGTCTAAATATTAAAGCCCATAAAAATTAGAAAAACTTCTCGAATAATTCCCAAAAACTTATAATATCTATATTAATATATTATCTATCACATATTCAAAAATCACTAAAAACACAAATTATAAAACCTAAAAAACACAAAATCCTAAAAGCCTTATAAAAATTAGCAAAAATTCTTAAAAATCCAAAAATAGTCTTTTCTATTTGTGATTTTTTGTATTAGATATTATATATTATAAATAGTTTTATGTTAATTTTGGACTTATTTATTTTATTAAACTTAAAAAACTTGGATATATTTTCTTTGTTCTGTTTTACATAATCTATTACTTTAAAAATATCTAAAAATTATTAAAAATTGTATACAAATTTCTATAAATAGAGAGAAAATATAAAAATCACAAAAATATTTTATTTCACGTATTTTGAGTATATTTTGATATAATTATAAATATAATAACCTATATTTACTATATATCCTATGTGTTACTTATATTATTTATAATATCATTATTATTATATATGTATATCTTATTTTAAAAATCAAAAGAAATAAAAAACGTGCAAAAAAAATCTAAAAATCTAAATATAAATATAAATATAAAATAAATGAAAAATAAATATAATTAAAAACCCACATAAAAACAAGAAAACAAACACAAAAAATATGACAATATTATTAATTTGTAATAATTAATAATTAACCTATATCCGTTTGCTCCATATGTTCGACCTCTACATTACTTACACCTATACACATCCATTATAGAGTTATAATAAATTTCAACTCACTTTGCTTGTATTGATCGCTTATCTATTTGTTGGTTAATTGTTGGTTGAATTGAGGATTTGGTCAACACAGTGATTTGAATTTCATGTTTGTTAGGAACTCTAGATCGACCCTTCGATTAAATTGTAGAGTATTCGTCCAACCAGAAAACTATGTACACCCCTAAATAGAAGTTGATGCATTCTCAAATATTTACAAAGAGTTTTATGTCCTAAAGAAGCACTCTCTAATATATTTTCAGGGTAAATTACAAAAAGGACCTCAACTATTTGTCAATTCCTAATTTAGGACCTCATCTCTCAAATGTAATACATGAGCATGCAATTTAAATGTCAACATACAAGAGTCGTAGAAGCTCAGGAAAGCCCGTTTTTCGAAAAAAAAAGACGAAGGCCCACTTTGTTACACTTGAAAGACAATGCTCTTTTTTGATAATCGATACATAGTTGAGGCTCTTTTTAATTTATCCTACTTTTTATTATTTCTTTTTATAATATCAAATATCCAAGTCAATTTGATTGTTCCAAGTGTCTTAGAGGAAGATAAGGCACAAATTGAAGAAAACTTGCAGTGTTTGAGTGGGTATAACCAATGATCACCCACGTGAACCCTAACGGGGTGATCTTTTTTTAGATGGGCCATCATCTCTCCCATGCATCTTCTCCCAAGTGATCATCTTCCACGACGGGCCATCCAAAGCGACAACCCAATAGTTGAACATGCTTCTTCTCAATATACCCATTCCTATTCCTCGTGCCCTCTTTCTCTATAGATGCAACAAGAATGGGGATCAGGTTCACTTCTCTCCACTACAAGAAACTGTAGTAAATACGAGCACAATTTAGTGGCGGACCCAAGATTTCACAATAGGCGGGGCAACCATTTTATTTTATTGTTAAATTTTATATGGTATTTTTTATTAACAAAATACTTTTAAAGAAAAATTAAGAGTTCAATATATTTTCACGCTACAACTATAAAATTGATCAAGAATACGATAAAAATAATTCATACCTTGTTAACAATGTATTGAGAATAGCTCATGTCATTTTCATTACTAATAGAGTCAAATTAAATATTTAACTACACATAATTATCATTCTTTCATCTAGTATATAATTATAAACACATGTAATAGGAATAATCAAATTTACAATCAAAATCTAATTGAAATTACATAAAATTGAGATAAGTCAAATTCACAATCAGCTGATGATACAAAAAACTTGATAGATGAAGGAGTGCGATTGAAAATCACCATATGTACTTACTAGAAACATTGTATATACATATGAGTATATGAAAAGATTGAAATAGATTTGAAAGATATTAGTTGTTGAGAGGGCATGATTTTTCAGAAATCACTGGGTATGGAATGGGGAGATTAATTTGAGAGAGGAATTAATTTGGAATGAATGACTAAGACAAATAATTTAATTAGACTAAGAGGTTCGACTCATATGTGTATTAATGGATGGTATTTATCGGTAGGAGTGAAGTTAATTGCATGAGTATTAATAGGAAGGGGAATTAATGGATATGGGAGTTATTGATCATGGAAGGATTAAAAAGACATAAAAATTAACCAACGAGAGAGGAGAAATAATTCGCAATTAATGGAGGACATTGCTCTTGATTTAGCATAATTATAGTGGGGTCTTAATTAAGATGCAATGGGATTTTGAAAAAGGAGGGGGGTACGTGTCCGTCCTCACCAAAGTGTAGGTCTGCCCTGGCACAATTGTAGCCCCAATTAGCTCTCATAGTGATCGTAATATGCTCGTAAAGGCCATATGTAACCACTAATTGTTGCAATACGTGTAGTCGCATGTGTAGGGCCGGAAATCACAATGCAACCACAGCCAGGTCGCATTGTGGTACCCACATGTGACCACAGTAGTCCCCCATAGGCGCAAATAGGAGTTGTTTATTAAAACAATCGATGAATTGTGAGCATAAATGGACTATATGCAGTCGCATTTTCTGCTAACATGATTTTTTTGCATAAACCAACAGATCCCTTGTTTCCTTTCAACATTCGACACACTATTCACATGTATACCTGCATAAGACCTATATTCAGACATATATCCACATACACCTGACCTGTTGAACATGGTTATCCGTTTGAAGCACAAAATCGAGCAAAAAGAGATGGAACATCACACATATAAAGCACACCAATGAAATATACATCCAACCTCTAAAGACAATGAAGCATACACACAATAACCTGTCTTGTTGAGTTTTAAAGTATACCAATTGTCGCGACCCTGATTCCCAGGACGTCAGATCCTCCCATAACCGGATATGGTTACTCAGCAATAATTTATTCAGCAATCCCAACTAACATTCAGAAATAGACTGCAAATAAAGTATATTCAGAAGAAAGTATTTCAACAATTTTCCATTCACAAAATAAAGTTCAGATTATACATTATCCCTCTATAATCATTTACATGTACATCAGCTTGAAAGGAAAAATACATAAAAGAATACTAACTACCTTACAGAGAAGAGAAACTGTAGCGGGCTGGATGTCTACTAAGGTCCTTGCGATGGCTCACCGGCACATGTTGGGTTTTTCATAAATTCATAGGATAAAAATTAGTGAATGCTAAGTAACGAAGAAGAGAAAAGCAAACAAATTGTGTAATTTTGCAAAACTTGTTGTCATTAAAAGTTATATTCCTTCTCATTAATTTAAATCCCATTCCTTTCTATTCCACATCAGGGATTAGTCCAGGGGAACCCCACCATTCTTGGACTCCGAAGCTGTGGGCACTTCGGGATTGGAGATTGTGTTGATCTTGGTAAGCTTATGCCACCACACATCGCCTCAACCAATCCTCCAATACTACCCTGATAATTTTCTTTTCTTTTATTAAACAGGGTCTTAAACCCTCAGCCTGGAAAACAAATGAGCACACCGTCCTCGAGGACTCGGTTGCTTAAAACCTCAGGCTAATATTTAATCATATAACATAGCGGCTTTAACTACATATTATCGTGACCCAGTCGCTATTGAACCACCCGTGCCTCCACATGGCACGACCACATCTTCCGTCATTCAACCTGAAGATATTGGCTCCCGGTATCACGTGTTGCAAAACATTCATTTCGTGCGCACTTATCATAACAAGGCAACCGTGTACTACCTAGGTAGGGAAACACCAATACGTGTTCCTTCCGACAAACCTACAGGTTGCATGCCCGACCTGTAGTTATACTCCCAGTCATCCTTAACGTGAAACACGATCTTTTCCAGGATCCAACTCAAAGCACATCAATTCCCATGATGTAATTCTTTTGTTAAGTCTTCGATTTACATAATCATCAATACTTAGTATAGACTCACATATATATTATTCATATGCGTATATACTCGTATTTATGCCTATTTTAATTCCCAAACCCTAACTTTCAAAGCCATTGCATCGATTTGATGCTTAAACCTTTTTTAGTGGGAATCACAAAGCAAATGTTCAGACTTTTTCAAAAATAGCCAAAATTAGGGTTCTTTATAGCACAGAAGATAAAATCAAGAATTTCAATAATCTCGTTTGAAAACCCAACAACAAAAAGAAGGATTTCATTACCTAATCGAGCTCTCTCTCGTGTATGCAAGGCTTTATCGTGTTTCGTTTTTAGAAAGGATATTTTTAAGGCTCCTGAAAAGATCGAATTTCATTTTCGTATCAAAAACGCTAAGAATGTGTCAAGAACGCGAAGAACGAACGAAGAACACGAAGAACGCGAAGAATGCGAAAAACACGAAGAACGTCAAGAAGATATTTTCTCTTGAAACTTCAGCATAGCTTCCCCTTATACGGGGTTGATATTTCTAGGAAAATTTCCGCAGAGTTTCCCTTTATATTGGGACATATTTCTCAGAAAATTCCGACAGAGTTTCCCCTTATATCGGGACATATTTCTCGGAAAATTTCGGCAGAGTTTCCCCTTATATTAGGACATATTTCAAAGTAAAAATGAAAAGAATTTCCTCTATAAAATCAATCTGAGGAAAATAACAGCAAAACTGAAAGAATATACTCAAACAAAAAGAGATGAAGAATCGATAGACACCACACATCTTAGGTGAGTGAATGTGTGACGAATCACAGGGTTCACTGACGTGCATAGCTGCTCGCACCTAAGTAGGGTATTACACAGATTTCTCCATCAAAATAACTGTACGAGCATAATTGAAAGAATAGAAACATACGCGATAGAGAATCTGTAGACACCACGCATCTTAGATGAGTGAATGTGTGACGAATCACAGGGTTCACTGACGTGCATAGCCGCCCGCACCTAAGTAGGGTGTTACACAGATTTCTCCTCGAACCACAACAGAAAATGAATCGGAAAGAAAGATGAATCAAGAACAAAGCTTGGAAGAAAAGAGGATGAATTGAAATCCTAGCTTACGAAACAAACTAAGAGAGGATCATACATTTCTCCTCCTCGTTCTCCCGGCAGCGCTTTGCTAGCGCTCCTCCCTCGCCTCCCACTCCTCCTCCGACCTCTCGACCCTAGCCCTTGGGGGGGTGTTGGTAGTGGAAATCGTAGAGAATGAATGGGAAGGGGGGGGGTCTATTTATAGGCTCCAGAAAACCACTAACCATGGTTAGAAAACTATGGTTTATACCTTAACCATGGTTTAGCGGCCCATGGTTTTGGCCAAAACTTATCCCAAACTTGGGGCTTAAGTTAGAACATTCTAGAGGATTCTAGATTTGCTAATGATGCTTAATTAACACTAATCGTGATTAACTTTCACTAATCACGGTTTAACTTCCGTGGCTTACGCTTATCTTTTGCTAACTATTGATTAGTATTTGCTAATGATCATTAGCAGGTTTCAATCCGTCATTAGTTTCTTTAATTATGTTTAATTAGTCTTATTGACAGTCATTATGGGTTAATGACATCTTAGCCTTCCTTACTTCTCTTTCTTCCGAAAATTATAACAATTCGAAACGAAGTCCGATTCACATGAAACAAATTCCGTTGGTTTTCTCTTGACGAGCCGGATCTTATTATATAGGATCCGAGAAATGCCAAGTTCAAGGCTTTACACTAATG
Source organism: Ottelia alismoides (assembly GCA_037367405.1). Taxonomy (NCBI): domain Eukaryota; kingdom Viridiplantae; phylum Streptophyta; class Magnoliopsida; order Alismatales; family Hydrocharitaceae; genus Ottelia; species Ottelia alismoides. The sequence continues at coordinate 57,459 of JAZKJV010006318.1, read as the reverse complement.
AGTTCAAGTACTACTACAAACACTAACACTTTCTAAAACAAAAGGATAAATGAGAGAGAGTTTTAAGAAAGAAAAAACTAAAACTAAGGACTCTACTTGGTTCTTTGTCTCTCTCTCTCCCTCCCTGTTACTTCCTCCATCTCCGAAGTAAACTCTTTCCCTTTTCCTTTCTTTTCTCCATTTACCTCTCCCTTTCTCTTTTCTTCGTCCCTCTTACAGATGCCAACTCTGTGACGACCATATCTCATTGACATCGCATCCCATTGTTCTTTCTCGTCTTCATCATTATCCTCATCATCATCACTCTCATCATCGTTATCGTCATCTACGATGGCATTTTTCTCGACCCTACGAGTGCTCCTACGATAACAAAAGTATAAGTAATTCACTATAATTAAGAATTTTAATATACATTTAAAATCAATTACCTGGACTCCATTTTACCCTCTATGATGTCCAATATGGACTGCACTCTTCCCATCATATTCGATATATTCTGACTGTTACTAGAAATTTGGATAATTTCATTTTGATCTATTGGAGACCCAAATGTCAACTGTGTGTACTATGATGGTCGTGGCCCATAGATACTCGTGGAACTAGGAGTCCCAAAATTGGAGTCCGATGAGAACTTAGGATGGAGTCCCCTAAGGCTAGCATTCTATTGACCCCCACCCGTCGTTGATCAATGAGCTCTTGATAACTTTAGCCTCAAAACGTGGTCACTTGTCAATATGAGTGGATTCATACTTATCTACGAAGAGGGCATCATAAAGGTTCTGTTTCAAGACAATAATTAATAATTATTTACAAATTTATGACCTATGAAAGAAATGACTCTTACTAAGATAAAGGCACTCACCGTCACATTTTGAGCTTCATCGGTGGAGTAGTTGTTTCCAGGCATATGTGTCTTCGCCCACCATTCTCCCAGTCTTGGATCACATTGTGAAGCTGTGTGATGTTTAATGTAATTTAAATATTAAATATATAATAGAAGTAATTAATCCTAATCAACATGTTGTTAATAAGTACTTACTAATTTAGCCCTCACATCCCCATGGCTCTTTGCACTGCTAGTTGACTTGATCTCTGCTTCGATCTATTTGTCCTCCCTACCGCAGAGCACCTCCTAAAGTCTTCAGAAGCAAAGAGATCACAATATCAAATCCACCTATGTTTAATTACACAATTCAATATACTTGGACTGTATAATTAATATCAATGAGATAGATCATACCTGTCAAGAGTCATCCATGATGGGTTGAAACTCCTTTTCCCTCTCCCAATCGACCTGACCATCCAAATTAGCAATTTCTATCTTTATAGCTATGTAAATACTGTCGGTGATCCTGTTTGTGGCCAAGTAGGTCAAGACAACACGAAACATCTCTCGAGTGGTCTCGGGACAGATGTCATATGTATTCTGCATTTCAAGAATGATTACATTAGTCATGTGGAGGCAGCTAAATAAATTTATTACCGAGTCATATACTCAGGTAGACACTATCTAGAACCACTGCTAGTCATATGGACTCATGCGAGTCCATTTGTACTCCTAACCGTCTTAGAATCTTTTCTAAGACTTGCAAAGCTCCTTTACCACACTATTTTGGTCCTTTAGAGTATATCTGAATTGAATCATGTATAGTTCATAGAAAACGTTTACTAACTTCATTTAAAAAATAAAGACTATATAATGGGATATCCGTCGGGCAAGAACTCAAGGTAGTGATGTGTAACTGAAACCTCATCTGACGGTGCTAGGTACTACACTATATGTACTATGGCATGAGGATATTCCATACGATCGGCCTCATCCATCGTATAATCACCTAGCTACTAGGATCTCGGAGTCGGCTGATGGCTGTCACTCATGGTCGGATATGTCATAGTCGGCACCACATAGTGCATCAAGTGCTACAAGACCTGTATCCCATCAAATATGCGCTGCTCGACAAACACATGTGTATTTGGGTCCCACGCTCCACGCACTGTTAACATAAAAATGAAATAAATAAATATTGAGACAAACACATGAAGTATACATATTTAGATTTGATTGTTTACCATCATGAGTACGATCATGGTGGGAAGGAGGCCGTTTGTTGTCGTCTCGATAACCACCACATCGACCTGAGCCACTCCTCCCGGATGAAGAGCCACCTCTCATTATAGAAATTGCTTCACTGCGTGGTAAACAATCACGAATGGTCTCCACATCTTCAGACGAGTATCCCGCACAAAAGTCCGCAACTTCCTCTATTATGTATTGTGCGCTAGTTGAGCCTTCCACCTTATTTTGGTTCCATACCTTTCGTTTTACAAAGAAATATACCTATATATTTCTATTAGTTAGATGATCACATGAATAATCACACAAATGAAAAGACAAAATGTGATGGTTAATATACCTCTCAAATGGGTACATCCAGTGGTATTTGACCGATCCTTCGACTTTAGCTTTGTACAACAAGATCATAAGGTGCTCCATTGAATCAAAGAAAGCATGATGAAAATCTTGTCAAGATTGCATAGAAGGATTAGTACATTTTGTTCCGGGATTGTCTTGTCTTACATCGTGATCATTGAGGAGCAAATGCATTTGAAGAAATTACTCGGCTCCGTTAATAGATCTGAAATTGGCTTAGGGAGCACACCCTTAAAAGCTATAGGCAGACTCCGCTTTATGAAGACATGACAATAATGGCTTTTCATAGGTTTGAAACAGTTTTTCTTTAGATCATCTAGTTTTGAAATATTCAAAACATAACCATATGGAAATCACAACTCCGATGTCCATGCACATATGTATTTCACTTGTTCCTTGCATAACATGCATTTCACTATCGGTGTGTAGCGATGATGGGCCAATAGAAATAATCCTTTCCACGTCCATGTGGGTTAAGCCCGTATGTTGACAACCTGATTACCACATTTCTCTTCTCAGCCCAGAATCTTGGCGATGAATCCATCAAAGTTTGCCAACATTGTGAATCTAATGGGTGCTCAATAGTCCCATTAAATATATGATCGGCATGCCATGTCATAACCTTTGCAGTTTCCCTACAGTAGTAGAGTCACTATAAACGAGAAGCTAAGGGAAAGTGGTGAAGGATCCTTTCAGGAAAATTTAATTTCAAATCAGTCTTGTATCTGGTCTCACCACATACGTGAGAACTAGTCGTATCCTTATCTTCACCATAGTATATCATGTGGTGATTTGGACAAGCATCAATTTATATCTCTGCAAGATCTAATTCACTCATCATTGTCTTTATCTTGTAAAAACTATATGGCAACTCGTTATGCTATGGTAGCATTCGCTTTATTAAGTTTATCATGGTATCAAAACAATTATCCATCATGTTGTACTGATTCTTAATCGATAATAGCTCAACAACGACAGATAACTGGGAAAAACAAGAAAAATCAGGCCACAACGGATCCTCACCCTTACACAACAGTTTCTTAATTTATCGACTATCTATATCAACGTCATCTGCATCATATGTTGTACTAAAATCTGGTCCAGCAACATCTCTCACCGTTTGAGCAGCCGAATTCTCGAGACTTTCGCAAGGCTATGTACTGATCACTTGTCTCTTCTCTCCATGTGTGAACCATGTCATATATCCATCGACAAATACCTTTCTACAGAAGTGCTTTGCAACAATGTTTTGTGAAACTTTTTTATAAGATCACACTTCTTGTATGGACAAATTATATTTCAATAATGGTCAATAACCCCTGCTCCTTGGACGTAGGAGAACCTGAGGAAGCCCTCAATACCATATATGAATACATCTTTTACTGAACCATCATCATCCAAACGATCATACATCCAAACACATGTAACATTTATTATCAACTCTATATTATGAATTGATTTTTAACTTAGACATGGATAAATTCCTCAAATCATACATACATACCCACATTCTACCGTAGATCACCGTATTTTAATATAGAAACTCACACTCAAATATATCAATTTCAAATCCACAAAATCTTTACTTATATAAAAACCTTTAAGAAGGGATGAGTAAGAATATTTTATTTTATTTTTTAGTTTTTTCCCCTCGATGATTTCAATGTAAACATGATATTGATATTCCTCGCATACAAGACTTATTCCTTGTTAAATTGGTAGCATAACCATGCACCTCTTCAATATATCCCATAAATTAATCTTTTAAAGTTTATTAACACATCTAAAAATGCATGAAGTACCTTTAAAAGGCCAATTAGTATATCAGAGAGGATTGTGGTTACGTTGTCAAAATCTAACAAAGAACAAGTCTTATATGCGAGGAATATCAACATCGTGTTTACATCGTAATCATCAAGGACTCCCTTAACTCTGTATCTCTCAAAGTAAGGAAAGTTAAATGCACTTCCTAATATACACAAACCTTAAATCATGCATTTTTTTCGATAAGCGTTTCATCGTCATTCATCTCAAAGCAGCGGTAAAAGTTTAGAGTTTAATACAGGCCTACACATAAAAGGGGGGATTACACAGTGTCCCCCGTGTCAGCAAATTACATCCAGCATATAGAGTTCGATGAAATATAAAATTAGACAAAATATTGCGTTAATTATAATCAGACCGGGCAAAAAGAAACCATCCCTAGTCTGTCGTCCTTTGGCACCGCGCATCGTTGAAGTCCTTTGTTCCCAAGATGACTTGCGTTAGGTGCGCTTCGAGGATCGGGTTCCTGGCGTCATTGCAGAGCTATCCTTAGCTGGGCGATATCAAAATTAGGGAACAGTTATACAGGGTTAGTTCAAAATCTATCAAGAGATGGTCTAAGCCTCCAGTAGTAGTAGTAGTAGAGTAAAGTTTAATTCTATTTTGTCCCATTGATGTTAGTCAGGACTAAATATCCCCTTCTTGCGTACCCATCCTTGTTCTGCAGATGATGAAAGCTTCCAAGAGTAATTTATGTTTGTCTATCGGTATTTCTTTAAAGATGAGTCTGCATCGACTCTTCCAAAGTTGCCACCAATCCGTAATCTTAAAACATAGAGTTCTACCCTTTTTATCCGTGAATTTCAAGGTCTGGTTCAAATAAAACATGTTTAGTATATCACATAAGAGAAATATATCTCTAATTATTTGACATTCATCGAAAAGGTGTGTATAATTTTCTAGGCCATTTTTGCATAAATAGCACTTGTTGAACCATGGTCTTTTCCATTTTTCGAAAAAGTCTTGTGTTGTAATCTTATCGTGTGCCAGTAGCCATATAAAATAGTAGGCTCTTGGTTCCAGGGGTCATTTTCTAAATAACGAATAAACTAATGATCTACTACCTCCGTCTGCAAGGAGGTAATATAGTTATTTTGTTGTTGAATTCCTTTTGTTAGGTGAGGAGGTGGGAAATATTGTTTTGTCTGTTTCTTCCCTGTGTAGATGATGGAATATATTGGTCAGAGCCTCTTTCAATCTAACTCCCTCATTTAAGAGCGCTAAAGGTAGTTTATTTTGCAATGATTTGAACCAGTTGAATCTTGCTAGCCACGAGTTTAGTCCACTCTTTACAGACATGAAGCGGTTCTTAATATATGGCATGAGTAGCGGATAGGACCGTTCTAGTGAAGGGGTGCCCCCTAATTGGTCTTTCCACAATGAAGAGTGGGAACCATCTCCCAGATGTTTGTATAACACCGGTAGAAGCTGTTTGAAGCCCATAATATGTGATTTCCAAACCCAAGAATGCGAACGCTTAGGGGTAGAAGCGAGTGTTATGGGACCACCTCTGAAGTGCGAGGAGCTAATCGCCGATGACACCCACGGTCTCACATAATCAGCAATGCGAATTGCCGATTTTGTTAAAAGTGCATTATTGAAGGATCGAAGGTTAATAATTCCCCAACCATCATTCAGCTTAGGCATGGTTGCCTTGAACCAAGCTACATTGGGCTTTTTTTATGATCTTCAGCGGTCCCCCATAGAAAGTTTCGTCTAAGTCTGTCAATTTTTTTAACTATACCCTCCGGCATCTTCAAACAAGACATCTCGTGTATGATGGTCGGTGTTAAGGCCGAGTTTAGTAAATTGATTCTAGCCGGTAGTGGTAGTATCTTGGACTTCCATCCCTGAAGTTTTGCCGCAAACTTATCAATGGTAGATGACCATTCGCTCGTGAGCCTCCTATGTATCGTTACTGTGAAACCCAAATACTCCATAGGGAATGATCCTTCAGACTATTTTAGTATATCCTTGACCTTAGCATTTTCATCATCCGACAAGTTTATCGAATAAAAGGAGCTTTTCTTTTCGCTAATGCGAAGACCCGACATTTTCCCAAAGATTTTAAGCGTGGTGATGACGTTTTTGAGGCTCTCCTCATGGTATTCCAGGAAAATGAGTAGATCATCTGCATACTGAATATTAGTAATCTGGGTTTGCATTCCGTTTCTCACGAATCCCCGGGATTCTCTCCTATTGCTAATTTGTGTAGCATCGCATCAAGGACTGACATTGAGTGTATGAAAAGAAGAGGTGATAGTGGGTCTCCTTGTCTCACTCCTAGCTTAGGATGAATGAATCCTGAGGAAGTTCCATTGATTTTAAATGAGACACCAGTTGTTTTTAGAAGTGCAGTGATCAACTTGATGAAAACTGGAGGATACTCTGCCACCCGCAAAGCTTCTAGTATAAATGGCCATTTTAAAGTATCAAATGCTTTTCTGAAGTCTATCTTCAACACTAGCGCCTTAGTTTTCCATCTACTCCAGTCATGGACAATTGAAGATGTAACAAGGAAGGCATACGCTGTGGATCTGTTCTTTAAGAAGGCACATTGAGATGGTGGGATGTTGTTCGCAAGAAAGGATGCCCATCTATTTGCTATTACTTTAGCTATTATGTGTATCGGTAGATTGATTAAGCTAATTGGTCTATAGTTTTCTATGTTTTCCATTCCACCTTTCTTATATATTAAGGAGATAATGGTGTTGTTTAAATGTCTGAAGTCTGAAGTCTTAAATCCCTCACTTTGTATATTTGATACCATGTTCATGAAATCATACTTCAACAAATGCCAACATTTCTTTACAAACTCAATTGTGAGTCCATCAGGTCCCGGTGCTTTGTTATTTCTGAAACTTCTAATGGTGTCTTGTACTTCCCTCAGAGATATTGGGTCTGTAAAAATTGCAGGGTCCTCTAATTTGATCACTAGATCCAATGGTATTACCACCGCGCGGCCTTTAGTCATCCCCACTTCTTCATCTTCAAATAATTTTGTATAAAAGTCCACCACGACCCTTGTGATCTCTTCCCTAACCTGTACCATGTCCCCCTTTTCATTTTTCAAATTCGTGATCATATTTCTGGCCGATTTTTTGGATGCCATAATTTTCATTAATTTGATATTCTCATTACCTTTTTGTATGTAATTTATCTTTGCTCTCTGTTCCCAAATCATTCTCTCATCATTTCTAAGAGACTCCAATTTACTGTACAAGTCTTTAAGTTTTCCAGCTGCTTCATCGTCTCCCGACTTGATTACGATCTCCGCCCTCCTTATGTCTTCCTCGATTCTTACTATTTCTTTATTTATATCAGGTATTTGTTGCCTGCTCCAATACTTTATGGATGCACGTAGTCTTTTCACCTTAACCGCCCATCTGTGGAAAGGGTTGTCGGAGATAACTTCATTTGCCCAAGCATCGTTGACCATTGTCATGAAAGACTCTTTTTGTAGCCAAAAGTTTTCGATCCTAAAGATGCGATTGGTCAATCTAAATGATCCTCCTCGCAGTAACAAGGGATTGTGATCAGAAAATGTTTTTGGTAATCGTCTTGATTGGGCGTAAGGGAAGATTGCCTGAAAGTTTAAGTCCACCAGGATACGATCAAGAATTGCCCACGAGTCCCAATCCGAAGATCCCGACCATGTGAATGTTGTCCCTCTTTCTTTTTGTTCAATAAGGTTTGAGCGATTTACCCACATATCAAATCTTTTGTCAAACCTTTTTAGTGGTCTGTTGGATACGCGGTCCGATCTATTTCTAAGCAGGTTAAAGTCACCCACCAGAATCGATGGAATACCCACTAACGTTAGAGAGTCAAGGGAGTCTAGAAAATCATTCTTTTTGTCATCTCTCGGCGGTCCATAAATATTTATGAGTCGACAAAGCAAGTTATTTTGTAACAATTTGAATTCAAACAAGCTGAAGTAAGGATAGTCTACTTGGTTTACCACAGAGATCTTGTGGCAATCCCAACCGGTCATAATCCCGCAGGTCTGTCCAAGCCCGTTTGCATGCCACTCAAATCTCTCCATGGGTGAGTTTATCGGAGCTCTTGGTGTGGAAGTTGTTTTTGTCTCTTGTAAGCAAATGACGTGGATGTTGTGTTTAGCCACTAGATTCTGCAACCTGCCATATTTCCTTGGGCCCCCCAATCCCCTTATATTCCAAGTTAACACAGTGAATTCCATGTTTAGTGTATAGTATTTCAACGCGAATAACTCGAGTAGATGTTTCTCAGTTGAAGTACTAGTATTCCCATTTAACTAATCAACTTCTTCGTTGCATAATTCAGTAATAAAATTATTTTTTCCCTTTCATTTTGAAACGCGAAATGGAAAAAGTCTAAGAGGTTTCTAATTCTACCCGACTCCATAACAGAACGTGCTGTATATACATGATCATTTGACTCATTTGATTAATTTGCTAATTTCGTAAAGAAATCTTTGCGCACCTAACATGTGCCTATAGTTCATAAATATTTTCCTCCCTCTTACATATATACCCATACTTACACACAACATACACGTACTTGCATAGTTATAATGATTCCCATACACAACCATATAAATTCACATTCATTCTTACTTGGATGCCTTGTTGGATGGGTTCCCCTCCTTGTGGGAACCTATTCCATATATATAGGACATTGATAGTTCTATTGGAGAAGGAAAAATCAATTATTGATAGGAGAAGGAGATCAATTACTTTTTAAGATTAGAAGTTATCTTTTCCTAATCCTATTTGAAGTAAGAGTTCAGGTTTCCTTATTTGCTCATCTCCATAGAGTATAAATAGACGGTATGGGGTGCATACCAGGATCATCCTAACAAAAGCTCTCCTAGCACATGAAAGAAATAAGAGAGAGGAAGAAGAAAGAAAATTAGTGGTTACCGCGGAGTTTGGAGGGAGTAACCTTTGGAGAAGTTCTTCTCTAGCATTCTTCCCTATGAGTTGGTGACGATTTACCATTGGGTGATATTTCTCCTCTATATTATTCTCCATTGTTTGGTGATTTGTAGCACCGTATTGAGGGCTAACCTTTTGTAAGCCCCTCACAGGAGATTACTTCGATTATAGTGCTTGGTTTTGGGTTGCGATCAACCATGTAGTTTTTTCCCTCATATTGAGGGTTTTCCACCTTAAAAATTCTCCAGCATATGTGATTGATTTTTTTGTGGTTGCGATACTTTCTCGTAGTTGATAAATTGTGTAGGATCCGTCTATCGACTTTGGTTATTTTTCTGCAATTCAATTTATATGGGAAATCTGTTCTCAACAAGTGGTATCAGAGCTAGGTCTAATGAAGGAATCAGAGCTAGGTCTAATGACAGACTAAAAGACCGAGTTTGGTTCGAGCAGGATGATTAGTCTTAATGGGAATAATTACAATTTGTGGAAGAACAAGATGAAGGATCTTTTATATGTGAAGGCTATGCACCTTCCGGTGTTCTCCACACAGAATTCCGAAGCCAAAACAGATGAGGAATGAGAGTTTAAACATGAGCATGTTTGTGGCTTCATAAGATAATTTGTTGATGAGAATGTATACAACCATATCCAAGATGAAAATCACGCCAGAAGCTTGTGCTTGAAGTTGGAAAATCTTTACGCCTCCAAGACGAGAAGTTACAAATTGTTTCTTCTCAAGAGACTAGTGAACTTGAGGTTCAAGGAAGGTAGCTCTGTATTAGATTTTCTGAATGAGTTCCAAAGAATTACTAGCCAGTTGACGAGAAAAGAGATAAAATTTGAAGATGAGATGTTGGGACTGTTACTGCTTGCTACTCTACCAGATTCATGGGAGACTTTCAGATCTCACTTACGAATTCTACAGTTAATGGGGTTGTTTCTTTGGAGACAGTCAAGTCTGGCATTCTCAATGAGGAGATGCGAAGAAAAACCCAAGGAAGCTCTTCACATTCAGAGGTTCTTGTTACAGAGAACTGGGAGAGGAACCGGACCAAGACTAATAAAGGTAGAGATAATGGCAGAAGCAAGTCCAGATTCAAATATCAGAATATGAAGTGCCACTATTGTAAGAAGAAATGGCACATCAAGAAGTATTGCTTCCAAATTCAAGAGAAACAACAAGAATGGTGGCGACAAGCAAGAGAAAAAGAACGAAGAAGTTGCTGTAGCATGAGCTCCTCATTGTCTGTGATGAGGGGATGGTAAATGTCGTACATGATGGTACTTCTTGGCTTGTTGATAAGATCTGCTCTACATGTCACATCTCAGAGAGATTTTTCTCTCTTCATATACAACTAGTGATTTTGACACATTGAAGATGGGGAATGATTCTTTTTACCATGTTGTTGGCATTGGTAATATTGCATTGAAGAATGCCAATGGAGCTGTGTTGATGCTCAAAGATGTGAGGCATGCACCAGACATGCACTTAAATCTCATTTCTGCAAACAAATTTGATGATGAAGGATATCTTAATACTTTTGGTGGCGGTCAATGGAAGCTTACCCAAGGATCCTTGGTTGTTGCTCGTGGTAAGAAGTATAGCAACAATCTTTACATCATTAATGTATCCATCTCTCATGATATTGCACATGTGACTGTAGATGCAAAATCCATTGAGTTGTGGCATCGGCGATTGGTTCACATAAGTGAGAATAGGTTGTAGTGTTTGATGAGGAAGAATATGCTGACAGATATCAAGAAAGAGAAGCTGGAAAGATGCATACACTGCTTGGCTGGGAAGCAGACGAGAGTCTCCTTCAAGATCCATCCACCATCTAGGAAGATGCAACCATTGAAGCTTGTTCACACAAATGTTTATGGTCCATTGAAAATAAGTTCTCTTGGTAGTGCACTTTATTTCGTTACATCCATTGTTGATTTCTCTAGTAAAGTTTGGGTCTATGCCTTAAAGAGGAAGGACCAAGTCCTTGATGTTTTCAAAGACTTCCTTGCGCTAGTGGAGCGACTCTGGGAAGAAACTTAAGTGCATCCATAGTGACAATGATGGTGAGTATATTGGGCCATTTGATGAATATTGCAGATCTAATGGTATCAGATACCAGAAGACTCCAACCGAGATGCCACAATTGAATGGGATAGCAGAGAGAATGACCAGGACCTTGATGGAGAGAGTCATATATCTCCTTTCTGAAGCTAAGTTGCCTAACTCTTTTGTTCGTCCTAGGCGTAATCCTGTTCCTTAGACTAACGTCGTCTGGGCTAAGGGGGCCGCGCCTAAGCACTGATGTACCCTCTACAGGGCGGTTCTAGGCCGACTGCCTACAACGGACAGGCTCGCTCGGCACGGCATCTCAATCCACCTGCTACCTTTGCAACTGTCAACAAGAATCTCATCGCCACTTATTTTTCGACTGTCAGTTCTCGATTCTGATCTGGTCCAAGGTCTGCAGCAGCTTTGGGATGCTAGCAACTCCTCCATGCAATCTTTCACAAGCAATTGACTGGATCATGTCGCTCAACCCCGCGGACACCCGTCGTCGGATTGCAATTGGACTTGCGGCAACTATTTGGGCAATCTGGAAGGAAAGAAACGTGAGATGGGCAGGCTCTGGTTTCTCCTCCCCTGATGCAATATACAACAACGTTATCAAGGATACAAGTATACTTCTCCACTAAGCACAGACCCGGGTTTTTGTTCTCCCTGGGTTCATCAATTCATCCATGAATCCCCTATATCATTCATGTATCTATGGCAAACGCCTATCTTTTTTGTAACTAAGGCAAACACCTTTCACATGTAACTCCAAAGTCACATTAGCAATACAAAGAAAACATTCCAAAAAATAAAAAAAGCTACTACCTCTGCAAGGGGGTCCTGCAGGATCCGTGAAGTCACAGTACTTACGATGGAAGGATGTGACGGTTGAGGCGTTTCTCTGGAGTTGGAAACAGGGACCCTCCATGAAGTAGATTCTTACACATGATTGCAAGTAGCCCCTTCCCAATACAAGGGTTCCATCGGAAAATGTCTCCAGTTTTGATTAATTTTGTTTTTAATATTCTCCAAAGAATACCAGGAGTGTTATTCCTCAAAGGGAGAAATACTTTTCAAAATATTATCCATGTGTACGTTTGAAAATAATTATAAGAATAGGTATATACCGGCAAACCGTTTGCCTTTTGGTGTGCCTTAAGCGGCTAACGGTTTGCCGTGTATTGGAAACTATTTGTCGTGCCACATAGACGGTAAAACATACATCCGCGGTGAAAAATTGAGTTCTTGTCTCCCTTTCATGTCCATGTGGCACGACAAAAAGTTTGTCGCACTACGACAAATCGTTTGCCGATATATATCCATTGTGGGAAATATTTTCGTACCCATTCTGGGTAAAATCCCCCCCCCCCCCCCCCGTGAGAAATGCGATACTAAGCAATGCATTGATCTGATCCCAACGACTCCTTTAACCCACTTGTTACTATTATCAAAAAGGGTAAATTACGAAAAAGACCTCAACTATACATTGATTTTGAATCAAAGGCATCATCTTTCAAATGTAACAAATAGGAGCTTAAAATTTCAACTTTAGGGTTTAACATTGACATACAAGAGTCGTGGAAGCTTACAGAGGCTTGGATTGAAGACAAAAAAGACTAGATCCCTCTTTTGTTACATTTACAAGACGATGTCCTTAATTGGAAATCATAGATAATTGGGACCTTTTTCTAATATCGTATAAAAAGGATTTTACATCCATATCCTATCATCTTTTACTAGCTACAGGACAATCCCTGTAAATACATTGCAACTAAAGATCAAAACGGTCAGATATGATAATGCATTTTTCATATCAAAAAAGATTTTTCTTCCATATCCCATCATCTTTTACTACTTACAGGACAATCCTGTAAATACATTGCAACTATAGGTATAATCACATCCTTAACAAATTTTAAAATATGAATATAAATGCGGATACGAACACTGACGGACATGAAAAATGTATTACCATATCCTTAAAAAAGAATACAAATATAAAACGAATACGAGTCAGATATGAATAATACCATAAATATTTAGTAGATTAACTAAAATGTAGATATTTAGATGGTTCACACATAAAATAGATATACCAAATATATCTATTTCACAACAAGTATATCAACAACAATGTATGCAGTCATAAAATGTTGTTGCACACAATTATAGATAAATCTACGACTATATTGACATACTAAAACAGATCTACGAATGCGAATATTAATGAATGTCAAAGTGACAACCATATTCATATTTACTTTAAAACGAATTTGAATGTCAAAATATGTATAAAACAAATACAGTAGCGGATCGTATACGAATATATTCATATTCGTTTTTATCCATAATTGCCACTCCTGGAATCTTGTCCTATTCTATGCTGCATATCTCTACCACCAAAAAAATAATGCAAAATTAATAAAATAAAAAAGAATTTATTCTCAATTTTTCCCATATGAATTAGATTACAAGACCACCATGATTGGAGAGTGCTCGAGGATCATGGCTAGTGTAACGTCTGTGGAGATATGGTGTATACACCTGATCAGATTATAAGAATATACACAAATCTCTAGTTATTGATGATGTGGCAATCTTGTAGAGACAAACATGTTTCTGATGCCACTTACTATAATTGGTCCATTTAGTGCAAGAACATCCCACTCTACCTTCTCTCCCACTATGGGGGAAGATAGTTAGGAAAAATGAGAAAATAACAAGACTATGCCCATGCAGCGTGAAATGATAAAATACCATTTATGAATATATATATATATATATATAGGAGTGATCATGTGAGAGGAAAAAATGTGAGAGCACGAGAACATGCATTCTGGACTGCTAGATCCAACCAGGAGAGAGAGAATACCATGAGAGAGAAGGTATAATCTAGTGGTCTAGAATGCACGCTCTCATGCTCTCATAGGTATTGGCTCTCATACAATCACTCATATATATATAGTATGCTCAAGCTCTTATTATACATATATAGCACGTAAAAGTTCTCATATTATAAATACATAGCAGGTTCAATCACATGCTATTAATATATAGCCGGTTCTAAATCCTTGTTATAAATGAATAGCATGTTCTATATCATGATATAATTATAGTGCATTTTCGCACTAAACCTATTAGTTATGCCTCTAGTTTTTGTGTAATTATCGTTATGCGTGTTCTTACAAAATTCATTGTAGTGCCCTCTCGTATGTGAAATATATGGTCACATGTATAAGAACGGAAGGGCACTATTTGAATTTTGTAACAATACATGGATACACGTGTAATTACAAAAAAGGTATGGGTGTAAGTGATATTAAAAAACTCGACCGTGCGTAAATGTGAAAAATCCCTCAAAACGCAACAAAATCGCACTAAACTTATATATTGACTTATATATAAATATATGTATATTAAGCATGTTTATATTTTATTTTCATTTCTCCATAAATACTAAAAATACAAAAAAAGTTAAATTAATATGTAAATAACATTATACTATTTTATAAAAAATATTATGCATCAGAAGTGATTGTTGTTTCACCTACATAGATGACTTATGGTTGTCTTCTCTAATATGTTTATTTCTAGCGAGCCCTTGATTATATAATCATAACCATTTGTTGGCATTGTGGCTTGGATCCGCAAGTGTAGATGTTGTAACTTGTACCTTTGATAAGATGTTGGAAGCATAAAACTAGTTAAGATTGTCTTACTCCATGTATTCCCTCTCTTGTCATTGTTCTAGAATGTATTATTTGAGCTTTCCTTAATGCATTAGGAGCTAATCTCATCTCTCAAGTTTTGATAGTTCTCATTCTTGCATCCACACCTATCATGATAAAATCAATTTAATGAGGCATTGAGGTAATCTTTTTTCGTCTGAGGATGTCTTTGGATCTTAGGGGCTCCTAGAGCTAGCATTTCTACGTAGACGACATCAATCATCACCATGAGCAAGGTAGACTCAATATACGCAGTCACCACATCCTCTATTAGTTCTTAGAATGGTATCATAATTGTGGGTGAATCCTTTTTTTTCATTATATTATTCCACCGTAAGACGTGCCACGAGCACTATGCATCAACAAAATGAGGGTGCTATATTTGTAAGTGAAGTTTCTGCAAGGGAGGATTCAATTATATAGTTTTCAACTCATCTTTAGGATGTTGCAAGTACTGACCAGTTGCTAGGATTAGTGTGATAAGACCCCTATGCATCAACAAAATGAGGGTGCTATGTTTGTAAGAGGAGTTTCTGCAAATGATGATTTTATTAAATAATTTTCAACTCCTTTTTAAGACGTTGCATCTACCGACCATATGCCAAGATCAGTAACACGACTAGGCCTATACACCAACAAAATGAGGGTTCTATGTTCGTAAAAGAAGTCTCTGCGAGAGACGATTCATTATATAATTTTCAACTCCTTTTTATGATGTTGCATCTACCGACCATATGCCATGTGATTTTATTTATCCCGTTGTTATTATCTTGCTGATAATCCACCATATTTTCTTAATATCATGGATTTGTTTTCTTAGTATTTATGTGTACATTTTGATATTGTTATCAAATGATAACACAGACATGGAAATGAGTTATCCCATTTTCAACATTGATCAACTCCATAACCAAAACAATAGGAGAGAATCAATGAACCATTCATCACACACATGAGAAAAAGGAGGATTTCCACCCACCTCTCTCCTTCAACAACTATACAAAATCTTGCCATTAAAGTCATCGTCAAAGTCTAAGCAATCCTAGCTAACGTTCCTTCATCGATGAAGTCGAAGAACAAGTCAAGTTGAACATGCCAACTGTAGAAAGGGCGACCAATAAAAGATGTTGGATAAATACTATAGTTTTCTAGCACTGTTTGTGAGGATAATTTGTTTTCATATTGGCAAGCAAATACGATCAAAATAAGAACAAAGAAATATTAGTTTGAAAGATCCAACCTGGGAAATGGAGGCACGTCGAAAGACGCTGTCGTGAATACAGATTCCGCCGCTTCTATGCATGAGCTTGATGGCAGCCTGACTCCCAGATTCAATCACCTCCCAACTGGATGCTGTCTCCCGGTGCTAGCAAGAGAGCAGTGTCAAACGTCCGTTGGCCCGCGTCGTTGTAGAAAAACAAAGCATAAAATCCGCCTACGCGAATTCACAATGAGCGCACAAGTGGTGGAAAGCAGATGGATGTGGAGAACAGAATGCTTCTGTTGTGTTGTGTTTTGAAAGGCTTAGAGTGCAACCATTTATATAGAAGGACCGCCTTTCAACAAAGAGCCAAAAGAGAGTCGTTCATCTCCCATAAAGGCATTAAGTGATAACGAGTTCATATGGTCTCGTTGGATACAACCAACATTATCGAGGAGACATGTTTAATATCAAAAACGGCTACATGAACTTGGATACAAAAGAGGGAAGGTACTTGTTCAACTTCATTTAATGAATCTCATTTTTGAGATCATTATTGGGTTAGGTACTTGTGCGTAAATTGGAAATTACATATACTTAAAACAAATCTTGGAAAAAGTAATATTTGTTTAAAAAAGGTTTTGAAATACAAAGGAAATCCAACATTCTCCCACATATTTCATAAACCTTTTAAATAAAAAGAAAATAAAATTTTAAGAATTATTAATAAAGAAAGAAAGAAGAAGGTAAAAATTAAGATAAAATAAAATATACCTGAACTATGTTGTTCGGCATAGGTAGCTTGTGGCTTTGATCCTTGCCTAGCAATGATTCATCTTCATCCAGAGAGGCATGGTGAACTGCGTCTTGAACCGGACTCTCTGATTCAGATTTCAATAAATCATGCAAACATAGATGAGAGCACGAGGACTTCATATCGGTGTGTGTGTGTTACGGCCTTCGCAAGAATCTGTTTCATGAGTGCTCTAGCGAGAATGCCCAACTCACATAAACCCTGGTATGAGGTTATACTCACATAGTAGGAATTTCCAAGGGTGTATTGTCCAGTCCTACACCCTGCCATATATGGCTTGACTCCATTCAGAGCAAAACTCTTCCTCTACCAAGATAGCATTGAAGCACTACATGACATAGGGATAGGTTAGGAGTAAAACTCCTAAGTTTGTGCTTCTATCGAACACTAACACAACTTAGTTGTTCCTTTGAACCATTCCTCATGGGATCTCCAGTTTTGGATTGGTTGGGTTACCACTATAATGTTCAACTAATGGGTAAAAGACCCATCCCCCTCGATGCACTGAATACTAGCTTTTTAGCTAGACCCTTTGTGAGAGGATCAGTAATATTCTCTACAAATTTTACGAATTGTAGAGATATTACACCTTGGGTAATGAAGTCTCTCACCTCTTCATACCTCAATCTCATAAAGTGTTTTCCTTGATTACCTTTACATTGTTTAGCTTTATCTATGACAAATCTACTATCACAATGAATAGAGATAGGAGGAAACGGTTTTAAAATAATGAGCAGATCCATTAAGAAATTTCTTATCCAGTCTGCCTGACAACAAATTAAATCGAAGGCTATAAATTCAGCCTCCATTGTGGATCTTGCTCTAACAGTTTGTTTGAAGAATTTCTAAGAAACTGCAGCACCACCTAGACGAAACACATAACCACTAGTTGGCTTGATTTCATCAGAGTCTGCAATCCAATTTGCATCCGTGTAGCCTTTCAATACGGCTGGAAAACCAGTGTATGGGAGACTATATTCCATAGTACCCTTAAGGTATCTAAAGACTCTGACCAAGGCCTTCCAATGATTAGCATTAGGACAACTAGTGTACCTACTCAACCTACTGATGGTATAAGCTATGCCAAGTCTAGAGCAGTTGGCTAGATACATTAAGCTTCCTATGACTTGAGCATATCTAGACTGATCTACAGGAGTACCAGTTTGTGCCTTAAGATGTAGGGAAGAATCATATGGAGTACTGACAGGCACACACTGGTACATATCAAACCTATGCAAAATCTTTTCTACATAGTGAGATTGGTTTATAGTGTAGCCAGAAGTAGATGTACTTAATTTTATGCCAAGTATAACATCAACTATTCCTAAATCTTTCATATCAAAGTTTTTATCAAGAAAGGATTTAGTCTCAGAGATAATAGCTGAATTTGATCCAAAGATTAAGATGTCATCAACATACAAGTTTATGATTACAAAGCCATTTTCAGAAGTCTTAGAATAAATGCATCTATCAGATTCATTAGCAGTGAAGCCAACAGATAAAATTATTTTATCAAATTTATCGTTCCACTGCTTGAGTGCTTGTTTCAGATCATATAGAGATTTTACTAATCTAAAACCTTGTGTTCTTGTCTAGGGACTGTGAACCCCTCTAGTTGATCCATATAAATCTCTTCTCCAAGATCACCGTTTAGGAAAGCAGTTTTGGCATACATTTGATGGATTTCAAGATTATGAATCGTAGCTAAGGCGACAAGAATATGGATAGAGGTGATTTTAGTTACAGGGACATAGGTGTCAAAATAATCAACACCTTCTTTCTGTTTGTATCCTTTGACCACTAGCCTAGCTTTAAACTTATCTATGGAACAATCTGCCTGCAACTTCTTTCTGAAAACCCACTTACATCCAATAGTCTTGTACCCTGAGGGAAGGTCAGTTAGAATACAAGTGTGATTGTTAATTATAGATTCTATTTCATTATCAATTGCTTCCTTCCAGAAACTATGATCTATGGATTTCATAGCTTCATCATAGGTCTTGGGATCTTCTCCTACTAAGACAGTATAAAAGTCAGGACCAAAGTGCTTAGCTTCTCTAGTCCTTTTACCTCGACCTAGGTCATTAGGGGGCTCAACCACTTCTCGGTTTAAGGGTTCTGCTTCTTTTATGATTTACGGGGTATCTTGAGGGGATTCAAGGTTTTTAGAATGTGTAGTTCCTTCACCAACTTGTCTAGGGAGAGAAGATTTGAGAGGAAATAAGTTTTCATAGTATACTGCATCTACGGGTCTAATCTCTAGTATTGAATTTATTCTAATTTCCTGCATGTCAGATTTTATAACTAGAAATCTATTGACATTACTATTTTCTACACATCCTATGAAAACAGAATCCACGGTCTTAGGACCTAACTTCTTCTTCTTATTTTCAGGAATCTTAAATTTGGTCAAACATCCCCATACTTTAAGGTATTTTAGAATCGGATTCCTGTTAAACCAAAGTTCATAAGGAGTTTTATCTATGTGTTTGAAGGGGATGCGATTGAGCACCCACAGTTTGCGGTTAAAAGGACCTCCCCCCATAATTGTTGGTTAAGACCAGATTCCGTTAACATGGCATTGACCATACCGATAAGTGTTATGTTCTTCATTTCAGCCACACGATTAGACTGAGGGTTATAAGGGGCAGTGGTTTCATGTATAAGGCCATGTTCCTCACAGAACTGGTTTAATTCATTTGAAGTATATTCACCCCTCTATCGGATCTAATCCTTTTTATGTTTTTATCGATTTGATTTTTTACTTGAATTTTGTAGACTTTAAACTTTTCTATTTGCTCATCTTTAGATCTTAGCAAACAAACACAACAGTACTTCGAGAAGTCATCTATAAAAGTCACAAAGTAGCACAACGAGTGAGAACATGGTTTAGGTTACATATATCAGTATGGACTAGTTTAAGTAGTGCAGAGTTTCTTTCTATTGATCTAAAGGGTTTTTTTGGTAATTTAGCTTGCACACAAATTTGACATCTTTCATTATTCGTTATGTCAGTTTTGGGAATTAAGTCCATGTGAACCATACGCTTCATTGTATTTTTGTTCACATGCCCTATGTGTGCATGCCAAAGATCGGATGAAACGATAGTAGAAAGAGTTCTAATGCAATTCTCACTAATATGTGAAGAACCATTACATGATTCAACACTAAGCTTGATAAGGCCATTACAGGTGTAGCTGACACCTATAAAAGATCCAAAAAGAGAGATTACAACTTTATTTCCTTGACTCAATAAAGAGTAACCAGAAGACATAACTAAGAATTCACTAATAAGGTTCTTCTTAAATCCAGGAACATGTAAAACATCATGTAGCTTCAAGACTTTTCCCATATATGAGCTTCAAATCCACGCGTCCGAAGCCTATGATGTGTTTCACGGAGACATCATCATCCCAGGAGATGGCACGACAGCTATCGGTTTGTCAGGAGTGACGACCCCCATAGAAATCATGTTGACTTCAGTATTCTTAGGAGGTTGTTTCTTTTGTCCCTTGCGGTTCTTTCATACATTTGCAAGGTGACCAGGTTTGCCACACACATAGCAGATACGCTGGCCCTTAGAATCAATGTTATTATTCTGATCAGATTGCTTGCCTTTCTTGAAAGGTTGTTTGGATTTGGGGTGGAGTTTATGGGGTTTCTTTTTGGAGTTGACATGTTCTATGAGATTGACAGGAGGGTTGAACTTAGAGTCTTTTGTTCTATGATGATCTTCAGTTTGAAGAGACTTTACAAAAGAAGACATATTCATCTTTTTTTGTCTATGATAGAGAGATTTAGCAAAATCTTTCCAAGAAGAAGGGAGTTTCTCGATTAGAGCTGCTACTTGTACATTTTCCTCGAGCTTATAGCCGCTAGCGATAGACTTAGAGACAAGATTTTGATATTCAAGAACTTGTGCGAAGACATGCTTATTTTCTACCATATTATAGTCAAGCCATTGAATAAAGGCATATCGTTCTAATCCCGCATCTTGCATACCAAACTTATCATCTAACACTTTCCAAAGTTCGAGAGCGGTGCATATGGTATATGTCATAAAGCTCGTCGGATAAATCAGAGAGAATCCTACCATGACAAAGGTAATCTATTTCTTTAGATATTTTTAGATGAGACGAGATAGAAGAAGAAAGTGGATCACTGTAGGTAACACCTATTGAGAAAAGGGCAGAGTTAACATGATCTACAGGAGTGATAGGAATTTCAGGTTCCTCATGAGGAGTTATAGCAGAGACTAAACCTAGAGAGGTTAGCCAAAATCTAATCTTTTGTTGCCATCTACGGAAATGTAATCCTACAATTTTTTCGGGTATGAGAGTAGCAATGTCTTCCGAAGTCATCATTGCATTAGGATCCATTTAAGCGGAAGTCTAATTATCGAAGACGGAATCAAACAGTAGATAGAAAACTTGAGGAATCTATCTTCTCAATATTGAATAAATACTATAGTTTTCTGACATTGTTTGTGAGGATAATTTATTTTCATATTGGCAAGCAAATACGATCAAAATAAGAACAAAGAAATATTAGTTTGAAAGATCCAGCATGGGAAATGGAGGCATGTCGAAAGACGCTATCGTCAAGACAGATTATGCCGCTCCTATGCACGAGCTTGATGGTAGCCTGGCTCCAGATTCAATGACCTCACAACTGGATGTTGTCTCCCGGTGCTAGCGAGAGAGCAGCGCCGAACGTCCATTGGCCCTCGTGTCGTAGAAAATTAAAGCACAAAATCCGCCTATGTGAATTCAAAATGAGCGCACAAGTGGTAGAAAGCAGATGGATGTGGAGAATAGAATGCTTCTGTTGTGTTGTGTTTTGAAAGGCTTAGAGTACAATCCTTTATATAGAAGGACTACCTGTCAACAAAGAGTCAAAAGAGAGTCATTCATCTCCCATCAAGACATTAAGTGATAACGAGTTCGTATGGTCTCGTTGGATGCACCCAACATTATCGAGGAGACTCGTCTAATACCAAAAACGGCTACATGAACTTGGATACAAAAGAGGAAAGGTACTTGTCCACTGGATTTAATGAGTCTCATTTTCGAGATCATTATTAGGTTAGGTACTTGTTCAACTTTTAATGAGTCTCATTTTCGATATCATTATTGGATTATGTACTTGTGCACAAATTGGAAATTGCATAGATTTAATACAAATCTTGGGAAAATTTTGTTTAAAAAAAATTTAAAATACAAAGAGAATCCAATAAATAGGTCGACCACACCAGTCGTAGAAGGCCAGACGACAGTTTGATGCTTTGGAAGAAGGTAAAGAGCAGGCAGCAAGAACGAGGATTGAACATGTTAACCACAAGGACATTAGTGTCACATTAGGGTGGAATCCCCGTAAAGGTTTACAGTGGTCTTTAGAAAGAGAATATCATGACAATAGAACTCCATGTCCCATCACTGTCACGACGCATAAGCAGTGAGAAGAAAACCTCCTTGGTTTGGTATCCTTCCTCGCCAGATTTGTGGATGCCAGGGCCTTTCCATGCTCCTACCTTAACCTAAGTTTGCTTCTTTCCTTTTACGACCATGTTAGATGCAGAGTTGGGTACAGGTCCAGCTATGCATCCAATCCTGCAATCGCACATGTCCAGTCGCCATCAGCTAACATGAGGAGTGGGGAAAGACTCCGGATCTAGTGGTGCGTGAGAAAGAGATGGGTCTGGTCTGCCAAGATCAGTGAGTAGTACCTGAGACGACCCGTCGACATGACAGGGAAGGATCCTTGCTTGCTCTCTGGATTCCTCAGACTGCGATTATCATCTGATGCGTCTTAAAGCTAACTGTTGCTCAAAACCGCGTGGTGCAGATTCTCCTGTTTGGGGAGAAAGGAGACAGATACCTTACGGAACAGGATAAGGGTCATATAATGGGCGGCACTAGGGTTTGCCCATGCACTGCATCCCCTCGTTTTCGACATGATATTGATATCATATGATATGATATGCGACCCCCCTTATCCTTAAAACCTCCACCGTGCTCTCTTGCTTCCCTCTGCTGGAAAGGGGAGGCCGAATTCGATCCCCTTTATTCGAGGGCCCTCCAAAACCAGGCACCAGTTTAGCATCTCCAGCTTCCATGCACGATGGCACATGCAGTTTTCTTTATTTGAACCCTGTAAGGTTGTCGATTATTTCATTTCGATTATTTTGATTGGTGGTGTCCACTCTCATAGCCACTTTAATCTGATGTCTTCGACTTTCATAGCTACTTTAATCTTATTCTAAGAACGGAATGCAATGGAAGGGAATCAAGCAGCTGAAGCTGTTAACCCGATGTCTTTAACTGGTCGCAAGTTTGCAAAGGATCCTTTAGGCCGACGTTCAAACTCTACGAACGTCCAAATTGATTATGGTCTTAATAGACGTTATTGACTAACATCCACCAAATACAAATTTTTTACCGACATTATTTTTTAACGTCATCATATTATGGCTATAAGTATAAATCGACATTCCAATATTGATAACATCTATATAGAGGCATTTTTTAAGACGTTTTTATAATAACGTCAGGATTTTCGACTTTCCCGCCAATGTTGCCACATGTTTTCATCGAACCCTAAAACCCAAACGACGCTTCTCCTATTCGTCATTCCTCTCCTTTCCCATGAGATCCTCTCCCGTTTTGAGCCTCCAGCCTGAAGTTGGCCTTTCTCCACCCAGGCTCGCTGCATTTCCGGCCATTCACCGTCCTTTTTTGTCTGAAAACGCCATTCAATATCCGCACGCCCCTTTGGTAAATATTGGATTTTTTATGGTTTCCATTGTTTTGTGATTTTATGTTTGTTCTGGCGGGAGTTGCTCTCTCACTACAACAGATCTGACTTATAGCGAAGGACTGTGGCGACAAATAAAGACTTTATGACGACAGATTTTGATTTTGCTACAACAATTCCGTCGCCAATATTCCGTCGCCATATCTCTCGTCGCCACAACTTTACACAACAAATTATTTGTTGTTGTAGCTCATTGTAACAGCAAATCTGTGGCATAATTTTGTCGCCCAAAGCATTTGCTAGTTGTTCTTTTCAGTGAGTTCCACCTATGAGTTCAAGCATCCATACAAAGTGATTTTAACTCAAACCAACCGAAAAATCACAGTATATGTGTTGCAGAAGTAACTTTTTGTTCCAACATCATAAAAATAAAGACTCTCGTTTGTCTAGAAGATATAAATACAATGATTGATCTCCTAATACCATATAATTCTCTTAATTCTACCAACGGCAACATGAGAATATATTACCCAATTCCAAGACCACAACAATATGCCATATAGGATCCATCAAATGAACATTCACTTAAAAATCTTATCAAAATTCTATACATGTAATTGTAAGCATTCCTCTAAAATTTAATTTATGTTCCAATAACAAGAAAAAGTGTAACATGGATAAGCACTATTACATAACTACATATGTCCAATAACAAGAAAAATAATAGGATGTCCCAATAATCAAAAAACTGCAATAATCTTCTTCGTCATTTTCTTTCCTTTGTATGATCCTAAGCATCCTAAATGTCACCTGTAAAAAAATGATCAGTCGAGTTATTTAAATGAAACTACTAATATAAATAAAAAATTAGTTTGTAGGATTAACTATTAGAAGATTAATTCTACTAAAAAAGAAAAGTACCTTCTCTTGATTGAGTTAGTCATTTTCTTTGTATGCACATGTGAGAGATCATTTCGACTATACAATATAAAAGAAAAGATTAAATTTTGTAAAAATGAGATACGATATCAATCATATAAACACGCATGTGTTGTACCTTTGAATGTAATGGAGGCTGCTTTCGATTTGTTGAATGCATGTTCCCAAATGGATAATTGATGGAATTATCAACCTAAATATAAATGAAATAAAACACCTTCATCAATACAATATAATTTGATCTTAAAACTCGGATCATTTCAATAAAATTAACAATCACTCCAGCAAAGTTCAGCAGAATTAGACATTATCTGTCTTGATTGAACCAGAACCAAATAATGAACCATATTTGATGCATACACTAAGGCCCTTGATATCTTGTCCATGCATTAGCTTTGTAATTACGCATAGGCCCACGTAATTAGACCTTGATCTCTAACTTTTACATCACAACCCTTGGGCAACATCGGCATAGGAATTGTGGTGCAATGAGACAATATAGTAGTAGAGTTCATGATGTAAGGAAATCCCTAAAAAAATACCATTTGCAAGTAGATATAAAAAGCATGATCACCCAAAGGACTCGGACATGAAATTAATACTAGAAATCTGGAGTAGAATACCAAAAATATGGAAGATATGGGACGGATCTTACAAGGGACAACTAATGGGTAACATCGGATGCTTTCTTCTGACAGTGTTGTATAACTGGTGGTGAGATGATTAGTCTGTTATTCCAAGGAAGGTGGGCTGGGTGGTTGTGTCTAAGTACGTCTAGAGAGAGAACGGGTAGGGGATGCACCTATAGAGCAACACCATTGGGATTGGTGGCTTGTTCTCTCAATGGCCATGTGGGACTTTTTTACTCTTCATTATGTATGCAACCAGCAAGTCCTGGAGGATATTACTTTACCTTCTTTGAAGGCTATTTCTAACTCTTTGCCCTCTCCTTTTTAGCGATTTTCTGATTGTGAGCCCCTGTTGTAGATACCCTCTTGTGGGTTCTTTACATCGAGTAGAATCATCCTATTGGCTATGTAGTTATGTCGAGTTGATGTACTTGGTGGAAGGTATATGGGCTGTGTTTGTTGATGAGATCGTGATGTTAAATTTTGGACCACAAGAGTGACGAATTTCTAGTGGTGCTAAAAGAAACTGTGGTAATAAGAGCTGTCTCCTAATTTTATGGTTTTAAGCCTATATGGAAACTCTTATCCAGAACCAAAGTCTAAATTTACCTGCAGATTCCTCCACGGAAAGTGATTTGTTTCTTTTCTTGTTCTGGAATTCTACTAGATATACAAGTAACTGTGCATCCATAATTTATGATGCAAATTTGCAATGCATCACCTGATGGCACAATCTCAGGGAGAGGACTTTTAACATCAATTTCATATGATTCGTCCTCTTTAAGTAAAGACTTCTATTGTAAGCAAGATTTCTAATAGCATTAAACTGGATTTTAGATTTCTAACAGCATTAAACTGGATTTTTAAACGCAAACATATATTTTTAATCAAAATGAGAAGCATATTAAAATATAGCATAATAATATAACACTTTAAACAAAGATACCTTACAAAGTCATCGCGCAGTTGCCAATACTAGCATGGAGCTCGTGTTGATTGAAGAGTGTGCAAGCTGCCCAAATGAACACGAGGAACAATTGCAGATATTGATATTGCAAAGAAGCAACCCCATAGATGTAAAGATCAGAAAATTGGCCCATCTGGATTCCTTCTCTGGAGAAGAGTTCAAACTACATCAAGTTTGTATAATCATCGACGTGGTTGCATGGAGTCCATGTTGGCAGATGGCTCAGAGACTCTGAGAGACCCACCAAGTTCCATGGGCGCTAACGGAATGAGAGAATGCAGCACATTGGTAATCAATAGTCTGTAGCTTGGTTCAAGTTGGACACAAAGCACAGCAACAACAGCAACCTAAATAATCGTCACAATTTGTTTAGGAACATCACAGTCGTAGAAAGAACAAGTACCATCCCTCCAATACCTGGTATAGATGTTTCAAATTCATCATTCCTCTAATCACAGGATCTACAATACTAGGTAGCTTAGTTCTGTCCGTAAGTTGTGGCATAGCGTGTAGCATAAGTAATGTAGAATCCACATTACTGCAAATGTATCGGTTACATTGGAAAATCATACGCGCGTGAGAAGTGCCATAATTACCCATGTAACAATAAATTGGTATTGTGATGGTGTTGTCCTCTCCACAGGCTTTCTTCCCGATAAAAGATCCAACAGAACGACACCAAAGGTGTGTACATCACTTTTTCAGTAAGTTTTCCTGCAATACCAAAAATAGATATCATCCATGATGCTTCCAGTTGAAAAAACCAAACTAACACATGCATGCAGCTTAGGAATCCAGAAAGGAACAACTGCAAACAGGACTGATGCAGATTGAAAAAAAAGACACTGACATATTGTCACTAACCATCCAAAAGATATTCTGGAGCCGCATAGCCTAATGTCCCTGACAATTTGACACCTCCTTTGTTTTGGTTTCCACCAGTCACAGCAAGACCAAAGTCAGAGATCTAATGCATAACGATCCATAATTAGAATAATTCGAGCGCGAAGTACATGACTACGGAGCTTTAAGGGAAAAACAGATAAGAGTTTGTTACAATAATGACTCAGTAATAGCTAAGCTAGAAAAAACTTAACTGAATTACATATTTAATCATGAATACACTCAGTCTAACCAGCAGAGTATGAAAAGCACCTTAGCATTGAACTCGGAGTCCACAAGGATATTGGATGACTTTAGATCTCTATGAATCACAAGTGGATCACAGTGCTCATGGAGATATTCTAATCCTCTGAGAAGCATTGAAAAAAAGATGTTCTAAAAAAAATTGGGTGCAAGTGAAACTATAAATACATATTAACAAATGCTTCTTTATAAAAGGGGTCCAAAAATAACATCCCAACTTACCTGGTTGTATCAAGGGGAATCTTCATGTGAATATGCCAGTTCAACGCAGAACCATGGGAGGGGCCGGAAAAACTTTCAGGATTAATGAGAAGATTTGTATTTGGTTTGAATTCGGATGTCAGAACAAATGCAGGAAGCTCACTATTCAACTGCATTTCCAAAGATCCATTTTGCGTAACCCAATAAAGAAACAATATTCGGATGTCAAATTTTCCCAAGCAAATCCACCTCATTCTGATGGCAATTGACAGTTAGATTAAAACATGCTGACCATGGCAATTCTAAAGGATTAATAATTTGGTCGATGTAGACGTAATACCTCAAATTCTTGCTCACTTTCTGGCTCTCCATTGCAGATTTTCTTCACGGCAACACACCCTCAGCAAGGTTAGCTTTATACACTCACCCAAAACCACCCTCTCCAATAATATTATTATCATCAAGTCTGCTTGTTGCAGCTTATTGAAATGCATATTCGAATATAGCAACCGATCCCTTCCTACTCGATACCTTCAAAGAGTTTGAACTTGCTTAAGATCAGCGGCAACACATGTTCTCTCATGGAATTTGTGAAGTATGGCAAACAAATTAATACATAAAGAATCAGCACAGTTCTTAAATGTCGTGGAGAAACATATGGTACTCAAATTTTGCCAGAGCCAACCAGTGCTTGAAGTGCCCTTGGATTCTACTCGCCTTCGGTTTACACTTCGGTAAACCCAAACAAAGAGAAATGCTGCCAATAACATGGCAACACCAACACATGAGAAAACGAGCATCCATTCCCGGTACCAGAGAGACGATGTATGCCCCATTCCTGGTACCTCGAAGATCGAACACCCCAAGTCGAACATCCGTGCTCTATCTGTGAAGCTGTTGGCCGGGGAGATGGCAGAGCTCGAATCCTACGCCTCTGTTGGTGCGGTTAAAGGTAAGAGGTACATCTCAGGGTTCATTACTTGGACACAATCAGATCGTGACAAAACTACTTACATAACATAAACTAGGGCTACTCCCGGACTAATCTCAACAAAAAAACTAAGGTTAAGAAAACTAGAGAAAGTATATGGAGCTAGAGTACCTCGAGAACTGGCGGCTCAAGGTTGGAGAAAGACGGACCAGATGACGGTGGATCTCCTCGATGGAGGCGACGAGATGCCGACGGAAATCGTCGCAGATTGCCGGTGAGGATCATCGCTGCGTCGGGCACCGGAGACCGAGTATCGCCGATGAGATCGGCCTTGAGAATGCGTCCCAAGTAGGAGATAGAGAATGGGGAGGAGAGTTGCCGGGAATGGCAGAGAGAGGTTATAAGAACGGCGGAGACAACTGGAGAGGGTGGAGAATAGGGTTTTGGAAAGAAGAGAGAGTAGGGTTTCTCAAAAACAAAAAGGAGTGGTACTTTAGTTGTCCAAGACGCGGATGGACGACGATTTATTCGTGAGCCCTATTTCCGTCGTCTTAACACTGTCGTCAGAGATCCTGTTTGTTGTAGTGTCTCTTTTTCTCCAATCTTTCTTTCTGTTGTTATTTATAGATCTGCGTTTTTTGGCCAATTGTATATAGGAACGTTTTAATCTGCCGAGATTGCTCTCTGTTGTTGTTTTCTTTCTATTTTACTGATTTCCATTTGTTTATAGATCTGGCAGGTGTTTGATCTTCTCGTTTTTAGTATTTTTTGCATTTTTTATGCCTTGAAAATATTTGGATTCAGTTTCTCACGTTGTTGGTTTTATGTGGCCAATTGTATATATGAATGTTTGGATTATGGATGGAGAAATTGTCAGAATTACCATAGCTTTTTCCGTTGACGGAGAGGATTAAATATGTGAAAATGGAGGATAAATGGAAAGCGGCCTTGTTACTCCACCTTTTCTACTGGATGACTTGTTCAATTAGGAGGGTGTGATCGTTTGAAAATGGAGTGTTGGAAATTAACATTGTGGGAAGGAGTATTAAAATGGCATACTACACTCCAAGAACTGTACTTGTTACTGGTGCTGTAAGGTTCAGAGCATCCCATGTGGCTAATCACCTAACTATATTGGTTTATATTATTTTCCTGTAAATTGTATAGACTTTTTTGTTTGTCATTACTTTTTTTATTTAGGTCGATGTAATTAAATTGTAGATATTTTTTATTATAGGTTTTAACCATGTCTTCACTGTTCATATTCGGGAAGAGGCAAAGGAAAGATAAACATAAGAGCAGTTATACAGAACCCATTGTTCGTAGTCAATCTCAAGCACCACTGACACCTGCAACAACATCCGAGCACTTTCATGCACCTATAATGTCTACTCCACTACTCTCAGATACAGGACCACCTACTTTTCAAAAGAAAAGTGAAGAGTTTATTTTTTATCATTATGATATTTAAATTATTTCATGATCTTTGTTATATTAAATACAGTACGATGTAGGGGAAAGTCAAGAGGTATCATATTGGCCAAGTATGAGGAAGCTACGGGACATAAGCGGATTATCCGTATCGACTTAGAAGAAGGTAGATTGTTGGATGCCAAGCAAGCAAAAGACCTACAATTGATTTGCGGGATAGCGGCAAGAGAGGATGTCCTATTGGTTGCAGACTTCAGGGCCTTAACAGATGCAGATCTTCGGGGTGCATATGATCGAATCAAGGTGTGTAATTGACCTTGTGTTCCTTTTAAATTGTTATTATTATAAATTTGTAAAGCTGTTGTTTTTCGTATAGAGCTTCGTCGAAATTGAGGGATTTGATACTGATAGAAGAGTAAAAGAGGCAATTAATCGTCGTTTAGCAAAGCATCTTAGGGAGCTTCGATATAAGTTAAAGAAAGAATGGAAAGAGAAAGGAGATGCATCTAAGCCTCAAAATGTACATGTTGAACTTTGGAATGTCATGGTTGAAATATGGACGGATCTAGAGCATCAGGTAAGTTTGTAATTGAAAGTTGAATATATTTTATTGCCACTTGATCTTTTTACATTTATAATTATTATCAGCATTTCTTTTGTGGGCTATTCATGTTAAAAATAGGAATGGAATCAGAAGAATAAGGATATTCGTATAAACATTGTCAAAAATCTTTCAACTACTGGATCAAAGTCATACGCAGTCATTCGACAAGAGATAGTGAGTATTTTTAAATTCAGTTCTTGTTGGATATCTTAATTGTTGTAATTCCTTTAATTTTCTTGATAATTTAAGTCCCGTGATGAACTTGATGGTCGACCTTGCGAAGAGATACTATTATTTAAAAAGACAAAGTTTAGTGTTGACATAACAGGGCAGTCACCATTGGATGAAATTGTAGGGCAGCATGGACATTGGTTAACACCTGATGTAAACAAACATGCGTAAGTTGTCTAAATGAATATTATAAACTAATTTGCCTGTATATAACATTTTTTACTCTTATATTTTTTATAGATTACAATGGTAGAAATGCATGCTAAAGCCGATGCAGAAGGGCAATCCACAACTGATGCTGAAATAGCTAATATTATACTACGAAATGAAGGACGATCCGATTGTCTTATTGGAAGGGGCCAAGGATATGTGCCCAAAGGTAGAGGACGTCGTAGGTCTGCATCCATTCCAGAGGATGTAATTGAGCAGAGGGCGGCGGAGAAAGGCGAAAAATTGAGGCTGAAAATGAAAAGAATGTGGCATCCCTTCAACAGGGAGTATTGGATTTGAAGTCACAGATTGATACGCTTAATAAGAAGACGTCTACAGAGCTTCAAGATAAAATAGCGGCTGGAATAGTAGCATATTTTAAGAATTACCCGTTAACAGATGGGATACCGTCACCACTTTCTCCAATTACAATTTATGGTACTGATTTTTAAAAGTATGATCATTATAATATATCTTTTTTTAACAATATCTAATTTAATCTACTTCTTCTTTATTAGATTTTTCCCAAGGATGATCAAGAGGAAATAGATCTGGTGGTGTCGATCCCGATGTAGAGACAGAAGAAGATGCTTAAATATTTGATTTACTTTATACATCCTCAATGTATTTTTGGTTTGTATTTTTGAGTGAACTAAAAAAACTTCGGAGTTTCTTGTAGTCATGCTGATACTCGACTCATTCTCATATTCGAATGCATAACTTGTTTTGTATTTGGTCGTACTATATCTACAATAGTAAATATTTTTTCATGACCTCTTTTTCCTCTCGAAAACAAATTGGTAGCAATTGGTTATTAATGCGATCCCATTATTTTTTATTCTCTTGATTGATCTTATGCCCTGAAATAGATAATTGCACCTGAATAGGTTGAATTGATATTAAAGGTCGTTCACATACAATATACATGTATGTTATTTAACGACTGCTTTTATAATTTATTGGTGGATGGTTTTAAAAAAACGACCATATAACATGATTTGGATCAACAATTGTAGATGTCAAAATTAATTCTATGTAGTCGTTTAGTAACATCTATTTATCAACTCAATTTGTAGACGTCCTAAATAACCGTCCACAAAGCAACTTTTTTGAAGACGTCTTTAAACGTCTACGAAGCTGTGGATGTGTCGATGTTCTTTTAAAACGTCTATTAAAACCTGTCCCGACAAGGCTAGCCAGACGTTTCGTTTGGATGTTTTCTAACGTCTGAATAGTGGTCTTCCGACGTTAAAAAGAACATAAGTAGACGTTTCATAACATCTATAAATGTAAATTCTGTAGTAGTGGGATCTTTCTACTTATGAGCATGGATCCCATCTTACCGAGAAAGCTTGTTTAATTAACATGTATATACACTACAAAAAAAGGCGGGATTAGCGTGCACGTCTCGGCGTGCACAGGGCGTGCACATGTGCTCGCCCCGTAATGGGCGAGCACACTAAGAGCACATGTGCTCGCCCATGAGGGTCGCTGGTTTGAATTTTGCGGAGAGGCGCGGTTACCAGTATTGAGGAGCACATGTGCTCGCCCATGTGCTCGCTCAATGTGCTCGCCCACTTGAATTTCATTGCGCGGAAAATTTTAGCGGCTGGAAATATATGGGCGAGCACTGGGCGATGGCCTGGCGAGCACTTAAGTGTACTCGCCCAAGCCCGTAAACAGAGACTGCGACGCCCTTCTTCCTCATTTCTCACGCAAACTCCTCCCAAATCCTCCCCTCCGGCGACCCGCAAGCCCTCCGCCCCGACCCCGACGCCCGTGGTTTTCGTGTTTTGAGTAGATCTACATCTACTACTCAGTATAATCTTTAATCCTTTCTCTTTTTATTTGATTTCATTACGTAGTTGTATTGTTTGGATAGATTAGGGTTTAAAATTTTTGTTGAATGTATTGTAGTATTTTGTTAGTTTATATGTGTTTTACATATTAAGGATAATAGTAGATCACTATTGTATTGTTATTTCGAATTTGGTTGTCTAAATAATATGTAGAATTGTATGCCCTGTAGGTGTTCGATAAAATGCCTCAACGAAAATTATGTTTAAATTTTGTAAATTTTAAATGACAAAATGCTTATATGATTAGTTTAGATTAGTTATGCTCAGAAAAGATTAGTTACTCAACTTTTATAATGCCTCGGAATAATGTAGATAAAATGCCTCAACAAACATTATGTTCGAAAATGATTAGTTATGAAATTTGTGAATAACTTTAGTTACTCAAGTTCAATAATGTAGATTCTAGATATTATCAATATCATTAATAACAGTTTTAAAAGAATAGACTTAACGGAAGAAGTCCCAGTAATCGAATCGATTCGATTGGCTGATAATGAAGTTTTGTGTGTTGACTTACAAGATGATACGGACTCCAGTAATGATTTTTCAGAAAACTCAGAAAATGAAGAAATATCATTTAATCCCACCGAAATAAGTGATGAAGATTAGTTGTAAGTATTAGTATACAATTATAATTGAATTAACTAAAATCTTAAATAATAACTATGTAATGCATCATTATTACAGTCATGGCAGGTTTTGGACGTGGTGGGTCGCATGGATCACATAGATCCAATCGTCCTTCTTCCTCAGACACACCTTCTTCCAGTAGGCAGCCCACCCCAGATGTTGCTCCTGATTCACAGTCCAACGAGGTTCGTCGGGTGATAACTTACTACGAGTCTCTTGGTTGTCCTCCGCCACCCTTTTACGTAGGAGGCTATGGAGAGCCATCTACCTCAGCAGCCCCTACAGGATTCCCAGTCCAGGTCCCCATACCAGCCCGGACATTGATGGGTTATGACTCTCCTTCTTCTGGACGGCCGAGCACATCCGTGCCTTTACCCACTGTAGTTGGACAGACGTCGGCGTCCCACCCTTTGTTGGAGGTTACGGCTGATGGGAGGTAAAAATTTTATAGATTTTATCTTTAAATATTTTCCAAATTTTTTTAAATTGTATGGAAGTTAATTTTTTTAGTAAATGCAGGGATTTTTTGAACAGCAACAGGGTGGCAAAGGAGATAACCAACATAATAAAGACACACTTGACTTCCATGCAATTTAGGTGGTGTCGCATCCCTGCTGCAGAGCAGGAGAGACTTTTTGACATGTTTCTGGTAAGAAATGTTTCTTAGAAGTGATACAGAATTTTTTGATCAAGTTTTTTGTATCTTATAAATTGTTATTATTTTTCAGAGTAGGTTTTGTTGATTTCTTAAACTTGATGGGTATTCCTTTCTTAACAATAATAATTATGTAAACTTTAAATCAATCACAAGAATTTTTTAAAGCCCTTATGCGTGTACAAGCATGGCATATACAAACTAAACATGATGATAAACCAATTCTCATGTTGACAAATTTAATGACAAAGGGATTTAAGTAAAACATTATTAACATGAGAATAACTATACCAAGGAATGTTACAACAAATGACAATTATATCGTGTAAAAAAAAAATGAGGAAAGGCATGAATCATCTTTCTACTACACGCATGCCACTTTCTAATTAATGAAAGTCATGCAATCTCCATAAAGTTCTTTAGAAACAAAGAGACGTGTGAATGATAATCAAGTGGAGAAACAAATATGGTAAGACAAAGGAAGTAATACCTGGTTGCATGGACGCCATCAAAGCTTGTGGGCGACCTTCCAAAACAAGCCAACAAGTTTGCCTTTTTTTCTCTCCTTCTCTCGATAGTCTCTATATCTTTCTCTCACGGCAAGAGAGAGCTTTTTATCTTATCAAGAGTAAGGGGTCCATAACTTCCCCTATGAAGATGGGATTTCAAAAGAGGAGATAAACTTGCATGTTGGTTGATTGGGGACCATGACCCATTCCATAACCGCTTTGATAATTTTCAGTTCTACCCATCATAGATCTGAAATTATCCCTTAGGTCTCTACATAAGTAATCCACATGTAACCAAAAATATACACTTATGCCCAAATAAATTCTTGAACTTTATTTGATCACCTTTTTATTTTATTGGGACAGTTGACAGTATTATCGATTATATATGTATACATATAAGTCCATCGTTGGAATTAAATTCCAACAATCTCCCACTTGGACTATATGTATAGATATTATAATCTCATAATATCCGAATGAGCTCAACCTTTCTGTCACCACTTTTAAGTGTATCCATAAATCCTGTCTACAAGTTGTATCAAGCATAGGATCAAAATGTCTAAGTTACAATTATAGTAACTTAACCTTTAATGGTCACATATGTTAATACAACTTAATAACGAGGATAAGAACATGGGTATGTAGCATGGAAATCATATGTAATGTGATCTTAGCATATCAATTTCCAACTGGTCCACTGAATTGAGATCATACTTGATGAATAATATAGTGAATATAAAAGAGTTGTTTAACAAACAATAACCACAATGTCCAAACTGAAAAATACTGAGATACCAAATAGAACTGTTTACAAGCATTTTCAAAAATTACAAACTCCCACTAAAACTGAATATCCTTAACTGAAACGACACCCATATTCATGGTATGATCATGAAATACTTTGGGTGGCAATCCTTTAGTAAGCGGATCCGCAATCATGGAGTTTGTGCCGATATGCTCAATAGATAATTGTCCACTTTGTACTCTTTCTTTAACAACCAGGAATTTGATGTCTATATGCTTAGATTTTGTCGAACTCCTGTTGTTATTGGAATATAAGACTGCTGATTTGTTGTCACAAAATAATTTCAATGGTCTTTCAATACCATCAACTATACGCAGCCCAGTGACAAAATTTCGCAGTCAAATTCCATGATTGGATGCCTCGTAACAAGCTATAAATTCTGCTGCCATAGTGGAAGAGGCTATAAGAGACTGCTTAGCACTCTTCCAAGAAATAGCACCCCCAGCAAGTAGATAGATGTAGCCTGATGTAGACTTCATACTATCTTGACATCCAGCAAAATCGGAGTCGCTATAACCAATGATCTCAAGTTGGTCCGACCTCCTATATGTGAGCATATATTCTTTTGTTCTTTGTAGATATCTCAGGACCCTTTTAGCTGCTTTCCAATGATCTTGTCCTGGATTACTCAAATATCTGCCCAACATCCCTGTAATATATGCCAAGTCTGGACGAGTACAAACTTGCGCATATATTAGACTTCCAACTGCTGATGCATAAGGAATTCTTTGCATCTCCCTTTTCTCAAAATCATTCTTAGGGCACTGATTTAGACTGAACTTGTCTCCCTTAGCCACGGGGGTATCAGATGGTCTACAATCTTGCATGCCATATCTTTTTAGAACCTTTTCAATATAGCTCTTTTGAGATAAACCAAGGATATGCTGAGAACGGTCCCGATATATCTCAATACCCAAAACAAAAGAAGCATCACCAAGATCTTTCATATCAAAATTCTTTGAAAGGAATTTCTTGGTATCCTGTAAGAGGTTCATATCATTGCTAGCAAGCAAGATGTCATCAACATATAATACTAAGAAAATATATTTACTCCCACTAAATTTATGGTATATGCATTTATCAGCCAAATTCATCTCAAAACCAAAAGAGATGATCACATGATGAAATTTGAAATACCATTGTCTTGAAGCCTGTTTGAGTCCATAGATGGATTTCTTGAGTTTGCAAACCATATTCTTTGGGTCTCCCGACACAAAGTTTTCTGGTTGCACCATATATATTGTTTCGTCAATGTCACCATTGAGAAATGATGTCTTTACATTCATCTGATGCAATTCTAAATTAAAGAATGCAACTAATGCCATTATAATCCTGAAAGAGTCTTTCGAAGAAACTGGAGAGAAAGTCTCTTTATAATCAATGCCTTCTTTTTGTGTAAATCCTTTTGCAACAAGGCGGGCTTTGTATCTTTCCACATCACCTTTTGAATCCCTCTTGGTTTTAAATATCCATTTGCAACCAATGGGTTTCACACCTTCAGATAATGGGACAAGTTCCCACACATTGTTATCCTTCATGGATTTAATTTCCTCATTCATGGCATCTATCCACTTTAGAGAGTTAACACTTTGCATGGCTTGATGAAAGGTGATTGGATCATCTTCCATCACTCCAATGTCTACATCTTGTTCTTGGAGAAATACAATATACTCACCTGATATTGCACTTCTTCTCTCTCTAGTAGATCTTCTTAATGGCAAAGATTCATGAGGTGTTGACGTTTGTTCCTCTATAATTTCATTTTGGGTCGATTCAGTAACATTGTCTTGAATATTTGTGTCGTCAGAAATGATAGGAATGTGATCCCTATCAATTCTAACAACACCTGAGGGAATGTCAACATATTCCTCTTCCAAGACAAAGTCTTTACCTTTATCTCCCCTCGCAAACTCAACATCCTCAAAAAATCTAGCATTACCAGACTCAAAAATGGACTTAATTGTGGGATCATAAAATTTGTACCCCCTTGATCTTTCAGAGTATCCAATAAAGTAACAACTAACTGTTCTTACATCCAGTTTCTTTTCATTTGGCTTGTAAGGCCTTGCCTCAGCTGGACATCCCCAAATATGAAAATGGTTTAAACTGGGCTTCCTGCCCGTCCAAAGTTCATATGGGGTTTTATTGGTTGCCTTAGTTGGAACTCTATTTAGGATATATGCTGCAGTCTTGAGTGCTTCTCCCCAAAGAGGCTCTGGCAAGGTAGAATGACAAATCATACTCCTCACCATATCCTTAAGTGTTCTGTTTCGTCTTTCAGCTACACCATTCATGGTTGGTGACCCTGGCATGGTATACTGTGGGACGATACCGCATTCTTCGAGGTATCTTGCAAAAGGTTCTGGACGTTGTTCACCTGAACCGTCATATCTGCCATAGTATTCACCACCACGGTCAGATCTAACGCTTTTAATCCTTTTGCCGAGTTGATTCTCAACTTCGGCCTTAAAATTTTTGAACACATCCAAGGATTGAGATTTTTCATGAATGAGATATATGTAGCCATATCTAGAGAAATCGTCTATGAACGTTATAAAATATTGTTGTCCATTCCAAGCAACCGTAGGGAATGGACCACAAATATCTGTATGTATAAGTTCTAAGACGTCTAATGACCTATTGGCTTCAAATCTCCTTTTATTGGTTTGTTTTCCTTTTATGCAGTTCACGCATATATCAAAATCTGTGAAATCTAAGAAACTTAGAATTTCAGTTGACACAAGCCTTTCTATCCTTGACCTGGATATGTGCCCTAATCGTTTGTGCCATAATGATGCTGAATCTGTATCTGTAGATTTTCTTTTCATACCTCGTGTAGTAGAAAGAAAAGATTCACTATAAGAGGCAACCGTATTCAAGCAATAAAGACGATCAAATTCAGATAAAAAATCAGAACCAATGAGGATAGAATTTTGAAATAGACTAAGTTTTCCATCACCAAAAGAAACAGAATAACCAGCTTTGTCCAAAAGATAAACTGAAATTAAATTTCTACGAAAAGAAGAAGCAACAAAAGTTCCATCTAAATCAAGATAAAAGCCACTCTTCAACAATAATCTGAATTTTCCTATTGCTTCGACATCTACTGATTCACCATTCCCCACGTAGAGGTACTTTTTAGCTTGACTGGGTTTTCGGTAGCTCAGGCAGCCCTGCATGGAGACACTAACATGAGTAGTAGCTCCAGAATCTAGCCACCAAGTATACTGTGGTACCGAAGTCAAATTAATTTCTGAACAAACCAAACTATGAAACGTACCTTTCTTAGCACGCCAAGCGTGATAATTTGTGCACTGCTTCTTCCTGTGTCCTTCAGCTCCACAAAAGAAACAACCCGTAGCAGATGGTTCCTTATTTTGTTGTTTCTTATGAGGTACTGTGACTGCAGCTTCCTTTTCCTGCTTCCTTTTCTTGCCCTTTCCTTTAGAGGTGGAGGCAAGATGAGCACTTTCTGTCTTATCTTGCTTTAGCCTTTCCTCTTCCTGAACACAGTATGAGATGAGCTCATTCAGAGACCAAGTCTCTTTCTGACAGTTATAGCTCACCTTAAACTGGTTGAATGAAGGGGGAAGAGATATCAGAACCAAATGCACCAACAAGTCCTCAGAGAGTTCAAGTTTGAGTGCTTTTAACTTAGAAGCAAGATGAGACATCTCCATGATGTACTCCCTGATGTTACCTTTTCCCTTATACCGTATTGAAATCAGACTAGCCAAGAGTGTACCAATTTCAGCCTTTTCATTCTTGGCAAATCGTTTTTCAATATCGGCAAGGAATTCTTTAGCAGTACTTATTTTCTCAGACATAGTGCCCCTGAATGCTTCCGGAATGGCTCTTTTCATTATCATCATGCACATGCGATTTGATCTCTCCCACTTTTCTTTATCCCTCTTTTCATCAGAGGTACTCTTATCCGTAAGTGGTGGAGGAGAGTCAACCCTTATCGCAAGGTCAAGATCCATGACCCCGAGAACTATCAACAAGTTCTCCTGCCATGACTTAAAATTGGAGCCATTTAACATTGGAATCGAATTGATGGTAGCAGTTATATTGGAGGAATTCATATCTGAAAAAAAAATAACATAAATGCTCACATAACTGCAAATGAAAATGAATATAGGTAACATCCCATCTCAAGATATCTACCACTCCATTATAGTTTTATCTTTGGACAAAAATATAACTTGTGAGCGATACCTTGACTTAGTAATAAATATTGATGATAATAACGCGCTCAATAGAAATCTACCTTTGGGTGGATTTAATATTTGCACGATAACCAAATAATCATCACATATTTAATACTAAACCATATGCATAATTTCTAATGGATATTAATTTTCCTTTGGGTAAATATCATCCATAAAAATTAATAATGCATAGCCGTTTATATTTCATCACACATTAATTTCAACAACATTGGCCACTTTGGTGACATATTGTTTAAACAAATGTATATCGAAATATGTAAAAAACCATCCCTATATTCAATACCGTTGTTAAATTTTAACAACAAAAATTGCCCTAATGGGAATCTGTGGGCCCATAACCCATTGTTGATTTCTTAAACTTGATGGGTATTCCTTTCTTAACAATAATAATTATGTAAACTTTAAATCAATCACAAGAATTTTTTAAAGCCCTTATGCGTGTACAAGCATGGCATATACAAACTAAACATGATGATAAACCAATTCTCATGTTGACAAATTTAATGACAAAGGGATTTAAGTAAAACATTAATAACATGAGAATAACTATACCAAGGAATGTTACAACAAATGACAATTATATCGTGTAAAAAAAATGAGGAAAGGCATGAATCATCTTTCTACTACACGCATGCCACTTTCTAATTAATGAAAGTCATGCAATCTCCATAAAGTTCTTTAGAAACAAAGAGACGTGTGAATGATAATCAAGTGGAGAAACAAATATGGTAAGACAAAGGAAGTAATACCTGGTTGCATGGACGCCATCAAAGCTTGTGGGCGACCTTCCAAAACAAGCCAACAAGTTTGCCTTTTTTTCTCTCCTTCTCTCGATAGTCTCTATATCTTTCTCTCACGGCAAGAGAGAGCTTTTTATCTTATCAAGAGTAAGGGGTCCATAACTTCCCCTATGAAGATGGGATTTCAAAAGAGGAGATAAACTTGCATGTTGGTTGATTGGGGACCATGACCCATTCCATAACCGCTTTGATAATTTTCAGTTCTACCCATCATAGATCTGAAATTATCCCTTAGGTCTCTACATAAGTAATCCACATGTAACCAAAAATATACACTTATGCCCAAATAAATTCTTGAACTTTATTTGATCACCTTTTTATTTTATTGGGACAGTTGACAGTATTATCGATTATATATGTATACATATAAGTCCATCGTTGGAATTAAATTCCAACAGGTTTCGCCTTGGCACTGGTATGGGGAAGGAGGTTTATCGTAGAGCCTTCATTCGTTTGGCAGAAAAGAGAATGAGCGATACATTTTTGAAGGCAAGGAGAGACTCGCATGCGAAGACGGGATGCGAGGAGATGAATTTTGAGGAGATGAAGAGGTTCCCGCCGTCATGGTGTACGGAGGATAGGTATTATACTTGTCAAATAATTTTTTATTACACTTTTTAAAATAATCAATTATCATAACGTAATCCTTGCAGATGGGCCGATTTCTGTGATGCATTCGTTGCGGATGATGAGTTTGGACGAAGATCTTCGGCGGGAAAGACAAACCGCCAAAAACAAAGGATCAAGTCTACTAGTGGCTCTAAAAGCCACAATCAGATTAGAGCGGAGATGGTATTACGATTTAAAATTATTTTTTGGAGATCTACTTTAAAATAATGCAATGTTTTAATAGATCTTAAAAAAAATTTCAGGCTGCTAGGTTGGAAAGGGAACCCTCTTTTCAGGAGTGGTGGTCGAGGTCCCACATGAGTGGGAGAG
This sequence comes from Ottelia alismoides, assembly GCA_037367405.1. Classification (NCBI taxonomy): domain Eukaryota; kingdom Viridiplantae; phylum Streptophyta; class Magnoliopsida; order Alismatales; family Hydrocharitaceae; genus Ottelia; species Ottelia alismoides. The sequence goes on along the minus strand of JAZKJV010006318.1, from coordinate 16,006 downwards.
AAGGAGAGTCGCAATGGTCCACTCCTGAAGCCGGACAATTGTTGGTAAGTCTATCAATTTATTTAAAATTAATTGATATATTATAACATATTTATATATATGGTAAACTTTGTATTTCAGGATTGTTATCTGGCACTATCTGCAGATAAATAGGGTGTCGATCCAACTGGAGAGCAACCACCATTTGATAAAATGATCTGGAAGCAGGTATATATGGATAAATATTATCTTACTATATTTATTTCTAATATATACTTTTATATTAAAAATTGAAAAACTTATAAGGTGTTGGAGGAGAGGGACGTTGTGGCGAATAGGAAGCAGACGCTTGGTGGTCTTCCTCCATACTATGTGGAGGAACATCGTCACTCCTATTCTGCATACTCTCAGCCGTCGTATACGCAACCACATACGTCCCAATCTTCAGTTCCAATGGAGTCGCAGATGGCGATGATGGTGGAGCAGGTGACGAAGCACCGAGAGGAGTTCACGGCGTACATGTAAGTATTCTTCTTATAGAATGAGTAATACAATTAAATTTCTATATCTACAAAATGCATTTAATAGATAAATATCTTCCATATATAATATATAGGTCGCAAGGGCGTGCATCTCAACCTGAAGAGATTGAATCTGATCACGAAGAGGAGGAGGAGAACGACCCTGAAGAAGAGGCACGCATGTATGCGAGGTTCAAAGAAAAGGAGAAAGAAAAAAAGAAATCAAAGCAGGGTTTAGTCTCCAAATTTTTTAGATCAAAGAAGAAGTAAATTTTTGGTGGTTTGTACCTGTATTTTCTTTTAAACTTTTAGAACATCTTTTAATTTATATGAACTTTGTTGGCGTTGACTTGTTTGTAATATTTAGATCTTATATTAGATTGTTTATTTCTGAATTCATGTATATTGCGTTCCTTTAAATTTTTAGTGCTAGTTATCTTAATCTACGATCTGCTATAATACATATATCCTTAGGAAGATACCTGCAGTGGTTTATTGGCAGGGTATACAGGTTCGACGGGGTGTCAAAACCCTGTCGAACCTGTATATTTTTTTCCTGGAAATCACTTTGGGCGAGCACATGTGCTCGCCCGGTGCTCCGTGTGTAATCGCAGATTATAGAGAAGGCGATCACACCGGCGAGCACATATGTGCACGCCCGACGGGCGGGCGAGCACATAGCGTCCCATAGTGCTCGCCCACCACCCGTGGCGACTCTCAGATCAGCGAGCACGACCGTAACGAGCACATGTGCTCGCCCACTCGTCAGGCGTGCACATGGCGTGCACTAGGCGTGCACATAACGAGCTCTTATGTGCACGCCAATCCCGCCTTTTTTTGTAGTGATATTTGGATATGGATTTATGAAATCATCTCCTTAAATAATCGAATACAGTGTCAGATTAAATATTCATTGAATACGAATCTGGTCTGAATAAATAGCGAATACAAATATGGATAATGGAGTGTATTAAGATCGGACACGAATATGATCAAAAAGAGACGAATTACAGATTTTGATCAAATTATTATCTAGTATAGAGTGACTTAAAAAGTTAACACTAATAGATATACAAGTACCTCGATAAAAATATCTACCCTATTAAAATTATAATTGTAAAGCGAGTGTTCTACGCATATAATCGTCGAGAGGCTATGACCTACATTAGACTTGTGTTGTTATGATTCCTATGAAGTTATCGAAGTGGTTGCGGAGGTTAAAGGGATGCACAAATATGGCTACCGAGAAAATAAGTATAAATTGGTAGTTGTGCACTAAGTATAAATAATAAATATACTATAATAATAATGTTGTGCATTCAGATGTTCGATCTGTTACCAAATTTGTAACGTCTGAGGCATAGACAAGAGCTGGTATCGAGGACAACTGGCCTACATAAATTGTTGACTTGGGCCTAATTGACCCCCTTGACCACAATCCAAAATGCTTCAACCCAAGGTTTGGGCCTAGTACCCACTACTTATATGGCACTCTCATCCTCTGTGATTACTAGATGCGGAACTATGTTTGGAGTATTACTCTCTCCCTTATATTCGCAACATCCACATTGCGTTATGGCCTATCACTTATTACCAGTAATAATGGTAGTTGTACACTCTGGGTAGCCCTTTCATTTATCTCTTTGGTATGGGAACCATGCTCTGATATCATCGAGGGACAATTGGCCTACACAAATTGTTGGTCTTAAGCCCAACTAGAGGCCATTGATCACACACAAAATGCTTAAGCTCAAGTTTTATAATAGTAGTTCCTACTACCTATAATATCCCACTCTCGCACTTTGTGAATACTGATGAATCCATCATTCATTATGTTTATTCTTTCATTTTAGCTTAATCCCTTGTAAAACTCATGTAAATATACTCTAATTCTCACTTTTTAACAAACTAACAGCATTTATTAATAATGTATATTTAACACGTATTTACACCAAAATAAGTATATAAAACTAACAGCATTTATTAATAATGTATATTTTCTTTTTGAAACTTGTATAAATATATATATATTAAATAATAAAAATATTTACAAAAATAAATCTTGTATAAAAACGTGGTACAACAAATCGAAAATGCGATAAAACCAATAATCAAAGCTAAATATTGTCTCCGTATGAACTCAAATTAATCAAATTCAATTGCATTGTACTCAACATGAAAATATCTTTAAAATGATGACAATCTCATTAAAAAAATTGGATTTAAGATGTGAAAGTCGTCTTTTTGAGGTACCTTGATATCTGTAAAAATGTATATTACACAATATTAATTTTATCATTTGTATTTTTTTATAAATATTTGTATTTTTTAGAGAACCGGGAAGCTGCTCCGCGGAGCAGCCAAGCTGGCTGCTGCGTGGGGCAGTTCCCCCCTTTTTTTATTTTTTTTGAAATTTTTTTTATGTTTATTCATATATGTATCCCTCCTACATGTCATTCAAAATTCGTGAGAAACGGAGACTCCTATGCCCTCCATCTAGAACATGTACTTTACAGCAAATTTCAGGCCGTTAAATTTTATATGTTCTAGATGGAGGGCATCGGAGTCTCCATTTCTCACGAAATTTGAATGGCATGTAGGAGGTATACATAGATGAATAAACATAAAAAAAATTTCAAAAAAAAAAATAAAAGGGGGGGGGGGAAACTGCCCCACGCAGCAGCCAACTTGGCTGCTCTGCGGAGCAGCTTCCCTTTTCACTATTTTTTATATCTTGTATATATTTCGTAGTAGTTATTTAAAACACAAATAAAAATTGAAAAATCAAAATTCAACCAAAAATAAATAAGTACATTTATAACATACATATGTTGTGCATACTTTTTTGTTTGTACCTGTAAATAAACTCATAAAATTAAAAAAAAAACGTATTTATTTCCCTAAAATTATTCTTTTGATAAATATAATATAAAATCATGTGTGTTTTTGAAAAATAAGTAAAATTTAGTATATCTTGTATATAAGCATTTTATACTTGTATATATCACTTTTAATGACTTAGTTATTTAAATTAATTTATTTAATTCATTTTAAAAAAAATCAAAAACTATCTATTAACTTATTAACAATTTCAATTTTATTTATTTTTTAATTCAAACTTGTTTTCTATTTATTTTATATTTATCTTTATTTCTTTATTTATATTTTTGTCTTTTAGCAGCTTTGTCTTCTAGTGGGCTGGAAGCCCATTGGCACAGACCCTAGAATGTTGACCCATTCGGGTCAACATTTCCCCTCCCGCTTTTTCTTGCATCGTTTCTCGTCTTCCTCCTGACCCGATGACCGACCCGTCCAATCCACCTCGCCCGACTCCAATTTCTCGCTCCGTTCATCTCCGCTCCACTCGATCCGATTCCATTCCAGATCTTCTTTGAATGTTAACGGATTTTCGCGCCCAAATTTGGGCATCTTTTTGAATCTCCTCTCATTCCTATTTAATCCACTCCAGGAGCTCGAAAGCACCTGTATCCGCCATTGCGAACCGTATTCGAGAGCTCCCGAGTTCCTTTCTCCATGATTGACAGACGGCGAGATAATAGATCGGTCGAGAAAACAGCTCTGTGTGCGGCCAGATCCACAGCTGTAGCATCTCTAATCAAAGCATCTCGGCCGCCGCGACCACACCATCACGTCGAGGCAATCACCTTCCCCATGCGTTTTCTCCTTCACTAGGTTGCATTCGATTCCTCTTCTGTTCAATCCTGTTCTGTTCACCTGCATCATATTTGGGTTTCGATTCCACTCCAGCCCCTATCCATCCACATTCCATCCATTTCTCCACGCATACCCTCCATATCTGTTCATCCTTAGATCATCATTGGATCTGAGGCTCGATCCTGTCCTCGACGCTTCCCCTGGGATCAAATCTCCGCTCACACCATCATAATTTAGATCGTAGCAATTTCTGCCAGTTGCATTGAGATGCTGTTTGCCGGACATGATTTGATTTTTGTTTGAGAAATTCTGATGTGTGCCGGATCAGATCAATGTTATTGCCCGATAATGTATTGATTTCATATGTTGATCTTATCGATCTGTCGTAGAGTAATTTGTAATGTTTTTTTATCCTTGTCAAATCATTAGATCTGAAGAGTGAAATCTGTTGGAAGTATCTGATGATGTCGTGAGCAAAAGTTGTGGAAGCGATTTGGAGTTCTCTGCTTATATGGGATCGTGATTTGGTTTGGAAATAGGAGATCGTAGTTGTTGATATTTCTATAAGCTATTCCATTGTGCATCAGTAGTTCGATTCCGCAAGAATAGAGACGAGAATTTCTTCTACAGGTTCAATCTCGGGACATGGTTAGATCTGAATTTGAGATGAGAAGCGTATGGTTGCTTCAGAAGTAGAACGCGATGTGAGTTAATGGTTCCAGATGACAAGGTTTGCTGATATGATTTGGTAAGTCTGATTCTGAATGTTATCTATTCATTTGCGATTGGCGTCTGTTGTGAATCGCGGAAGCAAACATGCAAAAAACACGATCAAACAAACAAGACGCAAATACAAGGATTTACAAGGTTCACCTGTAAATGGGCTACGTCCTTGAGTGGCGGCGATCGGTTTCACTATATGGTGAAAAAACAATACATAAGATACTGAGAAGATACCGACATGGGAAGAGAAACATGATCAGAATCAGGACTGCAGTATCTGGTGGCCCTAAAGCCCCTTTTATACTACAACAGAAGAATACCATTTGTACTCAGTAATCCATCCCAACAGCTCTCAGCCAATAAGAAGACATGACATGGATCAGATTTGTCAGCAATCTTGATCCAACAGCTCTCAGTCAATCAGAAGGCAGGACGCATATAAGACATGTCAGCAATCCTGACCGAACAGCTCTCAACCAATCAGAAGGTAGGACACAGAACAGACATGTCAGCAATCCTAACCCAACAGATCTCAGCCAATCAGAAGTCAGGACACAGATCAACCACATCCGCAGTCCAACAAGTGGTTAGGATTCAAGTCATATCAACAGCGTCAATTGAAGTTCTAGCTCTTAAATCGACTATTCATGCCTGATTTACATTTCCGATTCGAGACGAATCGAGAAGGAACTCTCACTTGCAGGATCTCTCTATCGATCGGAGAAACAGAGACCCGTCGTCCACCGTGATTTCAGCTCCTCCAGAGCTTACAGGATAAGGGCACCTGGACACGGAGCAACGGTTTAGATCCGATAAGTATTCCTAATCGTGGCCGTTTATCTGAAACTGGTTGGATAATTGTAACGTTACCCTCGATATTGTTTTATCTCGCAATCCGATCCTGATTCTGTGAAGGAACACGTGCAATGGAGCACGTGAGTTGCTGGAATGTTTGTGCCGAGCTCCTCAAAGTTTATTTTATATTCTCGTGCGCGCCAATCGTTTGGTTTTAGTGCAGAATAGTCCCTTATAGGAACTGAACATCAGGGTTTAAAAAATCAGACCAGACCGGCCGGTCGGACCGTTGGACCGGGAACCGGCCTCGACTCGGTCGGTTCGGTCGATTTTGTGTAATTAATTTTAAAAAAATAAGAAAAATAAAAATTCGGATCCGGTCGGTGGTCAGACCGGGGGTTGACCGGGATGGTCGGACCGGGATGACCTGAATTGACCCAGTTTTGATGGTTTGATAAATTTTCAAAAATAAAGATTTGAAAAAAGAAATGATGGGGTTTTTATCACTTGTGCCCTTTTTAACTTCTGCGATATAAGTTATGTTCTCTCTTTTTGGAATATACATTGTGCCAATACTTTATTAAAGTAATTTTCTATAAGCAACTATAAATAAATTATTACAATATTATATTCATATATAATTCTAGAAAATGTAACTAACTTTTGTAGAGTTTACTCAAAATCGGTAAGCATGTTAAACTATTGAAAGATTTGACATTTTAATTAATTAATTCATAGATATATAAATACATACTTACAAATATATATATATATATATGGTTTTGTCAGTTCAAAAAATCGGTTCGATCGGTCTGACCAGTAAATTAAGTCCGATCTGATTTTTTCCGAGTCAATAGTAATGATGACATCATGCTGACATCATCACCGGTCCAACGGTTTGGACCGACGGTCCGATCCAGTTGAACCAAATCGAAGATTCACCGATTAAATGCCCGATCCGAGTTTTAAAACCATGCTGAACAGGGACATTCTGAGAAGTTTCCATTGCTGATATACCCTTGCACGCGTGGCTCCTTTTGTATGATTTTGGGCAGAGTTTTTGGAACGTATTTTCAAGCTAGCTTGCTGATTTGGATAGTGAACGTTTGGGACTGATTTCAATGCATTCGGACTTGATTTGTATTTGATTCGATTTTTGAAGTTGAGCAAAATTATGTGAAGTTTTTGTGCTTATTGTTGATCTTTTATCTGCATCACACGCACTCTTCTGTTTCACATTACACATAATTCTCACATAGACAATACATTTTACTTCACTCTTTTACATCACACTTTCACTTGGAGTAACATTATATAGACTATTTAATTTCATTTATATATGCATTTTACGCTCTATATCATATCATATCATTTGCAAAATATCCAATACAAATAACTCAGAAAACAATTAAAAAAAGAAAACACAAAAAGAATAGAAAATCCATAATTAACTCTAATTCCCCTTGAAATATAGTTTGCATATCTATGTTTGACACTCCTGTACTTATTGTATACATACTTGAGTGTTTTGGAGTATAAATATAATCAATCAAAATACAAATCTTTTTCTGTGATATTGCTTGATCACACACCAATGTTTTCTATCTTTCTAGAACATCAGACGGAGCGTTATTTCAATTACTTTATGCGAGGCTACACTTGAGTGTTATAGCATCCATATTTGTATTTTGATTTTTTTTCAGGTGATATCTATATTTTTAATTGTGGGAAAAGACTTTGTTGTTGTTGTAGATATCTATATTTGATTTATGTTCGATATATTTGACGCATATCCATATTCGGTCACAACTATTTTCACCCCTACCTATACCAGTCCATTCTCCTAAATAAGGGAATATTTTTCTTTTTTATATTTATAAAATAAGAGTAAAGTAAGAGATGTTAAGTTTTTTTCATTTTGACATTGAGCTATTTTTCTGCGGGACCTCCCCGCACTATCGTAATTGCAATAAAGTTTAGCCACCAAATTCTGGAAATTATAATTCATGTTATATGGATGATTAATTGTGATTTAATAAATTTGTACTATTTTTTATTAGGTTTTATCAGTTGTGTCCCTCCAAGCTATTGCAATTTCAGTTATGCCACTCCCTTTTGGGAATATCAGTTGTGCCCCTGACTTCTTGCCATTCTATCACTTGTGCCCATCGGATTAGTGATCGTCCATAACCAACGCAAACAGACGTTAACTTTGAGGATACAAATGGAATTAAATTTAAAAAGGACTAAAAAGTCCTCCTCATCCTCTTCCTCCTCCCTCATCTCTTCCTCTTCCTCCCTTCTCTTCCTCCTCCCCAGCTCCTCCCTCCGTCCCTGTGCCTCCCCCTTTGCCCTTGCTCCTCCTCCGCCCCGAGCTCTCCTGCAACCTCCTCTGCCCCGAGCTTTCCCCCGGCCCCTTGCTCCTCCCCCCATGCCTCCCCCTCCGCCTCGTCCACCTCACCATGCCCGCAACCTCCTCCGTCCCTAGAATCCTCCTCCGCCCTCGACCTCCTCCTCATCATCATCACTCCGTCCGCAGCCTTCCCCTCCACCCCATTCTCCTTACCCCACCTGCAACCTCCTCCTCTTCCTGTGCAGCCTCCCCCTCTGCCCTTGTTTTCTCCACCCTGCTCGCAAACTCCTCCGCCGCCCCCAACATCCTCATCCTCCTCATCCACTCGCCCACAACCTCCTCCTTCTCCTGCAACCTCCCCCTCCTCTACCCGTAGCCTCCCCCTTCGCCCCCGTCCTCCTCACCCTGCCCACAGCCTCCTCCTCTACCCCCATTCTCCTCCTCTGACCACAGCTCCCCCCTCCTCTGCTCACAGTCTCCCCCTCCACCCCGGCCTCTGTCTCCTCCTTCCCCTCCCCCACCCCAACCTCCTCCTCCTCCTCCTCCTCCTCCTCCTCCTCCTCACCCTTCCGCCTGCAACCTCCATCTCCACCCTCATCCTCCTCTTCCCTCTTCCCAGAACCTCCTCCTCCTCCCTCAACCTCTCGGACCTCCTCTGTTTGACGCACACACCACGCAACCCTCCACCTCCTCCCAAGGCCCCCTCCTCCACCCCCAGCCTTTGATCAGGGAAGAAGAAGGCGTAGCCCCCGACCGAGGAGGATCAAGGAGGATGACCGTGACTCGTAGTTGAATTCTCTTCAGCCACCTACGATGATGAACCTGGAGGGTGATGTGACCGGATGGGTCTTCGTGCTTCGTCGTCTTCTCCATCTCTGATTGTGAGTTTCAATTTTGGAGGCAATCCTTTTGATTTCCAGTTTTACCCCTCTTACCCAAACCATGGTTTGAAAAAAACCATGATTAGGTTCAACTCATTGACGGCCAAAGTAATAGAGGGGCACAAGTGATAGAACGACAAGAAGTCGGGGGCACAACTGATATTCCCAAAAAGAGAGAGGTATAAATGATATTGCAATATCTCGGAGGGCACAACTGATAAAAAAACCCTTTTTTATTTGTATATATTATATGTTATCTAATATTCACCATTCTCTTGCAGTAGCTCTATTCTACATACAATCTCTTCTGGTGTCATAGCATGAAGTTTACGTTGTTGACATGGTAAACTCCACGAACATGTCAATAACAGTAAACATCTCATTTGAAGGATGATCAACTATAAAATCTCCCTCTTCGGTGGTCCTTATTATGGTTATTGTAAAGTTAAAATGAAGATATACATCAAATCAATGGTTTTCTTAGTATCATATGTCACAGAAATAAAATATGCCCATAAACAAAAGCGTGTTGGTAAAATATTCACAAACATTGATAAAGAGAAAATGGCATACAACTCCAAGCACAACAAACATCCTATTTTATGCAATCTCTAAAGAAGAATTCAATCTTATGTCAGCATGCAAACAATTAATTACAAAATTTGGAATAAGCTTAGTATTACCTAAGACGGTAAGAACGAGGTAAATGAAATTTGTTTTGAGTATTTGACAGTGGTATTATAAAGGGTTAAATGAGTATGCTACCTAGAAGTATGTAAGGGCATGCTCTCGCTCTTTTTTTATCATTTTTTGTTTTTTTTTAAATGAAATCCTGAGATGATTTACTTATAATAGTAAGTGGAATATGTTATTCAAGTTTCATGCAAAACAAATGTTCCTAACACTTCCATTTGGAGGGGGTCAATTTCAGCAATTCTGATATCGTTAAAATTTGACAGTCTTGATGGAGGGGATCAAAGTCTCAAACTAAGTTGAATTTTGAATGAAACCATGATGATATATGGTGATCCAAATTTCACTTGATTTCATTTCTAAAAAATAAAAAAATATGGGGAAAAAAGGTGGGAGCATGTAAATTACATGCTTCCAGGGAGCATAATCCTTTTTCCCTATATAAACTAATTTCAAATAGAATAAAGAGAATTCATTTGAGATATATGTACACAAGGTTTACAAACATTGTTAACATACTTCAAATATTGATATGGATGTCAATGAACCAAGCAAGTCAAAACGCTTATGAGGTCGCTAACCCCATAATGGAGGACAACCATAATAGTTATTTATCAAAGAAGAAATTGATGTAGAGACACTAGCTACGGACGATCTAATAGTCTAGTTTCTTGCATGCAAAGTTGAGAAACAAGAAGAGAAGTGTTGAGAAAGCACTCTACCCCTAAACCCTAGGGGTAGATTAGTCATGTTGTATACCAATCTACCCACAAACCCTAGGGGTAGATTAGTCATCTCATATGGCAATTGCATTGTAACCCTAGGTCTCTCTGCCTATATAAAGAGCCCTAGGGATACCCTTTCATATAAGAAAAAGAAGAATTCCTATTTTCAACTTGGTATCAGACGCCGCCCCCCTCCTCCCCCTCCACCCCCCCCCCCCCCCCCCCGCTTCCGACCCTCCAGACCCTCCGCCTCTGCTCATAAAACCCCCCGTGCCCGTCGATCTCTTCACCACGTGCCCCGGCTGTCCCGTATCCCCCACCACCCACGCTGAGCATCGCCATCTCCCCCGTATCCCAGCCCCCCCCCCCCCCCCCCCCGCGCGATATCCCAGCCCCCCCGCCCAGCACGATCCCGCATCTCCCCTCCCCACCCACCCGTGCGACATCCCAACCCCCCACCCGCTGAGCCATCCCCCTGACCCTAGCGCGATTCCCGTATCCCTACCCCCCCCCCCCACCCCCCACCCGCTGATCCATCCGTTTCCCTACCCCCGCTTGCGCGATCCAGTATCCCCCCACCCCCGGTCCCGGATTCCATTTCCCCCCAGTCCAATCACTTATCGCCCTCGACCTCATCTGCGAGTACTGCAAAGCCCCTCCTGGGACCTGGTCCTATCTGCGGCTGATTTTTTCCCTGTGCCCCTTCAGGCTCCTGTCCTATGTGCCTCCTCCATCCGATCTCGTCTTCGGTACCGCGTTACCAGTTGTTCTTGTCGGCATCAACTCCAGCAGAGTCTCTTTGTGACTCACGTTATTTGCAGCACCTCCTTCGACGTTCACGCAGGATGTTCTTCAACCTCTGCTTGACATGATATAGGAACGAGTTGCTATTTCCTATTTTATTTTCAATATAGCAGGTCTGATCTCCACTGACATCGTGTCACAATCAGATGTGACATCACCAGGATATGATGGAGGGAGCACCCGACTCCCCTCATTTGGGTCGATTCCTAAATTGGACGACACCAACTACCCCAAGTGGTCCCGCATGTTTTCTATGATCATACGAGGATACGACAAAGAACACATTCTACTGGAGTCAGAACATGCTGAGAAGACATGCAAAAATGCAACATGGGACAAGGACGACGGCATGGTCAGTTCTTGGATTATGGTCAGTGTTATTGACCAGATTGCTGATGAACTCGTTTATTACAACACTGCTCACGATATGTGGTCCTCTCTTCAAGCCACATATGGTCAGGATAGAAATTCAACCAGGATGTATCAGATGTATTTTGACATGCAAAACATGAAGCAAACAGGGCGCTCTCTATCTGAGTATTTCTCTCTCTTAAAATCTCTTTTCGAGCGATATAATGCTTGTATTCCAGGGCTGCACATGTCCGACTCAGAAACGACATCGCCAGCAAATGGCAGTTCTTGTATTTCTTACCGGACTCGATTCTGGCTACTCAGCTGCTCGTGATCAAATGATCACAGCAGCCACTCTCCTCACTATTGAAGAATCCTACAGTACCCTGAGTCATCTTACTGTTCCTCATACAGTGCTAAAGGCACTGATCAAGGGCAAATTTCTGCTCTCGCTGCCCCATCTGGACGAGGGAGTCGTGGCTCTTTCAGGAGTCGTGGTCGAGGACACTTCACTCCAGGTCAAGGTCGTAGCACAACCCAGTGCTCGTACTGTCATAAATTTGGTCACACAGAAGCGATATGCTACAGCAAGCAGGGGTACCCTACTCCTAGTGCTCGAATGGCCAATGAAGGAGGTAGTCTTCCAGTGGAGGTCCCCAGACGGGACTTTGATGATCTGATGCAACATCTCAACAGGTTACATTCGAACGAGTCCTCCGCTTCATATCAGGACAATACTACAGACACTGTAGCAATGGCAAGATCAGGTATCTTTACCGCGTCTGCCAATAGAATTACAAAATCAGCATGGTTGATTGATACATGTGCTTCCACTCATCTGTGTGGCGAACGAACTCTCATACAACAGATGCGTAATGTCCCTCCTGGACGGACTGTACAGGTTGTTGATGGACGATTTTCCCCTATAAAAGGAAAAGGTGATGTCCATCTAACTCCTAATATCAGACTCAATAACGTTTTATACGTTCCGGATTTTCCCATCAGTCTCCTTTCAGTTAGTCAGATTTGCAAAGAACTCAACTGTCGAGCAATATTTGACGCTATATCTTGTGTATTTCAGGACATACCAACTGCGAGGACGATTGGTGCGGGCCGTGAAGGAGGGGGAGTATATCACCTTGTCCAGTCCTCTGACACTACAGCTTACTCTAGGACAACTTTCTCTGCATCCTCTGGTGCTCTTTAGCACCAACGTCTGGGTCATCCTTCAGTTCATTAGCTTCGACGGGTTCTTCCCCAGCTCCCTCCCACTGTTAGCCTAGAGTGTGAGGCCTGCCAACTGGGGAAACATCACCGGAGTTCCTTTCCTTCATCGGCCACCATTCATTCTAGTAGTCTATTTGAACTTGTTCATCTTGACATATGGGGGCCCAGTCGTTATCCTTATCGACTCGGAAATAGATATTATTTGGTCATTATAGATGATTTTTCTCGTGTGTCTTGATCTTTCTTAATGAAAAATAAGTCTGATGTCTTTCAAACCATTGTTCATTTCATACATGAAATAAAGAATCAGTTCGATACCACTATAAAAACCCTTGGATCTGACAATGCTAAGGAGTTAGTCTCATATGACATGCAATCATTTCTAGCGTCTCAAGGCATTTTGCATTAAACCACCTGTCCTCACACCTCCCAGCAGAATGGAGTGGCCGAGCGTAAACATAGACATATTCTCGATATTGCTCGCACAATACTCATTGACTATCATGTGCCGTCCACATATTGGGGTGATGTGGTACTAACTGCCACATATCTTATTAACTCCATGCCTTCTACTCCTGTTGACGAGCAGATACCTCAAAAATCTTTGGTTGTGTCGCCTTTGTTCATCTTCTTGATCCTGGTAGGGATAAACTATCAGCCAGAGCAGTCAAATGCATTTTTCTAGGATATGCTCGAAATCAGAAAGGTTATAGATGCTATGACTCGCGTGCCAAGAGACACTACATAAGTGCTTATGTTACTTTCTTTGAATCTCTCCCTTATTACTCCTAATCTGGCACTCATGTATCACCTCCCCCCGTTACCACTTCTCCTCTTCCCATTCCCCTTCCTCAGGTTGATTACACCCCTTCTGTGCACACACCATCTCCTCAGGTATGTCCCTCAACTGAGTTATTACAAACTGAAGATACAGATGCAGATACATGTATCTCCGCCAACCCAAGGGAAGCCCTAAGTGGCATACCTATCGCTCTTCGGAAGGGGACCATGCAATGTCCATCGTGGTACAGTACGAAGCATCCAATCTCTGCTGTTGTAACTTTTTCCGGACTCGGCCCGACATACAGACAATTCGCCCAAGCCATCTCAAGTACTATTATTCCTCGTAATCATATAGAGGCCATTCAGGACTCAAAATGGCGCCTAGCGATGGAAGAAGAGATGTCTGCCTTGATCTCTCGGGACACCTGGACCCTTGTAGATCCACCAAGCGACAATAAAATTGTTGGCTCACTGTGAAGTACAATCCAGATGGATCTATTTCTCGGTACAAAGCCTGACTTGTGGCAAAAGGGTTTACACAAACTTATGGGGTTGACTTCTTTGATACCTTCTCTCCAGTTGCTCGTTTATCCACCATAAGAATTCTCGTAGCAGTAGCAGTACAGCTTGATTGGCCCTTGCATCAACTAGACGTGAAAAACGTGTTCCTTTATGGTGACCTCCAAGAAATTGTGTATATGCAGCAACCACCTGGGTTCGAGATTCAAGGGAGTGTCCGAAAGTTTGTTTGCTACGCAAGGCCATATATGGTCTCAAGTAGAGTCCTCGTGCATGGTTTCAAAAATTATCAGAAGCATTAGAGAATCTTGGCCTCATTCGATCTTCAGCAGATCATTCCTTATTCATACGAAAGAATGAAAAAGGAACTGTAGCTATGTTGGTATATGTGGATGACATTATCCTCACAGGAGATGACCACGATGGTATTATAGAAGTAAAGAAACAACTGGCAGAACAATTTGTGATCAAGGACTTGGGACCACTACGATATTTCCTAGGGATTGAAATAGCAAGATCCAAGAGAGGAATTGTTATATCTCAACGAAAGTACGCTACTGACCTCCTTCAAGAAACAGGGATGCTAGGATCCAAGCCAGCTCAGATACCCATGGATCCTAAGGGACGCATCTACGAGACAGACGATGTTGAGGATAATGGTCGATACAGACGTCTAGTGGGTAAGCTACTATATCTTACCATCACTCGACCAGATATCGCTCTTGCTGTTGAAAAACTTAGCCAGTTCTTAGATTCACCTACCTCAACTCACTACGATGCATGCATGATGGTCTTAAGGTACATCAAATCATCTCCAGGAAGAGGACTACTATTCACCAAAGGAAATAGCTTTGACCTCATGGCGTATTCAGACGCAGATTATGGAGGAAGCTGATCGATAGAAAGTCTACTACAGGGTTCTGCACTTATCTTGCAGGAACTTTAATCACATGGAGAAGCAAGAAACAAGCTGTGGTCTCTCGCTCAAGTGCTGAAAGCAAATACCGAGCCATGGCTCAAGCTGCAGCAGAACTTGTATGGGTCCGGTCTATACTTACCGATCTTCATATCACTCCTAAAAAGATCATGGAACTTAGATGCGACAACCAAGCAGCAATGCACATAGCCAACAATCCTATGTTCCACGAACGCACCAAACATGTGGAAATTGACTGCCACTACACTAGAGATTTGATACAGAAAGGGCTACTTCGTACTCAGAGCGTACCTTCCTCAGATCAAACCGCGGATATATTCACCAAGCCACTTGCACGCATACAGTTTGAAAAATGTTGTAACAAGCTAAGCATGATTGATATATATGCTCCAGCTTGAAGGGGAGTGTTGAGAAGTACTCTACCCCTAAACCCTAGGGGTAGATTAGTCATGTTGTATACCAATACCCACAAACTCTAGGGGTAGATTAGTCATCTCATATGGCAATTGCATTGTAACCCTAGGCCTCTCTGCCTATATAAAGAGCCCTAGGGATACCCTTTCAATATAAGAAAAAGAAGAATTCCTATTTTCAACTAGAAGGAAGTATATGACAAAATAAAGAAGAAAAGCAATAACAAGAGCTTCTCGCTCACAGTAGAATCAACCTAATCGAAGGAATGCACAAAGTGATATGATATCTCCCTCATGACTTTGCACATTGAAGAAGTTCATGAAGGATGCAAAGAACTCAATGTTTAATGGAAAGCAAAATCATTTCCAACAATGGGAAAAAAGGGTCATAAGAGAATGCCCTTTGAATTAAAAAAATGATGTAAAGAGAAATGAGTTATCAGAAAAGAAAGAGCAAAACACATTCAAAACAAAGGAATCATTAAGACCACACAAGAATTTCCCAACATGTGAAGCTTTGCAAGCTATGCAGGATGATCCATACCCAAGTTAAAATCATGAGAATGAATCATAATATGAAGAAGATCTTTTTGGTCAGATAGAAATCAACAATGAGGTAGAACCTTA